>CM034362.1:60307594-60359943 GCA_019925275.1 Mytilus edulis
CTGACCATAATGAACACTATTTGTTTTTGCCAAAAAATAGCGTTGGTCGTAACAGGAACGCATATTCAGTAATATTGTTATATTTTATATATAAAGCATATCATTCTATCGAATTTTCGTGGATATAACACTATATTGAAGAACACAAATACCCCTTCTAAAGTTATTATGCGTATAGTTTGTTACGTCTGACATGAATATTTTTGATGTTTTGTCAATATGTTGTCCTTATTTTAGACTCTAGTAAAATATGATAAAATGACTTGTAGTTTTTTTCGGAATAGTATATACCTGTCTAGTCTATGGATATACGTTTTATATAACTTAACTGTTATCATTTTACAGAAAAGCTATTTATAAGTGTGGACTGGTTGATTACACGGTATTGACGTGCGTAACGTCACTAGGATCTGTGAAAAAAATGCAAATTTAGATGATCGTGGTACGATTGTGTAGATCGCAGTAAGGTCGTATCACGGTCGTTGTGAGGTCTTCAAGATTTTGATGAGCGTGGCAAACTTTGAACATGTCCAAAACAATCGTGGTGCGGTCGTGGCGAAATCAGGTCGTAGTAGAAGCGTAGTGAGTGCGCACTAAGATCGTAGTAAGATCGCAAAGGTCGCTGTACCATCGTAGCGAGAGTGTAGCGAAAGCGTGATTCTATTCGGAGAGACTGCGCTACGATCTCACAGCGACTTTATTACGACCTCACTACGACCATCACGTTCTCACCGCGACCCAACTACGCTTCAACTACGACTACGACCATAGAACGATTCTGGCACGCCCTTGCCGTCCTCATCACACTCTTCTTACGACCTGACTACGTTCATACTACGACCATCATTCTCATTGTCATTTCACATTAAATATATAAAAAAATCCCTAGATTTTGTTTGTCTGTATGTTATTATCCATTTCCTTTAACGGCTCAACCATGCTTCTCGTTTTGATATAAATTAGACCTTTGTTTTTCCCATTAAAATGATTTTACACTAGTATTTTTTTGGGGCTCTTTATAGCTTGCTGTTCGGTGTGAGCCAAGCTCCGTGTTGAAGGCCATAAATTGGCTTATAATGGTTTACTTTTATAAATTGTTACTTAAATGTTTCATTGGCACTCATACCACATCTTCCTATATCTGTGTCATCTCTGCTATCGTTCACTAAAATATCGTATTTTGAGCTTTGTGGACCAACAGGTTGTAATTTAGGTTGGATTGGTCGGTCCGACATCTCTGCTTGATCAGGATTCGTTACTTTGCACCCTCTTCCTCTACATCAACCCCCTACCACCACGCCCACGTGTTCTAGTAGATTTTTGTGGCATGACTGTATTGATTCCGAGAAATCTACGTATTCATCAGACATACAAGGAATGGAACTGTATTGATACGGAACACAATGATGACGTTATTGCTGAAGACAAAGTAAGAACGTAGTAGAATCGTGGTAAGAACGTGCTATAATCGCAGTAGAAGCGTGGTAAGATCATGTTGCAATCGGATAACTCGTGGTATGGTCGAAGTGAGAACGTGAAGCGCGTAGAAAGATCTTGATAAGCGTAGTGAGGTCACAGAATAAGCGCGATAAGAACGTTGTATAATCGTAGCGGGATCGTTGTAGAATCGTAATGAGGTTGTAGTAGTATCGTGAAAGCAACGAAAATTTACATTTTCGTGCCGCTCATACCGCAACCTCACCACGATCTGAATTTATTTTTAGATCGCGGTGAGCGTGGTGCGATCGTGGTCTAGTGGTTTGGGGCTTTACTTTCTATGATAAATTCTGCAATTTCAAGCATGAATGTCTTAAGTTCTAATAATGTGTGAGTCATTTCATGACAAATCTATACCTTATCCTGATATGTGGTGGCATCAGCATAACCGTCCACTAGTATACCGGAAAGATATCATTGTAACGGAAATTATTATCTAAAAGTGGAACCAGAAATATTTTAAGATAACAGTGATCTGATCTATTTTTAACTAGTAAAAAAATAAATAACTAACCGTTACGGCTTTCATTATTATATTAATAAAAGTTTATATTTTACGTCTACATTATTATGTCGCAACTTCTTCTTCTATATGTTTATCCTTCCAATTATGGAACACCTCCTCAACGGAACCGTCCTTTTCTTAACCTAGTTATATTATTAACACTGTGCTTGTTGTATTCTTATTTTTTATGACATAATGTCTGACTGATACTGGTGTATTAGAGCGTACTAGTTCCGAAAGTTTGATAGTACAAAAACCTGTACTTCAGATCTGAACATCATGGCAAATGTGCCCTCCTATTGTAATGTTATTTACTTCTTTATTATGTAAAAGAAACTTTCAACAAAGGTTCTTTAGTAATCCCATGTCCTCAAGCTTCATTTAATACCAAGCCTACCCAAATAGTTTACCTATTGACAAAGATACAGCGTTGGATAGAACTATTTTTTTTTTAAATGTGCTACTTTCCGACCGGGCCTGCATTAGTGGTTCTAAACCTTAAAGACGTTATTTTAAAGATTGGTAAATTTGACAGCAATCAGTTCAGAAATATCTATATTGAAGATATTTCCCGTGCATTAAATATTACCGATATACATGTACATTAAATATTGACCCATTTTTCGTTGGATTGTTGTCTTTTTGATTTATACCAAGATTATTTTTTTGGAATAACAAAACAAAAAGTTACATGTACAACTGTGCATAGGAATATTGTGTCATACATATATATATATACTCTGCACAATGCTAGGCGGTGTTGTCGTAGAAGTTAGAAATAAAGTACAGGTTCCAGCCCCGGCGCCGGGGGGAAGTTACGAATCAAATCTACTCTAACATCGTTAGGTTGATTTTCTAGGCACTTTATATATATATATTGATATATAATATAAATGTCTGAATAGTAGTCAACAATTTTCCCCATGAGGGTGCTGGATCGTTACGAGTAACGATACATGTACACAATAAATTAATTATATAAACGCCTAAAAAAGTGTACGCAACAACTCCAAATACAAAAAAAGGTAACTATAAATGTTATTATTTATAAATATTTCGGATAACAGATATCCTTCGTCAGTCAGATTCTGATGTTAAATGAATCATCTTTAAGTCTTCTTAGATTAAACTTTTACTAAATCTTGAAATTTAATCAATAAAAAAGTCAAACCGAACATCAGTGAAGACGCTTGCACCATTCTAAAAAAATTGTTTAACATGACATAGGTTATATGGCTTATTACAACAGAGAGCTCACATATATGCTTTAAATACAAATAATAATGTGCGATTTGAACTAGCACAATTCTAAAACTTATCGGGAACGACAATTATGATGGTATAACATGTATAAGCATGATAACGTCTGTAAAATTACCAAATAGACAGCACTGAACGATCTAAATGTTTGAAATTGAGAGTAAAGTAGCTACAACAGAGTCTGAATATTTAAACATCCCGAACAAACGGCCGTTAAAATGTAATAATAATTTTTGACTAAGTATAACTAGTAGAACGGGGCTAGGTACTTATACATCCCTCAAAAAATTAAGCAATTTAAATTGGTATCTTTAACAAATGTATTTAATAAATGAAAAAGGTTAAGAAAAAGAAACAGAGACTGTAATTACAATAAGTAATATAACCTGATTGTGAAGCACTACACGGAGTCGAACTACATCTTTTCATTTATCCCATTTGGTACCAAAGTTGTTAATTTTCTTATCCAAGCGAGTCTATCCTCCTTAGACCAAGCAGAGTTGTGGTCAATGATTTTAATGGTCAGTCGATTGTGTTAAGAATTGCGCTAATATTAACGTACCTTTTTGCGGTACGGCCGCTATCTTTGTGACGTCGCGTAATTGTATACTTTATGTTGTATTGAATAGCGGCCGTACCGCAAAAAGGTACGTTAATATTAGCGCAATTCTTAAATTAGTGGATGTATAGACTGTTCAATTAACTCCAGTTATTATATAGACTTGTAAAAGTGTTTAATTATTCAGACGTGAACAGTTAAAATACTATTGAGAGACTTCAAATATGATTTTATTTCTTTTTATGTCACAATTTACGAATTTTTCATATTGTATTTCAAATTTAAGTTAAATATCATTTTCTGCGGCCCCAGAATGTTAAGAATTGCGCTAATATTAACGTACCTTTTTGCGGTACGGCCGCTATCTTTGTGACGTCGCGTAATTGTATACTTTATGTTGTATTGAATAGAAACGTATAATGGCAGACGTAGTTCTATCTTTAACGCCTTAGTTAGCTTACGATCAAATACACAACGCAACGCAATAATCTACAGATTGAGATCTGCCTTAGTGTGGCCAGGGGATCTCAAATGTCGACTGATAGGGAGGTATGGCTTGCATTGGTAGTCGCTACGATGACCGTTCATTAGTTTGTGAAACGGCTGTTCCGACTCGCCAACATACTGTTTACCACATTTATACTGTTAGATATACACAACATTTGAAGTCTTGCAATTAACATTGCAAAATATGGTGTATTCTGTGCCAGTGGAGTGACTGTTAAAAGTCTGGGTATCCAGTATTTGTTTGCAAGTCAGACATCATTTTGTTTCCGCAACCCTTGCAAGATCCCATAGACGAAAAGTCTGCTTGAGAGGATAAATCAGCTCTCACCAGCAAGTCTTTAAGGCTTTTGGGCCTACGGAAAGCCAGTACAGGTTGCTCGGGAAAGATCTTGGATAGTTTAGGATGTTTTTCGATCTCTTTCCAATTTTCGCGGATTAGGTGAGATAAGTTGTCAAATTTTGGGTGGTAAGTCAACACAAAAGGCACCCTCTTGTTTACCTTTTTGTCTTTATATTGTAAAAGCTCATCTCGGCTGATGTTGTTAGCACGTAGCCCCGATGTTTAAGGTGACCGCGAAGTTCTTGTAGACGTTTTTTTGCAATATTGTTGGTTGAGCAAATCCTTTTTATTCGTATGGCCTGGCTGTAGGGAATGCTCTTGGTGCAGTGTTTGGGATGACAACTCAAAGGCGATAGATATTGATGTTTGTCTGTGGGCTTGCAATACAGATCTGTTAATATGCTTCCATCCCTCAATTGCGTTGTAGTGTCATGAAATGTGATTTTAGAGTCAGAGATTTCATATGTGAATTTTATTGAGGGATGGGCATTGTTGGCATGATGAATGTACAGATTTAGTTCTTGTTCAGTATTGTCCCACTTCATGTCAATATCGTCGATAAATCGGAACCAAGAGAGGGGTTGATGAAGAGATGAATTGAGAATTCTTTGTTCTAATTATCCCATAAAAATATTGGCATTATATATATTTAATGTTATCACATCTTCATTTTTTGTAATAGTGTGTATGCATGTTTTCAACGTCTCTCTAACCTTTGTACTTGTATGGTTTTATGAGAATAAGAATATCACAATATGAAAGTTCTAATTTTCTATCTTTTCCGTATTGAAACTATCTAATATGAAAATAGTGTTACCCCATGCCTCGTCTGAACCCTGATTGTCCACACAGTTAGTTGGGCATGAACCACCTTTTTCTCTTACTTAGTTTGGTATTGAAGATTTTGGTAATTTGACTTATATGTTTTATGTTGAACAATTTGCACTCTAGAATAATCGGCCAATCTTACAATTACAGTAATGACATAAAATTTGTAGAAACATAATCATTGAAATGGACGGAAACGTTTATGTCCATAGTATTAATACTTGATAACGTTAATAGCTACTAAAACTATATTTCCTAATAGTGTACTAATGGGAAATTCAATTTAATAGAATTTAAGAAGGATACTATTAGCCGGAAGAGCAGAAATCAATGACCAAAATGAGCTCAAACTATTGATAGGTCATGGAGCTCCTTTTCGAGATATTTGATTTTTTAAATATGGCGGGAAAATACTAACTTGGACTTTAATATCATATTTGCATTCAAATTTGTTATTATTTTAGTCTCAAATCAAATTAAAGAAAATCAATAAGGCATCTTATATGATCTTAAAAACACCAAAATATTTTTTTTTAACAAGCTTTTTGTGGCCAAATTCA
This sequence comes from Mytilus edulis, assembly GCA_019925275.1. NCBI lineage: Eukaryota > Metazoa > Mollusca > Bivalvia > Mytilida > Mytilidae > Mytilus > Mytilus edulis. Next base: position 60,313,651 of record CM034362.1, read on the forward strand.
AGTAAAAGTTCAAGTGAAAAAAGAAAGTGTAGCAAGCTGAGATACAATAAAACAAAACGTACCAACGTACCAACCTGATCATTACTGCAAACTGAAGATAAACTAACTGTCCAATTTTGAAAATATCGGGGGACGCTTTTTTTCATTTTTTAAGTCCAATCAATCTTTAAAATGAATTTTCATGTGTGAACTCTTGGACTCTCGCAATACATATGCGGTCATATATAAAGAGGAGTTTCTATGATATATTTATATATATTATATTATGATATACTTTGTGTATGTTAAGGTCGAAATCGCTTAACTAGATATATTAAAGTGTTTCGTTTATTGACAGGGTTCATGAAGATCAGTTCATAGGCGGATCCAGGGGGGCCCTTGGAGGCCCGCCCCCTCCTTTTCGTGGGAAAAATTTGGTTGATTATATAGGGAATCACTGAAGCATGACTGGAGCACCCCTCCCCTTTAGTTCAGTCAGCGCCCCCCCCCCCCCCCCCTTTATGCAGTTAAAAGTTCTATTTCAGGAATATGACAATAGTTGTCCATTTTTTTTATGTGTTTTGTCATTCGATTTTGCCATGTCATTAGGGACTATCCGATTTAATTTCCACTGATTTCAGTACTTTTGTGATTTTACTTTTCGCTAAGTCGAGAATTTAAGAATTTTGTCAGTGATATAGTACATGTATTACACTGAAAAGTATAAGTATGTATGTGGATTTTAAAAAGGGTGTATTTGTATGGAACGCCATGTCTGCCGTATGTTGATGATCAGCATTATATGCAGTGGTCACAACATGATATGCAGTGCTCACAACATTATATTCTCACAGCATTATATGCAGTGCTCACAGCATTATATGCAGTGCTCAAAACATTATATGAAGTGCTCACAACATTATAAGCAGTGGTCCCAACATTATATGCAGTTGTCGGGACATTATATGCAGTGGTCACAACATTATAAGCAAGGATCACAACATTATGGGCAGTGGTCCCAACATTATATACAGTTGTGTTTGTTAATGAAAGTGATGATCGGTGATGGTGATGATGATGTTTGATGTATGATGAGATTGATGTATGATGAGATGGTGGTGGTTCAGATTCGGTAAACTTCGATTTTTTAGCGGAAATTACGCAAACAAAAATGAACAGTTATTAAAGTCATGTTATGTAATATTTAAAATTGATTGAAATAGGGGATCAATTTACCACAAATTTATTCCACACTATGACATTCTAAACTCATTTTAGTGATCAGTTTCATCATGTTAACAACTTAATATTATATAATTTAGGTGTTTAATAAATTGCTTCTCAGAACGCAGCTGGATACGACCGCAGACGTCCAACATGAACCGTTGAGACAAAAATGGACACACTATTCAAGCTTGATACAGGTCTGAATTTCGAATGTAATTAAATAGTTGACACATAATAGGTTTCTGACACAGAATAACTGTAGACAAATAACTTCAAATTGGTTATATAATTTGATTTTATACTTATTTTTTGGCTTTGCACTGATCTGTTGCGAATTGCCCCACCCCCTCCAAATATTAAAAAAATACCTCCCTTTCTTTGTTGATTTTGTGCAATACACTATGCTGTTGCATATTGACCCAAACCGAAAAAGAAAAGAAAAATGTATCCCCCATTTTTTTTGCAAAACAAAAATATTTATGAAGAAATTTTCTTTTTAATTTCTGAAATCTGATATGAGAGAAAAATTTCTTTACACATAATTTTAAAGCGCTGTAAGGGGGGTAATCAACATGTTTGGATAACCTCAATATATTTGGATAACCTTCCTTACACTGGTTTCAAATTGTCTTAATTGGTCATTAACCAAAAAACACTTGTTTTCCCGTTTTTTTGCCTCTAATTCCTAAACGGTTTGAGCCATATCACCCCCCCCCCCCCCGCCAAACCCCTCCAAGCAAGTCATTACAATCCCTTTAAGGTATGGAAACTTGTTGTATAATTTCAGAGAGCTTCATACACTTAATGACTCGAAACTACAAAAATGTTGAGTTTGGCCCCCCTTTTTGGCCCCTAATTCCTAAACAGTTGAGACCATAACCCCAAAAATCAATCCCAACCATTCTTTAGTGGTTGTAAACCTTGTGTTGAAATTCACTTATACAAAAGTTATTATCCGAAAACCATCTGTCTTTGGCGACGCTGATGACGACAACGACGACGACAACGTGATAGCAATACAAGACCATTTTTTTTCTTCAATTTTTTACAGTCGCATTAAAACATAAAGATTTATACACATATATAATTATGTTATGATCCAGTATTTTTTCATAGAGAACCCAATATCTGTCAGAATCATACTGATCATTTCATTTTTATTAATTTAAAATTTTATTTTTATTAAGATTGTTCAGCGATGTTATTTGAAATAGAATTTTACTTAAACATAAACGATTTTCAATCTTATTTTAAAAAGGCATTGCAAAGCAATGTTTCGGACAATGCTATACATAAAAGTCAAATTAGTTTCGACAATTTTCCAATTATACCCCGTGAGTGATCCATATACAGGGGAAAGAAGCCCACAGAAACAATCAAGATACATCGTCAAAAGTAACTTTCCAGATAAGAAAAAATATTCAGTTATAAAATGTTCAACCTCTTACATTGATTTTTACATGGGATATGGAAAAAAAATTGTTAGCAAAAATAACAGAAAACCTCAGACTATAGACAAGCTTGTATGTGAGAAGAATTAGAACGCCAATAACAACAGCGAGAAGAATTCACAGTAAAACAATACTAGTAGTTCTCCATTAATATAATTATATTACAATTATATATTGACATAATAACTAGTATCGTTTTTTTTGGTGCTTCTGTAACAAAAAAAATGTGTGGACCTTTAATAAAATCAAAGAAGTGCTCAATAACAAATAGCATTCCTCTTATATGTGTTGTTGCTATCATCTGGACCGTAACATGCTTAACACAAATTTGCATCTATTTTCAAGGTCCATTGTTTTCAAAGAAGTGCGATCTAAAAGATATCATTATTCTACGACTTGTAGTTGATTCGATTTTGTATCTTAATGTATCTTAACCAAAATTAATTTAGGTCAAGATGACTCTTCCTTCAAGGACAATCGTTACAATCCAATAACAGTAAATCATTCTTTTTTACTCACAGTTTGTTTCAATCTTTACCTAAATGCAAAACTTAGATGCATGTTTTTTTTTATTAGTTGTTAGTGGCTCTGAACTAGCTGTCAATAACTGCGAATACTCTCAGATCAGTACTTGGTGTCTTTTTGTTATTGGGATATACAAGTACCCGGCCAAGTCCACTCTGTATTTTAGTTAGATGTATTTATAATTGTATCCATCTGATGAGTTAAGCCTTTTTTAACTGATTTTCATAGTTCGTTCTTATGTTCTTCTGTTACACCACTGTCCCAGGTTAGGGGAAGGTTGAGATCCCGCTAACATGTTAAAACCCGCCACATTCTGTATATATGTGTTTGTCCCATGTCAGGAGGAGCCCCGGTTTTTCAGTGGTTGTCGTTTGTTAATGTGTTACATGTTCGTTTTTCGTTCGTTTGTTTGAACATAAATTAGGCCGACAAATTATTGCAGACAATAGCAAGCGTTTTTTTTTTCTTATATAGTTTTCAATTGAATTGATATAGGAAGATGTGGTGTGAGTGCCGAATTGCCTTGATAACATAACTTCAACAACTCTTACAATTTTTTGCGGGGCACTATCAATTATGACTGTATTCCCTAATTTCCGATTAAAGATTCCGAAGTTTACCGATTGAAACACCACCATCACATACATCAATCATCATCATCACCCTCACTGATCATCACCTTTATCAACATAAAACGTATAATGTTGTGACCACTGCATATAATGTTGTGACCATTTCATATAATGTTGTGACCACTGCATATAATGTTGTGACCATTTCATATAATGTTGTGACCACTGCATATAATGTTTGGACCACTGCGTATAATGGTGTGAGCACTTCATATAATGTTGTGAAAACTGCATATAATGTTGTGATCACTGCATATAATGTTGTGAGCACTGCAAGTAATGTTGTGAGCACTGCATATAATGTTGTGAGCACTGCATATAATGTTGTGAGCACTTCATATAATGCTGATCATTAACATAAGGCAGTCATATGCATGGCGTTTCATATATTAGTATATATATATGTTATGTTATGTTGTGTTTGACCCACCCTGTGTGTGACAAAAATACTAAGAAAAGATAAGATCTGTCTCTGTTTTAGAACGCCCTCAAAAATAACATATTATTATTAAAACATTATATTGTACGTCATAATCAGTTTTGAATTTTCCAACTGATTTTAGATGTTGACCACATGAGAGAAAGAAGAGAATTTGGCCTTGCACCATTTTAAGACATGACCAAAGAGTAAACGGTTTCACATTCACGTACTTAAACCACCTGTTACTAGGACTATTCATGAATGATTAGCATAGTCATATTTAATTACTGCCTTGTCAAGCAAAATCGGAAACAACAAATGAAATCACCAGTTATTAAGATGACATTGTAGAAACGAACCGAAACTTATGTCCAGAGACCATTTCGTTGTTCCGACAAACTATATCAGTATTAGGTATTAACCATTGTGTCAGGGTTATATTAATCTGATGGTTTGAGAAAAGCTCCGTCGGAAGTGTTGGAGAAGAATATATTAAAGTTTAAACTCTCTAATTCTCATTAAACAGTTCATTGGTTACCAGTTAAATATATGGTATAGTGTAGGGCGATATGATAATAAATAAATGATATTATTATAACATTTGTGGCAATAAAATAAACATTTTTTTTTCAGGATCCACATTTTGACCCATGTGTTGGAAATCCATGCAACGATGGTGAAGTGTGTGAAACCCTTAAGAATGAAAAAGTCGTCTGTATATTGGACGGTAGGTAAAAAATCGTGTATCAGGATAGCAGTATGATAAGTTCATCAACATCAGTATGACGGTGGATATGAGTGCCAATTTCTAAAAGGATTTAAAATTAAATTAAGCTATTTGATTGGTGAAAAATTATGAGAAAAAAGCAGTGTTTTGACACTTGAGTTAAAGTGTTTCCAACATTATAGAAAAGAAGATGTGGTATAATTGCCAGTGAGACAACTGTCCCTAAGAGACCAAAATAACACAGAAATTAACAACTATAGGCCACCGTACCGCCTTTAACAATGAGCAAAGCCCATACCGCATATTCAGCTATTACAGGCCCCGATAGGACAATGTAAAACAATTTAAACGAGAAAACTAACGGCCTTATCTTTATAAAAAAAAATGAACGAAAAACAAATATGTAACACATAAACAAACGACAACCACTGAATTACAGGCTCCTGACTTGGGACAGACACATACATAAATAATGTGGCGGGGTTAGAAGGTTGTCTGAAGGGGTTGGGCGATAGTTAATCAAGATTTGCATCATACTGTACGTATAGCAGATATGATTTCTGTTCTTTACACATGTAGTTTAGCTAGGATTGTTTGAAAAGTTATTATGTGTCTTTCCGAAATAAACATATTTGGCGGTACTGATTGTTCTACACGAAAGGCGTTTTTCAAAAAGTAATGTCTTTACAGTGAGGCTAGAGACAAAACACAAAACGGATAATAGAACGGTGTTTCCGAATTTTAGATTTCCTCAGTTTCTAATACCGTTTTTCTTAAAGATGTGCTAAGGTGAATTAAAAAATCAAGAATTTAAAAATGATGCTATATGTCGGAAGAGCATTTGTTAAGGAACAAAATAAGCTAAAAATATCGTTAGGTCATGGAGCTCCTTTTCGAGACAATCGATTTTTAAAATGGGGCGGGAAAAGGCTGACTCGGACTTTCACCTTATGTTTGCTTTGGTATTATTTGCGTCTCAAATCAAAAGAAAAAAAATCTGCTTTAATTTTGGCAAATGATCTTTTAAGACTTATATGACAAGATAAATGAGTGTTATGGGACAAAATATTTTACCTTGTATCGTATGGAAAAAACATCTGACACAATTTCCAGAACCTCACATAAGTACATCCTTAGCGATTACATTCATATCATTCGTATCATAATAATGGCCACTGAATTGATGACGTCTGGAACTAATCAGCAGAGGTATCTACCCAGTAGTGAGATTTGACATTAAAAGATACGACTTCTACTGCACCAATTGCTCGGGACAAAACGTTTCCGTTGTACATGACTTGCAAACCCTCATTGACAATTGATGCATGTATACATGTAGCAATGAGATACTGTAAATTTAAAAATTATTGCTTGCATTTATTAACGCGATTATTCAAAAATGGACAAAAATACGAATTTAGTTATTGCCCCTTTTGTGATTTCGAAAAAAAATGTACATAACGATGTATGTAACAGTTTTTTATAAGGTAATTTACAGTACTTGTCCTGTCGAACCATCAGAACGTACGGACCAGTACGGACACAGACGCACACAGCGGGTAATGTGATTGGTTGCGATATGTAATTCTTGATTTAGGCGTGACAGATACAATAACGTCTGCGATAACAACTTTCTATTCATTGATAACATTATTATACATCACAATGACGCGGCGTCACAAAAGAAGGATTGAACAGCTAAAAGATGTAAAGTTAATTTGCATCTATCTTGGGCCTCATAAAATGATACTGAAATCATATTCATATTCAATGTAAAAATACTTTTGCTGACAATAATAGTGTTTCTCATAAATTGCGTTACAAATCTGATAAAAACATAGTTAGTCTACTTATTCTTTAAAACTACACTTTAATTGTTGATCAGAAAAGTAAATGATTTTTCAATTTTTCATAAGAGCATCGAATTAAAGGAAGGACCGTTTGTACTTCGGTTTTATTCATTTTTTCCCGCACAATTAACCCTGCACTACTGCAAAGTTCAACACTGTACGATTTAAATCATTGTGTACATGCAAAAAATCACTTATTTGTATTGTTTGATGTGTTTTCCGGATGTACATTTGATTTCATGAAGAGACGTCAGTAAGTTATGTTTCTTTTTTGATTTAAAGAATTTAATGTTGTAGATTAATATACAAACTAACGAGTAAATATTCAGCTGAAATATTCTCTATGTTTTGTTCTAATTTCAAGTCTGCTGCCATATAATCGGTGCGCTGCATAACTGCGCAGTATCGTTAATGTCAGAACTAAAAAAAGAAAATTTGACGATTGTCAAGACTCCGTCGATTTCAATTACAATTGTTTTGTCTACGTTTCCAAATACTAAGATACGATTTTTCAAGTGTAGCTTTACTTTTTCGTAAGTCAAACAAGGCATTCCAAAAAGCCTTTGTAGCATGGTAATTTATTAATTATACCTTTCCGCAATCGGCTAGTTTTTTTATACGGTTTCTCTGTTTTATCTTTGTGGTTATCCTTTCGAAGATTTTACTGACTGATGTTGCCTGATCGAACAATACAAGTATAGGTAAAAATCTCCCAGCAACAAATCTGGTAGAGGCAAGTAAGAAAGTCACCTCAGATAAATTTGTGAATCTTTCTAAGTGTATAGCTATGTGCATGTGAATACACACATGTATGTTTTGTATAGGTCGTTGTTTTGTCTTCGGTGAACATAGCATGCATCTAATCAACATCGGCGACTGACAAAAAGTATTTAACTCAGTCTAAATGCACAGTGGCGGATCAGGTTGGCTGTAGGGCATTCTTGATGTTTTGATACTTTAAACTTATTTACAGATTTGCGATTTCACGCACTTCTTTTTTCGGGGAATCCAATATGTCTGTTGAATGTTAGTCATTGTACGTTAAATTTCGGCATGTAGCGTTTCCAATAAAATATCATTACTTGGCATAACCAACCGATCTAAACGTATCTCACTTTACTGCATTGAAGCATGACGAATGGGAGATAGGCCGCATGAATATTTGGCTCGTTGAATAAAATTGAGAATGGAAATGGGAAATGTGTCAAAGAGACAACAACCAAGGTCACCAACAGGTCTTCAATGTAGCGAGAAATTTCCGCACCCGGAGGCGTCCTTCAGCTGGCCCCTTAACAAATATATACTAGTTCAGTGATAATGAACGCCATAGTAATTTCCAAATTGTACACAAGAAACTAAAATTAGAATAATACAAGACTAACAAAGGCCAGAGGCTCCTGACTTGGGACAGACGCAAAAATGCGGCGGGGTTAAACATGTTTGTGAGATTTCAACCCTACCCCTATACCTCTAACCAATGTAGAAGAGTAAACGCATAACAATACGCACATTAAAATTCAGTTCAAGAGAAGTCCGAGTCTGATGTCAGAAGATGTAACCAAAGAAAATAAACAAAATGACAATAATACATAAATAACAACAGACTACTAGCAGTTAACTGACATGCTAGCTCCAGACTTCAATTAAACTGACTGAAAGATTATGATTTCATCAATTGAACACCAGGCACAAATATATACTAGTTCAGTGATAATGAACGCCATAGTAATTTCCAAATTGTACACAAGAAACTAAAATTAGAATAATACAAGACTAACAAAGGCCAGAGGCTCCTGACTTGGGACAGACGCAAAAATGCGGCGGGGTTAAACATGTTTGTGAGATTTCAACCCTACCCCTATACCTCTAACCAATGTAGAAGAGTAAACGCATAACAATACGCACATTAAAATTCAGTTCAAGAGAAGTCCGAGTCTGATGTCAGAAGATGTAACCAAAGAAAATAAACAAAATGACAATAATACATAAATAACAACAGACTACTAGCAGTTAACTGACATGCTAGCTCCAGACTTCAATTAAACTGACTGAAAGATTATGATTTCATCAATTGAACACCAGGCACAATCCTTCCCGTTAGGGGTTTAGTATCATACCATCATAACATATATGAGAAGAACATAACCCGTGTCATGCCAACAACTGTTTTTAGAACAAATGTGTTTAGTTCCGACGCAAAGACCTTATCAGTGACTCAATATTAACGCCAAAATATGCAATCTTTAATGACTTGACAACAGTATCGTAATTATATCCCTTCTTAATAAGTCTATTCAAAGGTTTTGTAAGTTTCTGAGTTGAATACATGAGGTTGGAACAAATGATATTTAAAATAAGCACAGACTACTATTATAACTCTTGCATACTTTGTTATTAAATTTGGGATGATATCATTGCTAATAACCTATAAAAGGAATAATTTATTCAGTAACCGGTAATGCCCGCGTCACACTGTCCCGATTTTTATATACGATGGACACCCGAATGCTAAAATTGTAAGTTCGTACGAAGTTGGTCCCGATCTCGTTAAAATACCAAAAAATGACCGAAGCAAGTACGATGAATAACGAAGTCTATACGATGGTGCCGAAATTGATTACGATAGTAAAAGATGGACATACGAAGGTTAACCGAAGACGGGTATTTAAGCTTCATATCTCAGCCGTAGCCTACACGATGGATCACGAAGGCTACACGATGGATTACGAAGGCTACACGATGGATTACGATGATGGCACGATGGCCATACGATGTCTAAAACATGCGAACAGAATTTCGACAACATATCGTTTCTGTACAAGTCTGCCATGCATGGCGGGTAATCGATCTTTTTGTCTAATTCTTATAAAACTTAGTTTATTATCCCCTCGCCTACTACATTTAAGTTGCTTATGGACACTCTCGAACCAAAATGCTCAAAACTTGGTAAGGTGTTACTCGTTAAGAATATCTTAAGCGCTATTGACTTTAAAGTTCAAAGGTCAAGGTCACAGTGGCAGTTGTAATACAAGGCAATATCACCCTTATGGACACTCTAAAACCAATATGCTTCAAAAGATTTTAACCACATTTGGTATATTGTTCCTCCTTGTAATGATCTGACATTTTTTACGTTCAAGGCCAAAGGTCAAGGTCATGCAGATGGACTTGTTTTTTCTCCTTGAAATAGCATAATACACAGGAAATTGGTTGCTCATTTTTTTACCTGCTGGTTCTAAAGACAATATTAAAGGTATTTCCAGTTACTAAATGTTTTGGTTGATTTCTAAAAAAATAGTTTATGTATCAAATATGCATATTCAATTTACCATTTTCTGCATGTGTCATATACAAATATAGTGTCCATATTTGTCCCCAATATGTTACATACGAGGGGATGCCACGCTCGGCATTGCCTTGTTTGAACTGTTAAATGTGTGCACTAGTCTGAATAATCACCCATAATTATGCCCATGTTTACTGATCTATCTTAATAAAGGTAAGGCAATGGGTTCGTTGATCCCTTTTATTCAAAAAGAGCTCTTTCCAGGAGAATATCACAATAATATAGACAAAAGGAAGGATGTGGGGAAAGCAACAAAGGCGGCAAAATATGACATATAGAAAACAAAATGGTTATGGAGTAAACATTCGTGTGACAACAACTCAGACGATACATAAAAAATCAGAATAATGAATAAAAAGTTGGTTTCCCTATATACGTGTACCTGCAGTGTTGGTGTACGAGGCGCGTTTATTTTAAGGAACCCCAGCATGTAATGATATGAAACAATCCAGATGGAAAAGGCCTGAACATTATTAGTTACATAGTGTGTTAGTGACCTAATATGATATATACAGGGTCAGTAAATTCCATATGGGGTGAGAGCGAAGCTCGAACCCCATATGGAATTTACTGACCCTGTATATATCATATTAGGTCACTAGCACACTATGTGACGAATTTATCTTACCGACTATCTTTATGTGTTGAATTTAGACTAAAGTTGTCTTATTTGCTTTCATAACACATCTCCTTATTTCTGTATTAAAGTGTTCAGGTGTTCAATTTTAAGAACCTACTTCAATTGATATGCACTAAAAAAAACTAATGTAAACGATAGATATTTATAATAAACAACCTTGATATAACAATATTAAAAAGAACTTTCAATATTTGAAATAATCAAACAGTGCCTAAGTCGCAAATTCACTACTAACCTAATATTGAAATAAGCCCCGCCTCCCTACTAACCTAATATTGAATATACACGGTCTCCACGAGGTCGCTTTTAACCAATCATATTCCTAGAAATGTATAGGAGGTAAGATAAATCGCTCTTATCATAACTAACGTTTTTGTCTTTTCGTGTTGTTGTTGTGAATAGAAGAAATTGAATATGTTCCGACATTGTCTGATATAAATTAAAAACTCTAAATTCTTTGTCACCTTTAATTATGTTACTTGATATAAAAAATTGACAAAAAATAATATTTTACTTGTAAAAGTAAATTCTGAGCCTGTAATATCTGCTCTTCTTGTTCCATTTGAATTAATAGAAACAACGCTGTCGCCTTTCTTGTTCTCATAGAATCATATGATATGAGCTCCATGTTTTGTGAACGTCTTTCTTAACTGTCGTATTGGACTGACCAGTGCATATCGCGCATGGCACTTTAAATGTATTTTAGCGTGAAAATTAACTTACATTTAGCTGGATTTATTGCCGTCGTAGTTCCATCTTATCGCCTTCGTACTTTTATTCGATGGCAACACGACGGTATTACGAGGTCTTCACGAAGTCGTGTTGCCATCGTAAGACCTTCGGGTACCTTCGTGATTCATTCGTGTAGACATCGTAATGTCAAAACTGCCCGATGGAAACGATTGAAACACGAATGCAATACGATGTGCAAAGATGCATTCCCGGTGACATTACGATATTGAGGATGGTGATACGAACTCAATACGAACCCTCAACATCTGGTGCACCTTCGGGGATTTTTTAACATGTTAAAAAATTTAGAACCCTTCACGAAGTTGTCCCCGAAGGCTAGAAAAAGTGACCGATGGTTAAAGATGGTTAAAGATGGCACTACGAATAGCCCGATCTGGATACGATCAGCCCCGATTTTGAAAATTTCCATTATTGTGTTGCCATCGGCGTAAAAATCGGGACAGTGTGACGCGGGCATAATCAAGTGAACCGATCATTATTTCGTCAATTCACATATTTATCTCTCAAACGACGAATTCTTCAAAGTTCCTAAATCTAAATTAACTTTAATAAGAAATGAAAGCACAGGAATCTGAAGCGAAATAAAATTCTCATTTTTTTATTAAAAAGTGATCAGATCATAACAAGCGTTTCAAACATCCCGGATTGTAAAAGATGTACAAGACTTGCTTCTTCTGTTTTTTTAACATAATTCGATATATTATTTCAAGATACTTTTATCAAATGTAAGAATTCAGAATACTGATAGTACCTTGTCATCTTTCCTTAGAAATTTATCAAATGGAATCTTTGACGTATCTTCAAGAAAAATATGAATCATTTTTTTTTTAAATCTAGCCTTTAATTATAATGATGCATTGATTCTAGGAAGAGCCCATACAAACGTATACGTAATTTAACGTTATTGCTCTAAATAGTTTTTCTAAAATGGTTGGCGTTAACAAATACGTATAAAAACGGACATGTACGGAATATTGTATTGAAGTTTTGTCAAGTAGCTATAGGATGATCATTGTAGTTTAACGACAAACTTACGATAGCAAGGGATATTATATTTACTGGTATTCGCATCCAACAAATCTTCTGTTTTATTCAAAATATAAATTGTTTAAAAATTATATACCAAATAAGAGTCTAACCCAGAGTAAGTGGTGCACTGAACATAGAAATATAATCATATGAAGGTTCACAGTGTCTTTCCTTCTTATTGCAAATGTATCAGTTAATACACGTTCATGTATATGTATCTTCTATGTTCATAACTGTTTCTTTTGTCGCGCGCTCGCCTTGAAAGTAGCCCCCCCCTCCCCCAAGGTGATCTGGGGAAGAACAATTGATCACTATTGGCCTTGTTCAGATCGGCAACTACATCATTGCCAAAGTGGGGAGTCCTTTTGTTTGTACGGGAGTACGCAGTCCCGTCCTGTCTGAGTGGGTACGTTAAATCCGATGCCTCATTTAGAGAGAATGTCACGCTCTCTACACGTGAATTATGATATCAATATATTTGCCACTGGATGTTAAGCAAAAAAACTATCAATCAATAGGCAAATGATTTGGATCATGGCAGGCAAAGCCTCGCCTTGATTAAAAGACGTCAATAGGTAATGGAAGGTTAATTGAAATTATGAATTGAAAAATAGGTATCATACTGTTGATAGGTCACACACTGGCAAAAGGATCCTGTCTATGAAAAATCAAGATTTGTTGAATTTTAATAAAAGTTTAAAATACACTTTGTCTTTTAAGTTTATACGTTTAGCTTTTGTCAAAATGTATGGATGATAGATACTTGGTTAATTATGAAGTCTTGCTAATATTGACAAAGGTAAAAGAGTACTTCATAAACTGTCTCTTGAAAATGTTGTGTACCGAGAGTAATAGGTTCGTTGTTAAAACAAATGCAAGCATCATATCAGTTTCACAGTTATGACCTCTTGTTTGAATCAGTTTTTTTGCGAGGTATCCTTTGTCTTTTACTTAAGGACGAGCAGGACATTACGTCACGTGATGTTTTGATTTGTCACGTGATTGTCATGGTAAATATAGAACCGGAACCGCGTCTGTCAAACTCCGGCGGTAAACAACAAACATGGCAGACGACAAGTATTCCAAACGTGTTCGTGGAAAGATGGCTAGTACATCTACCTTGTCCATTTTATGAAAGAAATTTTTCAAGACTTTCATAGTGAGAAATGAGCGAGTAAAGAGTAAAGCAGCCAACGTTTTGAACAGTCGTCACTTAGTATACTTTATACCATTACGTATACGGCAATAATTCTCCTTATCTCTTTTTTTAATGGCCAAACATTTTGTAAGGTGGTTGCCTCATCGCGCAAAGTAAAACTATATCACTGCTCGAGTGCAAGAATCTGCATATGCATCATTTCGTCCTAAATATGCATATGTAAAAAAAAAATGGGACGAACGCTTATATATATGGCCATACATCCTATTTATACTTTTATTTTGGTATATTGATATTATTTGGCTCAATGTCACTTATCTTACACATTATTGTTAATGATTTATTTAGTAAAAAGAATTCGATAACCCTACTTTTATGTAAATATCGATAACCAACATAAAATTCAGATAAAACAACAGTTAAGGATATTTTCTATTCCCCTGGCACATGCGTGATGTAATCTCTCGCCCTATCTTTTTGATATCGTAGTAGTTTATCTTTGTCCACAAAAAAAGTTGTCGCACAAGATGCACTTTTTTCGTCTTTCAAAGTCTCATTGTTTTACGGCTCCTATAAGAACACCAAGCACAATACATTGTTCCTTCTGTCTTTTTTTTTTACGATTCTCGTATATTTAAAGAGCAAAAATTGATTTTTATCACTATTTCTAATGAACTGTATCGCTGTTATAGTCCGTTTCTTTGAATGTTTGCGTTTGTTTTGGTAGCAGTTCAGTGTTTCTGCTGTTCCGTTGTTATCCTCTTATGATGCGTTTCCCTCGGTTTAGGTTTGTGAACAGGATTTGTTTTCGCTTTATCAACTTGTGACTATTGAATATCAGTATACTGCTGTTGCCTTTACTTTTCTTTTATATATTTAGTGTTCCTATATGTGCTATTATAGTTAAATAAACAAAGTCCGGTCAAAACGTTTTTTAATAAGATTTTTGAAATTTTAACTTCCTGTAATACTGATACAAATGCATAGGGTTGAAATATCATAAACATGTTTAACCCCGCCGCAAGAGCCTCTGGTCTTTGTTAGTCTTGTATTATTTTAATTTTAGTTTCTTGTGTACAGTTTGGAAATTAGTATGGCGTTCATTTTCACTGAATTAGTATATATTTGTTGAGGGGACAGCTGAAGGACGCCTCCGGGTGCGGGAATTTCTCGTTACATTGGAGACCTGTTGGTGACCTTCTGCTGTTGTTTTTTCTATGGTCGAGTTGTTGTCTCTTTGATACATTTCCCATTTCCATTCTCAATTTTATTATAATTATCAAAATCGACTAAATATTACAGTTTCAGAATTTATGACATGAAAAAGCAGTACAGTTTTGTTTTTATTTCTAGATTGTAAAACATCGAACGAAAATTTTCAAAATGTGGCGTTAGGAAAGGTATCTAGACAAAGCTCAACGAAAGGTCCTTTACATGCAAAACACGCTGTCGATGGATTAACGAATACATTTCAACATACGAAAAAGGAACAAAATCCATATTGGTGGGTAGATCTAGGAAACATCTACAATATCATGAGAATTGAAGTAATCAACAGGAACCGACGTGGTACGATTTGCATGTTAATCTGAATATAATTTTAAATAAACTCATTCATTGTAATTTATACGCTATTTGGTGCAAATATTAGCATACTAGATACACTCATCATAGATACCAGAACTGGAATTTTGTATTTGCGCCAGACGCGCGTTTCGTCTACAAAGTACTTATCATTGATGCTCGAATAAAAAAAGGTAAAAAAACAAATGAAGTACGAAATTGAAGAGCATTGAGTTCCAAAATTTCCAAGAAGTTTTACAAATACAGCTAAGGTAATGTATTCCTGAGGTAGAAAAGCCTTAGTATTTCAAAAATTGAAAGTTCTGTAAACAGTTTATTTATGATACTGACCATATAAATGATAACTCATGTCAACACAGAAATGCTGACTATTGGGCTGGTTGCCATCGGGGAATAAAATTCCGCCTGTAGTGGCATCGACATAGTGATTGAAATTTTGTATTTGCGAGATTCATATATCCAGGACTTTTTTCAAATGAATAGTTTAAAAAAAAAACATCGACGTTTCTATGATTGCATAAGGATGGGTAACGTATTAAAGGGAACCGTTTTGACTACGTTTTGTTACAAAAAATGTTTATCTTTGCATTCAATTTTCATATATGCTTACTAAGCATTGTATATATATATTTAATATCTGCACCTTAATAAAATTTACTTTCTTTGGAAATTACTCCAATATTGGTCAAGCAACAACAAAAACACTTCAATTTCCAACAGGCTGATATCACTAGGTTCGATATTTAAATATGTTAGTTGAAAAATAAAAAAAAATAAAATATTCAAAAACTTTAAAAGCAGGATATTCATAGTTAAAAGGAGATGTTGGAAATTGTTATACGATTCCTTCAAGCTGTCGTAAATAATCGTTGTCATCAACTTAGAAGACAGGAAGTTTACCAAAATTTCTCTTGGTGTCATTTGTATCTTTATATTAACTTACTATCTGCCGAAACTTATAAACATTAAAAGATCAGTAAGGTCTAGCTACCGTTTTGTGCCCTTTTACCCGACTTTTTGACGATTTTCAGCTGAAAAATTATTTATTTTTTTGGGCTTTCAATCATTATTTCTTTTTATATTTTTAAATGTTTCTGAATTAGTCGTTTGTTTTTGTTTCTAGAATATAATTTATAAAAGTACATCTTAGATTGTATTTTATTGATAAAATATATATATTTGTAAAAAAAACAACTATGCGATTATAGAATGGTTTACATTTGAGGACAAGGAGATATTACGACATCTTGAAAGGGTCATCAAACGATTTCCCACACCTCTGTTTTCCTTTTAACTATGAATATCATTCTTTAAATGTTATCGAGTATTTTTTTTATTATTATTATTTTCCACTAAAAAAATGAATATCGGACCAACTGCTAGCAGCAGGTTGGATATTGAATATCGAATAACGAATAAAGAACTTGCCGATAATTTAACATCCATCTAATCATCTACTTTGCTAAAATTAAGGCAGCCAGTACATTGTCTCGAATTCATGGAATGTTTTTAGATATAAGCATGCTAAAAGATAACAGGTAATTTATGAAGAAGATGAGGTAGGATTGCCAATGAGACAACTCTTCAAAAGAGACCAAAGGACACTGAAATTTAAAAAAAAACGCACTATACGGCCTTCAACAATTAGCAAATCCGATACGGCATAGTAAGCTATAAAAGGTCACAAATTGATATATGTAAGAAAATTCAAACGAGAAAACTAACGGCCTACATCACATAATTTAAGTATACAAAAAAAATGGAACGTAAAGCAAATATGTAACATAGCAACAAACGACAACCACTGAAATATAGGCTTCTCACTCGGTACAGGCACATACTTAGAGAATGTGGTGGGGTTAAATATATAGGCGGGATTCCAACCCTCCCCTAATCTGGGACAGGGAAGTGACGAGTACAACATAAGAACAAACTATGAAAATATTAACTTTATTTGAAAAATTCACCGATATTTGTCCGGCCAATAAACCCACAAAATAACACAACATTAGTATACTTTATTGAAAATAGGGCAGTCAGTACATGTTTCTCATACATGAAATGTTGACCATTTTAAGATATAAGCATGCTAACGGATGTAACGGGTAATTTTGTACACCAACAAGACAAATAACGTCAAAACATTGGTTAAATTTCTATTGATAAAGACGTTGTTAGCAAAGAAAAGCTGTAAGCTTTGTAAATATTATCTAGAAGGCATAAATTTAAAAACGGCTAATTTGACAGTTATGTTACCGTCTTCATTTCCGCTGTGTACATAAAATCCAATAGAACATGAACACGCATATTTAACTTTTACGTAAACTTTTACATCGAATTAAAGTTTTTCTTTTTGCATGTAGTTGGCTTGATTATTTCTTATTCACAATTTTTTTTTTTTTACATAGGCTACAGACTCCATGATCTTGACATAGCTGTGGGAAACCACATTGGTGATATGTCGATATATGCTCATTACATAGGACCCGCTGCAAATAATGAGCACCTGGTATTCCATCGTAGTCAGCATAAAGATGCTCGTTATGTCAATCTGTCCATCACTCAAGGTCCAGGAATATTACAAGTGTCAGAAGTTATTGTCATTGCTCATCCAGTATGTTGATAAACGGACACACTGAATATAACAAGTGTCTCATAGGTTATAAAAAAAACATTCAGATAAATGAACAAAAACATTTGGCGTAAAATAGTGAAGTTCTATTTTATTTACAATATTGACACAGGTTAGCTGTACAGAAATCGTAATGTTCTTCAAATATCTAATTGGCGCTTTAAAATATCAAATAAAGTTTCATTTCAGATAAATTCCCTATAATGAAAAACATATCACAGTTTTAAAGACTGGAACTTTATATTACCCGTGCAAACTTGCTTATTCCTTGTAGTTAAATTTTTCTAAAAGGTTACCAATTCAACTATTATTATATTTTTGAAAATAGTTTTTATTGCTTTATATGGAATGATTTTATCAATAGTAAATTCAAATAATACCAATAGTATAACTTAATATCATTCATATGCAACTGTACCACAATTAATCGATCAACTCCTTATTTTGGCATTGCACAATGTCATGTTTTAAAGCCAACTTAACGTATTTGGTATTTCTCATTCTTGAAGGTCGTAAGTTTTTCTATAATTGCTTGCGTCCACATTTTTTGATTTTGGTGGAAATATGTCCATGTTGGAATCATAGGTCGAACTCCTTATTTGTTAAATAGGCTACACAGGTCCAATTACCTGTTAATATGTTACTGAACAAATCTTTAACGACAATGAAGTACGTTTGAAACATTATAATTGACTGATAAAGGATTGATATTATCTTGAATTGAAAATTAAAAGCTCATCTATTTTGTTTTAAAAAATCCAGCATATTTACCTCACATTTCAGATAAGAAACATATTCAATGAATTTGCAATTTAGCATATTACATATTTTTTTACTTTAGTAAAAAATTAACGGTTACTGTGGATTCATTTATTTTCGTGGGTACCAATTTTCGTGGATTAATGAAAACTTGCATATTCGTGGATATTTAATTTCGTGGTTTTGCTGAAGTCTGCACACAAACCTATAGAGTATTCATCATTCGTTGAACATTTAATTTCGTGGTTTAACTGTACCCACGAATTCCACGAAAATTGGTATCCAACGAATAATAATGAATCCACAGTATTTCTTTCTAAGGTAAACGTTTGCGTAACGTCAATATACTCCTCGAATGTTTTAACATTGACATAATTGTTTCAGTTCCCTTATTTTTACGAAATTAACATAGAACAATACTATATATATATGAAAAATGAAATACAAATAATTCTGTTCTTGTAATAAAAACCTCGACAAAATCTGCAATACGATAGTATTTGTAGTTTACACTGTATTAACACAAAATGCGTCTTAAAATACGAGCAATGTTCGTTATGATGTAGCAGTGTATATGATATACAGGGTTGACTAGGAACCTAAACGACATTTTCTATCTAACAAATATAACTCTGCGTGATTACATTACCCCTTTCATCAGAAATGGGTACCGAATTTATGCAAATCAAGCACTAAGCAATATTGTTACATATATGTAAACGTGATCAGGCATAAATGTATTTTGAAAAAAAATCGTTTTGTACTAAAAAAATATACGAAAATATCGTATGTATGCCAATGAGACAACTCTCTATCCGAGACACAATTGATAAAAGTAAACCATTATAGTTCAAAGAACGGTCTTTAAATATGAGGCTTGTCTCACACTGATCAGCAAGCTATAATGGGCCTAAAAAAACAGACTGAGTGTTAAACCATTCAAATGGGAATATTATATTTTCTTGGTCTGCATGCTGGTGCGTGATGATTTCGGGTAAACATCACACAGATATCTATAACGAGAACAACGACAGCTGATTTGAATAGCTCGATCCTAAGTTTCTGTGTAATTCTTTGTGTGTCCTTTCTCCAGTTATATTCAATTCTGTCTATCTGTTTTTATGATTTTCCACTGGTATCTCGTCTGATTTTTTTTCCAAACGAAGGCAGGAAAAAATTATCATTGATAGTTAGAAGTACGTGGTGATATGATCTTAGTGCAATATCGTGGTATTGATTCTCCATTCGTTATCGGACAATCTGTAAAATATAGGATCAGATCTTTGCCAGAAAAGAATACATTGTCTATTTGCCTCATATTGCAGTTTTCGCAAACTGTTTGACGTTCTTAGCAATACGGCAAGAAGTAAAATATTTGTTTTTACTGAAATCAGAGAAAAGTTCAAAATGGAACGCACCATATCAAATGGCAAAATCTGGAGATAAAACACATCAAACTTATGGACAACAACTGTCATATTACTGCTTGGTACAGGCATTTTCCAATATAGAAAATTGTATATTGAACCTGGTTTCATAGCAAGTTGGTTATCCTAGCTCTTCTCTGTTCTAGCCTTTTCAATAGTCGTCTGACGCGAAAAGGACGATAACTCAATTTTAGAATTTAATATTTTTGGAGACGGTCAATTTCCGGAATTCCATGCTTGATCATCACGATTTTTTCTTTGGCCGTTGACGACATAACTATTGCTGTATTCTTTGACAATGAGGTATATTTAACAAGGCAGAATTATCAATGTATTATCGTGGTATCAATATATGTTAGAAATGTTAGATACCTGAATTATTTGTAATTTTGGCAAGGACAGTTCATCACGTCCTCTGAAAACATGATTTTGTAAAATATCACTTATCGGCATCTCCGGGCGGCAAACCAGATTATTTCCTGATGATCTTTACTACAGCATTCTGATTGTTATTTACTGCTACATATTACTGTGTTTTGTAAATCGATGTTTGTTTACATTATCAACAAATGTGAGTAACGTTTTAGGTCGAGTTGTCGTTCGTAGTGATACAGTTTGTTCCAAACCATTGTTTGTTTCTGGGTACATGACACTATTCAGTACATATTTGTTAAATTAAATAGATATTATTGTTTTGAATTCATTTTTTAAAGAGACTTATTTATGTTCTAAAATTCAATTTTTGCATCGTTGCTTATTATTTATAACCCTTGTTGAAAGACTTAATCATTTTATATAACTTTTTTTGGAAATATACAGTTGATTGAAAGCCGACCGTGCAAGGGCTGTATAGCCAGTCAAGGTCGTTAAAAACTTCCATTTGTTGTTGATTGAAAGCAGTCAATGGCGCGAATCTGCCAAAGCTAAAACTGTATATGGTTGTTGACAACATTTAATGATTGAGATGTTTGTGGCCTGACATTCACCATGGGAAGCTCTTTTTGGAGTCAATCAATGCTATATTTTACTACTTTTGGTGTACCTAATAAAAATTGTTCCTATTAAAAAAATATATATTGTTTTCATTTATTTTATTTAAATAGCGCTATTACATAAGGCATCCATCGTATTTTTATTTATCAGTTGTCAAATTAGACTTATCTGTGATCTGTATCCCCTGCATAATGGATCCTTTTCTACCTCCGGCATAGATTACCTTATCTGGATTTGGCACAACTTTTAGGAATTTTGGTCCTCAATGCTCTTCAACTTAGTACTTTATTTGGCCTTTTTAAATTTGTTGGATTCGAGCGTCACTGATGAGTCTTTTTGTAGACGAAACGCGTCTGGCGTATAGACAAAAATTAAGTCCTGGTATTTATGATGAATTTATTTACATACATGGCAGACCACACTCCTTTATTTCTTAAATGGTTTTCCGTTTGGTGGACACAGGGAATTGATTTCCAGTTCCCTCCCCAAACTCCTACTTCCCTCCATAATATGTTCCCCAGCACTCCCATTTTTCATCAACAAGAATTATCTCTGTGTTAAAAACATTTTTCTCGCGATTAAAATCACCCTGCACAATGGCTCGCACCCATTAACAACCCGTCATTCAACAAATTATATTATACTTCCTGATTTGTCTCCTATATGCAAAAATTACGAGTCAGTTTTTTTTTTGTTTTTTTTGCTTTAATGTGAATGGCCATTTTTTTCACACATCTCGTGTTTTAACTCCCATGCGTATTTGTTATTATCAACTATATGGCATCAACGCACAGAATACAAATTATCTTTTCACAAAACCACAAAAATTGCATAACAAATACATACTCTTGGTTTCTATTAAAGTTTTCTTTGCGAGCACAAAGTGATGTATTAATTATAAAACAATTTGGTTAAGCAAAATAAATATCCAAAAGATGTTTTAAAAATAGACTATAGTTGACGAGCTTCCCCTCGTGTAACAAGATTTATCTCTCCTGAGATTTAAACATATTGAGATTGAGATTGAATTGTTTCCCTTTGATAACAGCCAGTTCCAAATCAAGATTATTTGTTTGATGATTTTTGATTGAGTAACAATACTTTAATAAAGGAAAAGGATAATACTTTCAATTTCGGGGTCCCACAAAGACTTTTCATCTTCTTTTCTAATTTTACATTAAAAACCCAAATTTAGATGAAAATAAAATTGAGAAAGGAAATGGTGAATATGTCAAAGCGACAACCACCCGACATAGAGCAAACAACAGCCGAAGGCAACCAATGGGTCTTCAATGTAGCGAGAATTCCCGCACCGTAGGTGTTCTTCAGCTGGCCCCTAAATATGCATAATAGTACAGTGATAATGGACGTCATACTAAACTCCGAATTATACACAAGAAACTAAAATTTAAAATCATACAAGACTAACAAAGGCCAGAGGCTCCTGACTTGGGACAGGCGCAAAATTGCGGCGGGGTTAAACATGTTTATGAGATCTCAACCCTCCCCTATACCTCTAGCCAATGTAGAAAAGTAAAAGAATAACAATACGCACATTAAAATTCAGTTCAAGAAGTCCGAGTCTGATGTCAAAAGATGTAACAAAAGAAAATAAATAAAATGACAATAATACATAAATAACAACAGACTACTAGCAGTTAACTGACATGCCAGCTCCAGACCTCAATTAAACTGATTGAAAGATTATGTCTTCATCATATGAATATCAGGTACAATCCTCCCGTTAGGGGTTTAGTATCATACTATCATAAAATATATGAGAAGAACATAACCCGTGTCATGCCAACAACTGTTTTTTTAGAAGTAAATGTGTTTAGTTCCGATGCAAAGACCCTATCAGTGAATCAATGTTAAAGCCAAAATATGCAATCTTTAATGACTGACAACAGTATCGTAACTATATCCCCTTTTAATAAGTCTATTTAAAGGTTTTGTTAGTTTCTGAGGAGAATACTGACATTTTGTGCTTTATAAAGAATATTTCCATAAAATTTTGGATGTGAAATACCTGAACGTATAAGATGTCTGCATGTTGAGTTATATTTACGAATTATTTCCTTATACCGGTGATAAAATTTAGTAAATGTTTTGACCAGTTTGTGATATCGAAAACCCTGGTGTAATAATTTTTCAGTAATACATAAATTTCTCTCGCTAAAATCTAATACATTGTTACATACACGAGCGAATCGTACAAGTTGAGATATATAAACACCATAAGATGGTGACAAGGGAACGTCACCATCTAAAAATGGATAATTAACAATAGGAAATGAAAAATCATCTCTTTTATCATAAATTTTTGTATTAAGCTTCCCGTTTATGATATAGATATCAAGATCGAGGAAAGGGCAGTGGTCATTGTTATCATTAGCTTTATTTAAAGTAAGTTCTACAGGATAAATTTCTTTAGTATACATACTGAAGTCGTCATTATTTAGAGCCAATATATCATCCAAATATCTAAAAGTATTGTTAAATTTTTGTATCAAATGTTGTTTTGATGGGTCTTTGCTAATTTTAGTCATAAATTGTAACTCATAACAATACAAAAACAGGTCCGCAATAAGTGGTGCACAGTTAGTCCCCATTGGAATTCCAATAACTTGACGAAAAGGCTATTTGTTCCTCTTATGGCCGAAATTAAAACGAAAGTTTAACAGGAATCATCTTATTCAATTTTAACTCTGAAAAAATATCATTTTAGAATTAGAAGGAAGGAACTGGGGTTCGTCTGCCTCTTTCTTTTGGTGTATATTGACTTGTCTTTTGTGTCGCTTAACGGTTATCCTGAGCACTTACGATCATCCCAAGTTTTTGGTAGGGTTCATGTTGCGTATTCTTTGGTTTTCTAAGTTGTGTGGTTTGTATCACTAGTATAATTTTCTGTTTGTCTATTTTTTGTTTTTTTGTCATAGTGTCGTCAGTTTAATTTCGATTTACATTTAGTCTAAGTTTCATACCATATTGGATTGTATATTTTTCGTGACTTGGTCGAAGAAAAAACAAGATTACAAATAATCAAATTGAATATATTTTTAACCAAATGAAATGATATCAAATATAAGTTTTAGCAGATTTTTACTATAATCAATCTATAAAACTACATGCACTATGACTAATAGAAACAATTGAGACACTCGAGGAGCATGAACCTCATGATGGCAAGGTTCTTATATAAACTCAAACATTGCACATTTAATACGTCCTCATTCGTTTAGAATACTTTTTAAAATAATTTAACGTGTCTAAAGTCGGAACGTAAAAAACATACAAAAAAATTGGTCTATACAAAACAGTTATTAAATTTCTGATGAGAGAAATATATGTTCTTTATTTCGAGCATATATCTACTTAGTTTCTTAATAAAGCAAGATGAGTTTTGTTATTCAAAACATCGCAAAACAGCAGCTGAAATGTTTGTCAATTGTTCTTGACCTTTCTTTGCCGGGTCATTTCAGATGATTGATAAGTGTTAGTCCTTGCACTGATATAATGGAAAAAGATGACACAGATATAATTATCGTTTTGTGACAATTTCGAAGAAGACATCTGAAACATTAATGTGGACATTTTCATAATAAATAATGGACTTAATACTAGTAAATAACTCTAAGCTCCTTTTCTTACATCCATTCAATATTTTAAGTAATTTCCATATCAACCAACAATGAAGCTGAATTTGGATACACTTCCAAAATGTTGATATATTAAAGTATTATACATATAAAGAATTCAATGGATATTTGAGGTTTTTTTTATGAAACGAGACAGTCTTATGCTCAACCCTACTTATCCTTACGTTTATTATTCTTATTAAGCTCATTGATATGTTCTCAGTTCCGTTGGTGGACGTTTCTTGAATGTCCTATTACCAGAATATATTGAAACATGTGAAAATTTAAAACACTATCTAATTTACCATTTTTTGGTAAATGATGAATTATCATTATTATCTGAGTTTTCTATTTTATTCTTGAATCTGAAATTTAAGATTTATATATCCAAGCTCAGATTTTTAAAGTAGTTTTTATGGGCTATCCCTAACTTTAAGAACGATATTTCAAAAATTTACAGGAGTAAACAAAAATGTGTATTTGTTAAGACAATGAAAGTAGCTCCTTTTTTTGTGATTGCTTGGACAAAAAAAAATCGAATTTTTCCTTCGTTTATAATGGTAGGAACAAATGCAAATTAAAGAATAAACACATGTCTCAAGATACCGTATTACGTTAAATAAATCAATGGAATATAAAGTTATTTCAACTTTATTTGTGTTTAAAGAAAATAATTAAATAACACTTAGTAATATCCCTCATATAGTAAAGTCAATTTTACAAGAACGCAGTTGGAAAAATATAATCAGTGTTTCATTCCATAGAAAATATTTATCAAAGGTACAGGGTGTAATTCAATATTCCAGACGCATTATGTCTACATAAAACTCATCAGTGACGCTCAGATCAAAACAGTTAGAATGCAAAACAAGTATAAAGTTGAAAAGCAGTGAGCAGCAAAAATTCTCAAAAGTTGTGCCAAATACGGTAACCGTTATGGTTATATTTGCCTAGGAAAACATGGATAGGAAAATCCTGAGGGTTTTGAATAATTTATACTTTTAAAAATGACCATATACACATGTTTTGAATGTAAGTTGATTTGTAGATACGCTTTATCCGTATGTTTTTCTCATCTCATTTTTTTTATTTACCATGTCAGTGAATGTTTTTTTTTAATTGTTGTTCATGTTAAAGGATTTTTTATATGATTTTATGTTTTTATTTTACCCTTTTTAGTATCCAGTGGGAATGTTACTGGCATTGGCGATGGGAAATATACAACTTTATTCTGTAGTACAGTTGGCAATGGATTAAAATCACTTTCCTTCTCGTTATTTTACTAAAACACATTATAGGCGTTGGATTATCTTGTTTAAGCTGATAATGGATATCATAGGAATTCCAATAGGAGAACATGAATTCATGTCTATTGAATAGAAAAATCTCGACCGGAAGTCTACTATTCAACCAGTTTAAAAGCTTTTTATCTTTTTAGTTTTAGAAACATATTGTTACAGCATTTGCTACCATTTCATTTTGGTAATTAGTGTATACAGCGAGCAGTCAGATAAAAAAAAAACACAGAGAGGCTTTCAGAGGTCTTTATTACAAAACAATGTATATTTTCA
This sequence comes from Mytilus edulis, assembly GCA_019925275.1. NCBI lineage: Eukaryota > Metazoa > Mollusca > Bivalvia > Mytilida > Mytilidae > Mytilus > Mytilus edulis. The sequence continues at coordinate 60,339,994 of CM034362.1, forward strand.
GAGATCAAATGATGTCCAAGAAATGCATTTATATGTGTGTTTTGTTGTATATTAAATGTAGCACAGGGACTATCGTTAGAGGCATCTTCTTGCAAAATGTAGAGGCGTATGACGACACTTATGAAGATACTAACTCGCTTCGCATATATAAAGAAGAAGTAATCATTCATTGCTTCATGAAATGTTTAAAGGAGGATCGTTGCGTATCGTTATTTTATAATAGAATATCGAATAGGTGTATTCTGCATGAAGATCCTTTTACATATACCATCCGGTCGAAGTCTGGAGCTGGATGGAATTTTTTCATTACAGTAATTCGTAAGTAGAAGTTTGCATTCACAATAAAATTGCAAAATATTTCTCTCGTAAATTCGATCTTTCCTGTTAACAATTTTGGCTTTAACTCGCCAATTCTATTTCCCGAAAAATTAAATACTTCCCAAATTGAAATTGAATTCCTTATAATACATACAAAAAAAAATGACAAATGCAACATTTGTTTGCGGTAGGTGAAAGTTAAAATATAATACATGCTCACGCAAGCAGGAACTCCGTTTTGTTACAAAAAATTACAAATACTACATTTTTTGCGGTAGGTAATGGTTAAAATATAATACATGCACACGCAAGCAGGAACTCCATATCGTTACAAAAAAAATGACAAATGCTACATTTTTTTGCTGTAGGTAATGGTTAAAATATAATACATGGACACGCAAGCAGGAACTCCATATTGTTACAAAAAAATGACAATTGCTACATTTGCTCGCGGTAGGATTGGTTAAAATATAATTTATATACACATGCAAGCAGGAACTCCATTTGAAAGCAGGAGATGTCGTCACAATAACCAAAAAACTAAATATATTAAAAAAAGAGCAAAGACGATTTCGAAGATATGCACATTACAAAATATAGTTTCAATTTCAGCATACTCTGGACGATGCAAGGCTGTTTTTTTATTACTATCGATATCTAGATCTCTGCTTTAAATACGGACCTGCAGTAAATTCGACCGACTCTAGCATTGCTGCTGTATGCAGTGAACCTGACGAAGAACTTGTGAGGGTCGTTTCTGTAGAGAGACAATCATACATAGTACAAATTACAGGTAAACTATTTTTTAGTAAAAACAAAGTTTGTTAAACATATCCTGAAGGTGAAGAAAGCTCAATTCTCATTTTGGAACGATGTTTAACAAAGCAAGGTGATTTTAATCAACTCTGATTTGTCATTTTTTTTCCAATGTAAATTGGAATACATCTACCTAGAGGTGAATAAGCCAAGATAACTGTTGTCAAATTAAGTAGAATAGACGCTTTACATATAGAGTGCCAATGACAGCATACTCTAGATGCTGCAAGACAGCTTCTTCTTATTGTTTTATAACAGAACATGGACACTGCAAGGCTGATTTATTCCTTAGTTGATTAATAGATCTCTGATTTGTGTAGTTTGAAGACTATCCTTTAAATAAACTTATTCTTAAAGGTTACCTATTCAACACTGTAATAAGATCATTGAATATTGTTTTTATTGGTAAAAATATTGCCTTTGTTATCAGTAGATTAAAAGCTAACTAAATATTTTTTTATTAGTTGTTAATGGCTTTGAACTAGCTGTCCGATAACTGCGAGTTCATTGCATAACTGAAAAAGTTAAATCATATCCAAATAAATAAGAAGATGTGGTATGAGTGTCAATGAGATAACTATCCATCAAAATCACAATGTGTAAAAAGTAAACAATTACAGGTCAAATTACGGCCGTCAACACGGGGTCTTTGCTCTCAACAAACAGTATGTATTCATTTCGTAATGTTCTCTGAATCAGAAAAAGAAAATATAAATATGTCTACACAACAAAACTAAGAGTAAATGCTAGTTGTTCGGATTTGTATACCAAAATAAGTATTAACAAAAAATATTGAGCTCGAAATTCGAAAAGGATGTATTAAAAAAAACATCAGTGTGTATAAACCAACTAAATGAATGAAAAACATCTCTCAATTCCTGACTTGATACAGGATTTTCCCGAAGAAAATGGTGGGTTTAATCTAGTTTATAGCTAGCTTATTTGTCACTTGTGTGACACCATTTATTACATTTGTACAGCGCTTTGTCGGATTCTTAGTGTACAAACCAAAGTTGATACAGATGAATGGTGAAGATGCTATAGAAACATTCATGTTTATATGTCAAAAATGAACTGTAAATGCCTTGGCAAAAAATAAATCAATCAAAATACAAAACACGATCTATGCATCATAAAAAACAAAAAATTGAAAAATATGAATAAAAGAAAAGAAAAAACAACAACAACAAACAAACAAACAAACAAAATCAAACACGAACCCTACTAAAACCCGGCAACGATTGCAGGTCTTCATGTTCATTTATATTTTCGCCATTGATTTTGTAACGTATGTCAATAATGATAATGTTAACAATTTCAGCTGACATTCATCTTGTATACAAATACGCCATATGTATTCAAGGAACAAACATGATTAACTCCTCACACCAATGGACATTTAACGATGGGACCATAATGCCGTATTCCAAATGGGGTAAAGGTCAACCGGAAGCAAATGGAACATTTATACGAATGTATCGAATGTTTAATTACAAATGGTACAGTACGGTTGAAGTAAATATGTGCTCTTACATCTGCGAATACAAATATAATGACGGTACATAAAATGAAAAACGAGCACTTATAGGACAAAACTTTCTTCTGCAAATGTTTGCAACGGAAGGAAGCATTTTATTTATAAATCTCAAAAACATTACAGAAAAAGATTCCACCACTTTACCTCGTGTATAATGACTTTTCACGACACTTAACAGTTCTCAACTTTGATAATTTAAAAACGTCGGCAAGCCTCGCGCTTTGAATATTAAGATTAGACTGTTTCGAGTGGAGAAATATCGTAACACACTTGATGGGGTTGTGGGAAAAAAAGACGGACGAAAGATACCAAAGGGACAGTCAAACTCATAAATCTAAAACAAACTGACAACGCAAAGACTAAACATGAAAAAGAGAAACAGAAAAACAATAGTACACACGACACAACATAGAAAACTAAAGAATAAACAACACGAACCCCACCAAAAACTAGGGGTGATCTCAGGTGCTCCGGAAGGGTAAGCAGATCCTGCTCTACATGTGGCATCCGTCGTGTTGCTTATGTGATTACAAACCCGGTAAATACTCTAATTCTGTAGGTCACATTCATGAAAGGGAAGGGGATTGTAGTTACGGAATCTATATTCTAGTTTTGTATCTGCATTTTGTAAATGTATTTAAAAAAAAGACATTTTAAATATATAGATATATATATATAAATATATATATTAATGCATAAAGTGTTTCTTACTGTCTTTATTCAAAAAAAATAAAAGTTATAATGAATAAATATTTCAATAAAAAATAATTTCCCAGTTCATATGCTGAGATATAACACATTGTAACATTACAAATATTAATCAACATATGACTCACTCAGACTACTTACATTTCTAGGACATTTTATTTCACTACAACTTTCAAAACTAGTGTTTTATTCATCCGACAGAAAACTAATTTAACAATACCGAAGAAATGCACATCAAGTAAATAGTTAATATGTTAGAGCCTCCAGTTGTAATTTGGAAGAAATACGCTATTCCTGACGTAATATTTACTTGGACACATCAACCATAGTATTTTCATTTGACTGTTAAATAGTGTAGCGTAAGGGCTATATTTGCATAACTTTTGAAAACAAATTTCACCTTTTATACCCTTACGTTTTACAACCATTCAATAGACCATTGTCTGCAATATACAGACTAGTCAGTAGTATTTGTGATGTAGCTCTTTTTCGTCTTTTCCAACCAGTAAGATCGGAACCTTAACATGAGTAAAACAGGAGATTTCTTCCTGTAGATTTTGCCAATAGAGGAATTGATGCAATCAATATCTGCAACGTTCTACATCACAAGGACGAAGGAGGTAACATCTTAAATTCCTATTCATTTTCAAAATCAGTCTTTTCCTATTGTATCCTACAAATACACCAAAACCATTGCACCTAAAATATTTAAAGACCTGGACTTAGAACAATACCTAAAAAACCCTCCGACATGTTAATGTACCCACTCGCCTTATAATTACAGCCCCTCTGGTCATGTTACAACTGGGACTCTAAACATAATTCAACATGAAAATCTCCGAAAGGTGATTTCTCATGGTCCTAAGTTTAGAGAACCCTAACACATCAATTGGAACCATAACTTAATAATGATTATGGATTCCATTGGGGACTACACCAAAGCATGGGCTAAGCGATAAGAAGTTGAACTTGACACTTTGTCAGAATGGGTCAAAACTATCAGGTCTCTGATAAAACATCGCATTCACAAGTTGAAAAACTGTGTGAACGATCGACCAAAGTCCGTTTTCGGAGACAAAGAGGCCATGAAATGTTTATCAACTCTTCATGATAAGTATGTTGTTGTTCCTGCGGACAGGGCTTCAAATAAAATTGTCTTTGTATGTAAATCGTATAACTACGAATGTCTTGTAAAAGAATTGGGTAAACAGGAGCACTCAGGTAATCCCTCATACAAAGACATATCATTTGACAAGGATGAGATTTTTGCAAATCATAAGTCCTTCATGGCTTCAATAAACATTACATTGAACACCAAATCAGAGGACTTACCTTCATAAAATTCCGTATAAACAACGGTATATTGCTAGCTCATCTTCATGTTCCACTAAAGAATTGTCCATTAGATTGACTAAAATTTTATCCGCAGTGAAAGAGGGTCTTCAGACATACTGTGAAACTGTGTACTCGCCTAGTTGTATTAACCATACGTAGATTCTTAAAAATTCTAACGAACTTCTAGACAATTTTGAATCTCGGTCTTTTTTCTGAAATTAGTTCAATCAAAACTTTAGCTTTTTCAACCCTATATACCACCATTCCCCATGTGAAATTGAAAAATCGCCTAAAAGAAATAATCCACAATGCCTTTCAACATAAAAAAGGTAGCATACGCTATAAATTTATTACTTTGGGATTTCATAAGGAATATTTCGTTAATAGTGACAACAAAAAGGTAAAACATGCTACACAGAAGAACAAGTGGTCAGTATGCTGGAGTTTCGTATCGACAACATATTTGTTGAGTTTGGAGGTAGACTTTTCCAACAAATTGTCGGCATTCCTACGGGAACAAACTGTGCGCCTCTTCTTGCCGACCGCTTCTTATTTTCATATGAATCGGAGTTCCTCCAGTCAAAAACAAGAGAATCAAAGAAGCCAGATTATTTAATTTCACTTTCAGATATATTGATGATGTTCTTTCCATAAACAATCCGAACTTTTCTGATTGGGGTCCACTAATATATCCCCCAGAACTAGAAATTAAAGAAACAACAGACACGGCTTCCTCTGCCTCATTTTTAGACTTATATCTCGAATTTGATTTACACAGTCATCTCAGTACCAGAATCTATGACAAACGAGACGATTTTAATTTTGAAATTATAAATTTCCCCCACTTAGTAGCAATATACCAACTTCACCTCCATATGGGATATATATTTCCCAACTTATTCGATATTCAAGAGCTTGCAGCTCCTACTCAGACTTTGTAAAACGTCATCAATGTCTGAGTAGAAAGTTAATGAACCAGGGGTATGTCAAAGAACGTCTCGTCCTTTTTCTAAAAAAGTTCATCGGAAGGTAACAAGACCTTGTTGATAAATATTCCGTATCAACTTCTCAAATAATACACGACGGTCTTGGGGTATAGATTCTGCGTACTGATGATCTTAACAACGTGTTTTATTGTTCTTTCATTTGTATTTGTTCCATTATTAATATTACTTTTACTGTTGAATGGTAATATCCGTTTGACGTGGCTCGGTACTTATACATCTCCTCAATGTGTTTGTATTGGGTTTCATTTGTTGGTGGTTTGAATTGTTTATGCGACATTTTATATTTCTTTTGTTCTGATAACGTGACTCTGTACTTTAAAAGATCCCGTCAGTATGATATTGTTCTATTATATGTCATTATGATATATTTCTATTATGAATTGCTATATACGTTGAACCACAAACGTCAAAGTCATTCAATCGCTTAGTGGAATTAACTATTTGTGGATTCTTATAAATTCTATTTATAACTTTTGGACAAGTTTAAATCTCGGGTCGATTTCTGAAATGCATTCTTACATACTTTTGATTTTTCAACCCTGTATGCTAACATTGCCTATGTAAATTTTAAAATTGTTTGTATGCACATTGAACGACAAATTTATGTGACGTATAAAAATTTCTGACGTCAGACACTCAAATTAATCAATGTGATCGTAGATAGTAGATGTTTTTTGTGTTCTGTTAAATTGTTCCTTTTAATATTGTTATACGATGATGACTGATGTACCCATATTTTGACTATTTTATTTATTGTGGTTGTTTATTTAACGCATCAATGTAAATATAACTGAATTTGATGAAATTGTTATTAAAGTGAGAGGGTAAGCGCTATAGAATCAGGTTTAATCCACCATTTTCTACATTTGAAAATGCCTGTACCAAATCAGGAATATGACAGTTCTTGTCCATTCGTTTTTGATACGTTTTTTTATTTGATTATGGATTTTCCGAATTGATTTTCCTCTAAGTTCAGTATTTTTGTGATTTTACTTTTTCATAATACCAACTTTTGACTCCGGAAGTTTATTTTTTGACAGGTTACCTTCTCTGTGGTTGGCCATCGTTGTACTCGGCCAAGCACGGGTAACGTTATTAATTAAATACAAAATTTTAGTCGGAACAATTTTGAGGGAGAGTTTACTGTTTCATGCTTTCTTTACATGAGTTATTCATCAGAAAGCAGTAAACTCCCCCCCCCCCCAAAAAAAAAAAAATTGCACCGTTTATATATTTGAATTTACTTCTTTAGGTTGCTCTTAATTTACCGATTACCATGATGTTTTACCACAGTGACGGTAACCTGTCGAAAACATATGGAACACGGAGTCAAAAGTCTGTAATATGAAAATAGACTATTAAATAATCAGATTATTTTATGTGTTAGTAGACCGAAGGGTTAAAATGGTCTTTTGTTATTCATAATATAGTAGAAATATTTTTTTTTGAATAAATATGAATTATTGTGTGTATGCATTTCATTAGCCTCAAACAAATATTATTTTTTTTTATTTTAAAGTTAAAATAAGATTTTTAATGACATTGACGTATCTGTAGATGATTTTAATGACATTGACATATCTGTAGTAAATGTTTCGCCTAAAATAAAAATAGGTACTGAAATGCAGTCGTAGATACATTTGCAATTACGAAGCAACCATGTACATCTTTTTTTGCATTTAATACATAAATCAAGCTCTGCACAATTCTCTAAATTTGATGGTTTTTTGAGAAAAATGCTCTCACAAAAAAATTTTCTACACAGAAAAAATGTTTAATGTGTGATGTTTATCTACTTGCAAAATCATATGATTGTTTTGGTCTATACTTGTGGTCTTTACTTATTTAGCCGAAATATTCATGAAATTATGTTTAATTTGCTATTAAAAATTGTGTGAATAAACCATGACATTATTTCAATAACATCACAATCACATTGGTTAGTTTTGACTATAATTTCACCTTATGTAAGAATCCTGGGTATTGATTGGTTGATAGCCAGTGTATTTTTTACCAATTTACTGTTATCAAATGAAAATCGTTCATTTTGTAATGCCGCCGGGGTATATGCAAAAAGGATAAAAACATTCTACGGGAAAATACACGAACATGAAGCTGAAAGTCGTCAAAACATGAAAACATATACAAACGATGATAAGTATTGTATTTGTCGGAAGTCCATTTACTTAAATAAAAGTAAGATTATCAAATAACTTCGTCCAAACCTGTCTTAAATAAACAATGTTATTGTAAATAGTTTAAGCATGTCTCTAAATCAGTTTTCTTCTCTTTAACACTGGTGTCAACGTGATGATCAAAACTGCAATTTCAATCATCCCAATATGGCGGACACACATTCGGGTATATTTTATATTATCGATTTCTTAACTTTAACAGCTTATTTTCAGATTTGCATTATGTCAAGTAACCCGAATAATTCAGTCGTTATATTCCGCTAGTCTACGATGGCTGTATTAACACCTGATAGCCTAGTCAATGAAAAATCGTCAAATAATCATTCGGAATTAGCTTGGGATTTACATTTAGCTATTTGCTGATTGGCTCTCTCTCACAGAGAGCACCAATCAAAATCCTGGATTTGTGACGCGTTTTTATCGTAAAGAGAATTCATGCCTTCGCTAGCGGGAGAGTCGATCACGTTGAGGGACTGAATTATTCGGGTTATATGTCAAGAAACATCTTTATGGGCACTGCTATTGAATGTTGATTTCCTACATGATGGAAAAGAAATCAGAAGAACGAAAATCGAGATATAAAAAAAACACGATGATGATCGTTACTTTGTGCATTGATAATCGTAATTTGGACGTCTTGTTTTTATATAAAGAGTAAAATCACAAAAATACTGAACTCAGAGGAAAATCAATTCGGAAAGTCCATAATCACATGGCAAAATGATATAACAAAACGCATCAAAAACGAATGGACAAGAACTGTCATATTCCTGACTTGGTACAGGCATTTTCAAATGTAGAAAATGGTGGATTGAACCTGGTTTTATAGCTAGCTAAACCTCTCACTTGTATGACAGTCGCATCAAATTCCATTATAAAGTCACCGATGCGTGAACAAAACAAACAGACATAATAGGTAAAAATGTCAAAAATAGGGTACAGCAGTCAACATTGTGTTATCATCTTAATCACTATAAAAACAACAAATGTAACGAAGAAGCACTAAAAGGCATACATCAAATTAACATCCTCATTTTGATTATATTATACGATTATATTTGTCTATGTAAAATGCACCCATCAAGAAAGGAGGGTATGGGTACTGGTGTAAAATTGCGCGTTTGAAATTCGCACAGGTAGACATGAAATAATTTTGTCGTTCAAAGTATGACGGGATGCATAAATACAGTCACGCAAAATAGATATAACAAACACTGACTTAGCAGTTAAAGTAATAATAATAAATAAAATAATAGTGTGGTTCAAAGTATGACGTGATACATAAGTACAGATCACGTAAAATGGATATCACAAAAAAAGTTGTTTAACAGTAAAAGTAATATTAATGAATAAAATAATTTTGTCATTCAAAGTATGACAAGATACATAGGTACAGAGTCACATCATAAAATAATTTTGTCATTCAAAGTATGACAAGATACATAGGTACAGAGTCACATCATAAAATAATATTGTCGTTCAAAGTATGATGGGATACATAAGCACAGAGTTACGTCAAAAGGATATCTCTAAAAACAGACAACAGTAAAAGTAATATTAATAAAGACAAATAAAAGAATAATATAACACGTAATTAAGATGATAAACAACGTCACTACGCAAAATCTATACTTCAAGTAACTCAAGTAAAGATGATCGTAACTCAAAAATTACGATGTTTATCTTTCTAGAAATGAACATTCTATTAAGGTGGTACCTAACACCACAGGGAGATAACTCTGTAAAATCAGCTAAACGTTTTAATCACGTTGTATTGTTTAGGTAATATTAAGCTACTCAATGATCAAAATTAGTGTTTTTGTTCCGAGGAAGTGACTGGTTCAAGTTTTTTGAAATTTAAAATTTGTTTAAAGGATCAAAGTAAATACTTTGTCAAAGTTTTATGAAAATTAAAAGAGCTAAATTTATTCTAATCAAGCTGTTGGGTACCACCGTAAGCAGTCACGATGTATTGGTTTCATTGAAATAGTAAGATTTAAAAACTGAAAAAAATTACCGTTTTTACGGTTTATGAAACGTTATGACCGTTATTTGTCATAAAGAATATAATTTGTTCGCAGTAAAAGAATTAATAGCACGGTAACTTTTGCATATAGCACTTTGTGTATTCAAAATACGCAATAATTAGGTCTTTCCACTTTTTCTTCTGCCTAATTTTGTTCTTGGGATAAATATTCGTTTAGCAATATGTCGCTTAGATATTTGGTATATGATATCGAACAGTTAATGCGCCTCTGAAACTTACCCTGCGTAACCGAATACTTTTCTTTGTAGGAGTTATCTCCACAAAACCTGTTTTCCTTGTGTCTACTACTCCTTCGCAACCGTAAAAGATTACGACAAATTAGTTTTACAAAACTGCTCTTTATATCCTTCGCATGATTTGTCCTATTTTGACCGAAGTGATACGAACGCTCCATATGAGAGTTATTTCCCCTTATGCATTTGATATAAGTGATATGCATTTCCATCTTGTGAACCATAAGTGATAGAGACCTAGGATCTTTTGATAAGAGGTCCTTGGTCCAATAAAATGAAAAGTAGGTCAAGGTCAAAGGTCAAGGTCATATTCGAATTTCTGAATTTGGATTATTTCCACCCATTTCCAGAAACCGTATAAGATATCGACAAATTTTTCTAAATTGTTAGTTGCGACATGTTGTAACACGTAAAATTTTGATTGCAAGGGTACGTTGAACGTAAAAGGGAGTTTTCTCCCCTCTCGTATTTAAAAATATGCGTATGGTGATATAACTCATTAAACAAATACAATTAAGACCTATTGTCATTTGATTTCAGATACTTCTTTTATGACCTTGAACTTGATCTCAAGGTCATAGCTTTATGTGTCATTCTTGATTTTGATCTTTGATTTTACATCATATGTTTACATGATAAAGCCAAAAGAAAGCTACGATCATCTTAAATAGAAGTTACGATCATCTTTGAAAAAAAAAAAAGTGACGATCATCTCCGTGTTTTATTGTATTGCGGTTTTCGTTCTTCTTGTCCTATTAGAATAGAAATACTCATGTGGGTCTAAATTTATATTGATCAAACACGGGTTGGCTTTTTATGCTAATATTTTACCCCGCCCTATCTTGTTAAAATATTCAACATAAAGGGCCAGCTCCTGATAAAATCACAATAAATTCAAGCCTCCTTGAATTATTTCTTAACTGTGTCATCTAATTATTCTATTGTCGGCAAGTCTTTTTTAGGGCAAATTAAGTACCAATTCGTACCTTCTTCGTCTAACACGAATAAACTAATAAAAACAAAAATACGTGCAGTACCCACAAAAGATAGTCACGATTACCCATCAAAATAATAACATCATCTAAAAACAGAACAGGTAATGGAATGAAGAAAAAAGTACATAATTAAAACGTTCGGTATTGCACATTATTGTGAGATCTGAAAATAAACAAACATTTGAAAGCTAGTGTTTTCGTCGATGTTTCGAGAGCTGGAGAAACTATTTAGATTTTGACATTGTTTTCTTTCGTTCCACCATTATTTCCCAATAGGTTTATGTTTTCATGTAACTATCCGCACTGCATCAAGCTGACACACAGTTTTCCCAGGGTAATTTTTATTAGAATGTTGACGCTGAAATACGAAATTTTTAATTGAATATCCGATCTGGTCTTTCCAGAATTCATTATAAGAAAATTAAACACCAATCTATGTTGTTTGTAATTGTTGACTAGACACATTCTGTTTAGTTCATATTGTTTATACACATCATTCAGTAAGGCTAAATGGCATAGTTTTCAGGTTGATTGTTTACATTTTTATGACAACATGTGTAACATGTATATCTGCCTCTAGGTAAAGGTAAAAATTATAAAAAAAAACAGTTTTGATGTCAATGTTTATAACAATTCAAATCGGAAAATATTGTCACGATAAGAACGAGGAACTTTTACTTTGTTTTATAAAGTAGTAAGGCACAGATCTGGGATGTTATGCTTTTATTTGAATTGTTTTATTTAATGAATGGCTATCATTTATTTTGAATTTATCGAACCATAAAACTAATTTTTGACTCTTCACATTGAATAATCCGCGAAGCGGATTATGTAAAATGTGAAGAGTCAAAAATTAGTTTTATGGTTCAATAAAATCAAAATAAATTATTGCCATTCATTATAAATAAATTTCTATCAAAAATAAGGCTCAAAGAACTTTTTATATCATTTATATTAACAATAACAAAGTACACACAAGTTGGCGTATGAATATACAACGTCAGAGTGGGCGTGTCGCTATAAAAATTGACAACATTGAAAATAAAACTAATAATTTTAACCAATCAGAATACAGTAAATACACAAAATTTATTTATTCAAACATGCATTCATTATTGCAATGTATTATGGCTACATATGAATTTGACTAAATCGTTTACAATGTATAAACAAATGAGTTGTACCATTTTGGCATCTGCAATCAACATAACTATATATAAGTCCCCCTTGATTTTAGTTTTCCATGTAATATTATACGTTCATCTACAGTCAAAACAAAAAGGTGAAACCATCAAAGAAGGTGAGACCTCATATACATTTGAAAGGGAATATATAGCATGTATGGATAGATTCAATTTAAAACTGTTCATTTGAAGTAAAATGTCATAGAGTGCAGCTAAACCTTAAGACCTGTGTTTGTTGATGATAAAAATGTATTTTATGCCAAAATAAAATAAAATAAAGCGATACTGATTTACAATGAGATAACTATCCATCAGACTTCATGTTGTTGCTATAAGCAACTATAGCCCACCATACGGCCTGATGTAAGGTCAACAAGAAAACTCCGTTTAGACAATATCTGAAACAATTCAAATGATAAAAAACAAAGGTCTCATCAGCGACTTAACAATTAATAAAAACAAACATCACAAAGAGTATCCAACGAAAACACTGAAATTCATGAAATACATTTTTAAAATTATTGGCTCGCATAATATTACTGGAAATATTATTCAGTCTCATAATATTCTGGATTTTTATAATATAGTCGGAATTAGCCAATTCCATAATATTATTGAGTTCGCTAAGTGCCCCGACTGGTCAAGGATATACAATAATACGAAAATCCCGTATTTTTTGTTATACTACTGATCGAATCATTTGTTTATACAACACCAAATAATCATGTTTTTTTCCCTTTGTGGTGATGATGCGCTCGTCTCAACTCGGCCGATTCCGTAGAAGGAGAGTAGCGGATTCCACCGAGGACTGCCGAATGGATGATGATGTAGTGTCAATTAATGACTGACGAAATAGCAAATGAGATAATTTCAACTTCCCAATTGTCAACATCTTGCATTTCTCGCAGGAGCATACCATTTGCTCCAAGTTTGTTCACATACTTGTATATCAGATAATCAGTTTCGCTATATACAAACTACATTACCACGGGTGTGATCTTTACAGAGAATCGACATAACATCAATTGATGGTAACCATCACGAATCGGTTGAACATTACTATGTGTCGGTGTCTCGAAAAAAACTACTTAAATGTTTCGCAGTCTTGCAGTCTTTGACATGTTAGATACCAATATAGTACACACCCGGTTAGCTTGCTCCTTTTAAAGATAATGAAATTTCCTCAGGTTTTATCTTTATCCGTTATTTGTGTCTTCCTGTAATCGATGTACAAGATTGAACAATCGGTAAACATCTGTCGCCCTAATTTTCTTTTTTTCCTTTTTGTAAGAAAGAAACAGATTGTGTTTAGGATATGTTCAACATCACACTGTTTTATAAACACACACACACACACGATTTATCAAGGTGCATTATAATGTTCAATTCAAATATCAAACATATAGTTGTTTTGTAAACAAGTTTACAGTTCGGAAACTTCTACATGAAATATGTCACTTTTTCCACTGGTTGAATTTCTCTCTAAAACCATTATATTGGTAATTGAAGGAATATTGCTGAACGAAGACAGAAGCATGTGACTTTGAGGTGGAATGTTGTTGTATTTCGTGGCCATCTCTCCATCTATTGTTGTGATGAAATCGATACCATCATTGATTGTTCTGTTGTTTTCAGTGTCAGTCATGTCCGACTGAAAAATAGAAAATATTTGTTGTGGAATTCAATTGTATAGCTTGCAATTTAATTTTAACCAATATAGGCAAAAAAATAATGATAAAGGTAAAATTAAAAGTGTACAATAACAAATAAACACTATATATATATATGAAACATCAAATCATCTAAAAACTTCCAATATTGTTGTTAGATTTTTTGGTATTAAAGATAACAGGAGGATCAATTATTATAGTCGATGTACAATTATTTTTAATGTTCTGAAAACGTATTTAGTGATTATAATTTCATATGAGATGTAGGATAAACTAGAGCTAAATCTACACGTTAAAACATACCCGTCAAATATAAAAACGTCCGTTTTGACAAAATGTGAAAAAAAACAGACTATTGGCACTCATACCACATCTTTGTATATCTATTCGTGTATATTGATATTGAACTTTTTAGCTCAAGTCATACCAGATTAAGAGACTACAACTCATTTTTATGCTGAAACTACCAGCTTAATAATTACATTAATAGAACATGAATGACCTAGAATATTCTACATTAGGAATAGTGTCAAAGTACTGTTTGGAAATCATATACTGGATAACCAATGAAGAGTCAAAGAATTTGGATTTGAAAAGAATACATTATTTTACTTCAAATCACACTAGAATAACTTCCCGATTTATTCAAGAGTCAGAAAATACACGTACACGGTTCTTTATTACTATCATATAAACGTATCAAATTTAATTTCATTGAAGGGTGCAACCTTTATGGAAATCTGTGAAACCTTATAGGAAATGTTCATTTTTTTATAACAGTGAAACAGAAACCTTTGATTTACCACGAAAACGCTGTGGCATTCGCTCATCTTTTCTTTGCTGATACCACATGGGCATAACTAAACTAACCCTTAAGAAGCAAGTTTTTAACTAATATATTCTCTAATTACACAAATTGACAAATAATTTGGTTATGGGAGTCTCTAGTCATATACTTGATGACGTACATCGTTTCAGCATATGATGCTAACACATACGCCAGCTTTGGTCTTTCTACGATTGACGTCACTTTTCACGACATAACACATAACCGCATGTGTTTTATCCCCTCTCTTTTGTTAATAGTGCCTAGCAGTTGGAGATAGACAAGGTTAATGATTTTAGACAATCTCTGAGAGAATTTTTTGCAATTAGAAAAAAACTTCTAAAAAAGGAGATTGATTTCCAATCATTAATTACCTAATAGACATACTTTAAGATATAATTTCTTTGAGGGCTATTTTTGCAATTAGAAAAAAACTTCTAAAAAAGGAGATTGATTGACTATTATAATATACCTAATAGATATACTGATAGATATCATCTCTGAGAAGGTCTGTTTTGCATTTGAAGAAAAACAACACTTCTTTAAAAGGAGATTGATTAATATTCTAAAGAAATTCACAACAGACGAGAGATTAACAGCAACTGAATATCAATCTGAATATGATCTTCACAAGCATACCAATCTAAACCTGTCTTTCCTAAAATTTTGATAGAGACATTTATAATCGTATGAACACAGACAGAGTCAGCAAACGACTGCTATTACACATACATAAATTGTACAGGATAGACTGAATCTTCATGTGTGTCTAATAAAAAGAGTAAATCGTTCTAAGCTAGTTATAAGAAACGCAAAAGTGCCTAAATTAAAAAATATATACATATACTATATGAAACGACAGCAAAAGTATAACCACTATAAACAATCAAAGTATAATAAGATAAGAAAGGACATACAAATAATCAGGTTTTAACTGATTGACCAGGTGTCGGGCCCCCAAAGTGTAACTGCATTTGATGCGTTACACGATAGAAACATATTGATAACAATTAAAAAGTAATTATAAATAAATGTTATATTAAATAAAAAAATTAGGCCAGGACACCTGACCAAGATGAACGGCCTTGGTCGAACGTGACCTAAATGACATCCTAAATACCAGGTGTAATATCATCAAATTAAAGAAATTCATTAACGACCAGTTGATTACCACATATCATTCACGTTGGGAAAATCTTTTCAAATAAATATATGTGTAAAAGTTTATAATTGACCGCAGAACACTGTACCGAGAACAGGTCAAATCAGGCTTTAAAAGTTAAAGATAATATACATAATTTAAATGAAATATATATATAAAGCGAAATCATGCGTTAACAAAGCAATAACAGAACAAACCTGTTATTTAAGACAAAACATTTAAATCCATAAAAAATTGCATATAACTTACGCACAGTGGTACATGGAAAACCATTAAAGAAACTCGATACAGACAAGAAATAAAATATCCTATAGGCAATAGTATTAGAAGGTTTTGCTAAGATTGGTTCATGGACACGATTATTTATAAAAATATTCATCTATTAACTACATATGTAATTAATCAAACTACCAAGGTCCTGCCATCGCCATCATATTCATACAGTCAGGCACTTTTCAACAAGTTTTTAATTGTCCATGACAAATATCCCATGCATACGAAAAACAATAATATATTGATGAGTCATTTGTTACGTACTTTGCTTCCGACTAACTCATTGTGTTTAATTGTTTAGATGATTTCTCCTAAGATATTCTGACACGGAGCTAACAAATCATTCATGTCACTTGCTTGCTGGAGACTCGAAAATAACAATTTGTTAACCAATACCGCCTTAAAAATTATACAGAGATCGAATAACTGGTGTTTATATCTGATATGGTTTCTCACCTTTTCGATACACCCGATATTATCCACGATTGTGGTAGGGTTGTGTTGCCCCATCTTTTGTTTTTGTAGAGCTCTGTAACATTTGTTTTTATCTTAGTCGTTTTTCGTTTTGTATCGTTATGTGTTTGGTCAAATAAAGGTAACAGTAGCATCAAAAGTCATAAATCAATGGGAGAAAACAAATCTGGGTAACAAATAAAAACTTTTGGGACCCACATCAACTTCAAGAGGGAAAAAAAGGACTGAAGTGCAACAAAAACACACGCCATCACTTAGAAACAGACAATTTGCTAACAACTGCTATATTCCTGACTTGGTACAGGGCATTTTTAGGAAAAGAATGGTGGGCTGAACGTGGTTTTATGGCAAGCCAAACCTTCCATCTAATAGGTCAATTTTATTAAAATATATCGCTAAAATTAAAAAAAAAAATCCGTGATATATACATGAATCATATATACGTGTGTTTATATCTGTGTCTTATAAAGAAAAAGCATATTTACATGTTGAATTCTACTCGTTGTGTTTATGAACCTTCTCAGTGCTGTAAAAGTTGTTATAAGCGTAAGTGATGCAACCATTCCACTGATTATGCCAGCTATGTATGTGTAATACGGGTCTAATTGTAGGAAAAATAAACAAAACCTTATTTGAGTTCAATTAAAAAAAAATCAACACTATAATGGTTCTATACGATTAGAGCCCATACATCGATATATTTATATATATATATATATATAAGTACGTCTGAGTCAGTGTCAACCCTACAGCAGATGTATCCATCGGATCGCCATCAATGATGGTGATACATGGCTGTGTACATAATGTATATACAACTCGTCTAAACATCAACCCAACAATGTTAGATCTGTAAATTTGCTTTCGCAAATTTTTAGTTCTTCTCTCGCCGGGATTCGAACCCATGCTACTGTGATATCGTGACACCAAATCGCAGTAGTTTTGCATGTTTGATAAATAGCCTGCTGTTAAATCCATATCGCGCAACTTTGGTGCGCACCCTTTATCGCATACCATTTATCACACCCTACCCTTTATCGCATACCCTTTATCACACCACTACCCTTTATCACACCTCTACCCTTTATCATCCCCCCCCAATTATTATTTTTTTTTTTACATAAAGACAGTTTTGTTTGTTTTTTTTGGCGTAAGAAATTTTTCCTTAAAGTTTGTTTTAATGACGTCATTGTTTGGTATGTAACGTCACGAACGTCGTTTTCATATTGTTTGTGACGTCACGAACGTCAAGTTTTCATATTTTTTGGCACACTAAATGCAACTATAAAAAGTACAAAAATAAACAAAATATTTTTAAAACAACAGCACGCAAATTGTAAGGTAACCAAGGTGCTTCGGATTAGTAGTTGAGCAGTTCTTTTAAGGCCTTTGAAACAAGACAAAAGTAGAACTGATGGTAACCCAGTGCTTTGGATCAAAAAACAGTTCATATAATAGTCTTCTGTTGAAACATATGATAAAGCGTATAATACATGGCAAAATCCGTATCACATGCCGTATCACCCTCGACCAATATCATCCCTCGTGCCTAAAGGCCATTGGGCTGATATTGATGTATCGGGATGATACGACATATGATACGGGTTTTACCATGTATTATTCTCTATATATATCAGTTGTTGTTTGCTGATACATTTCCGAATTCCCATCTTCAATCGCTAATACATATATGTACGAATTTAAATATTTTTAATGTGACTTGCCATTGGTCTTGTTCTCATGATGGATTTTGTCAGTGGTTGATTCCATAGCCCGGGTTGTTTCAATCGTTGAATCCGCAGTGGGTAGTTTTATTGAAATAGACTCTTTGCAATTACACGATGATTCATTGTGTATTCTCGTCACTGCTAAGCGTGATCCGTCGTCTATAAAAAAAATTGTCTTTATTGGAGAATTTAAAATATGAATATCTATTTAAAATCTGTAAAACAACTCTAAATATCAGCACAACAATGTCTAATCTGCAAATTTGCTTCCGCAAATTTTTCTTCTCTCGCCGGGATTCGAACTTGTGATCCGTCGGCTATAAAAATGTGTCATATTTATCTTTATTGGAGAATTTAAAATATGTATTATATATTTAAAATATAAAAAAATACTCTAAATATCAACACAAAGCATGATATTTTAGGCATGAAAATGGAATTGATTGCAGATCAGCTAAATATCTATCGTAAAGGATCGTACATGTGTGATACAGTATATTTAAAATATGTATTCTTATATATATAAACAAATGATGCATCAGTATGATATGATTAACGCTTTCTCTTATCATTTGTATATCTAACATGTAGAAACCAATTACATTTATGAAAAAGGACACGTTGATTAGATGTTCGCAATTAATTTCGTCCCAGATCAGTTCGGAATATTATACTCGAACTATTTATGTGATCAAAGAAACAGTTTCCGCTAAAAAAAATACTACAGATATTGATTATCCTTTATTTTTATTATGAACAGAATTCGCGACTCGATGCATTTCAACCTTAAAATCTTTAACTATCGTAAGTGAAGGTATCGTTATTAACGAGTTGTCAGTGTAAAATACATGTGTATTTTTTTCGGAATATATGAATTAGCAATGTTGTAGCAGGATAATGATAAAAGAAGTACAACTTTAAGAAAATCTGAGGAGAAATATGAGGGAAATTGACAGCCGAATAAAACTCTTTAAACATTTACTAGCTTTTACATAAGGAAAACATATAGAAAATACAATTATTCAATGATTTTCGTATGTATGTATAGTCTTTAAAATGCCTTAAAAACCATGAAAGCTTGGAAAGAAGAAAAAAAAATGTCTGTTATATAAAATACCTTTTTCTAAAGCAAAGAAAGCACCCCCTTACTCTTATTGATTTATAATTCAAAAACGTTGCAGTCAGGTTTGTATTCCTACCTGTCTATTGTTTATAACACTGGTTGTAATTCGCAAGAAACAATTCTGTGTGTTAGACATGGTAATCATTCCATTATTAATAGTTAGCATTAGTGATTAATCACGAGTGTAAATGATAAGTTATATAGTTGTCCAATTTGATTTGACTTGTTTACGAATTCTTGCATACGTGGTGGATAAAATGTATCATCACCATTGAACTAAATGTGGTATCCTCATGTGGTGATAATGCGCGTATACTCAA
>CM034362.1:60367712-60418127 GCA_019925275.1 Mytilus edulis
CCCTAATTAACTAGAGGCTCTAAAGAGCCTGTGTCGCTCACCTTGGTATATGTGAATATTAAACAAAAGCACCAGATTGATTCATGACACAATTGTGTTTTGGTGATGGTGATGTGTTTGTACATCTTAAACCGTGTTCACACCAAACGCCGTGTAGAGTAAACATGTTTACAATTAGTTAAGTGTAGTGTACACTGGTTTCACATTACATTTGTTCACATCTATACACCTTGTTTAGCTACCTGTACATAAGGTTTGTTCCCACTTGTAAACTATATGTCATTTAAATGTTAATTACGTAGAACTGAATTCAAAATTTTTGGAAAATTGTTCTAGCGGTAAGGGAACAACCATTTGACTTTAAAAGGGGGTGGGGATGGGAATGGAAATATTCCGATCCCCAATTTGATAAAAAAAAAAAATGGTCATACAGATGATAAAAAAAATTATTCTGAATCAAGAGTTTCCCCATACATTATAGTGTTAAATATTGAAAAAAAAGTATTTGATCACCAGCATCGAAAAAAGGAATAAAAACGTACGCGCGAAAATAAATCTGACTCAGATAAATAAAAATAACTCTCCCCCTTTTTTTAAGTTAATTGGTTGCTACTTTATGAAAGCCATTTTTATAATTTGCAGTAGTTTAAATATACTAGAGATGTCTCGATAACGCATTAGAAAACGTTAGCTGCAACAGCGTGCTTACAGCCGAAAAAAGAGGATTGAGATATTAAGGATCACTACATTTTTATCTTTTCTGTTCGTTTCAAATGGTATTTCTTCTCCAAGGAGTATTTGGTAAAGGAATAGGGTAACGTTTTTTTTTAATTTATTTTACGTGTTATTTAACGGATCTGAGATACTAGACAACCATATCATTTACCTCGCACTTTTTTTAGTCATGCATTTATGCGTGAATCGTTTTTTGAGTAAATACCAGTGGCGAATATTTCTGTGAACGTCAAGTCCATTCGGGAAGACCTTTTCAAATGAATTAGGCAGCAACTATCTACTTCATTTTTTGTAAAGGGGGAGAGGGGCGTGAGCTATTGATTTTTTTTCAGGACAAATTTTGGTGACAAGTCGAAATCAATTTTAGCATTATATATAGTGGCAGCTGAGGGTGAATCAAACAAAAAAATTTTCAGGGCCAAAAACTGGAATTATTTTTGTTTCCAAAACAAAATCCATAGCTTACCACCCCCACCCCCTTGCCTTTCTGTTTTATACTCAACTATAAAAGCCCCCCCCCCCCGAAAATCAATTGGTTGCTGCCTTATGGGTTCGGCAATGATGATGCTTTGAGTCTTGATTAGGGGTTAATAAAGTACGTTAATTTTTTTTATCAAAAATATCAATTTTACTCAAAAATAGTTTCCTCCTTAAATATATACACGATAAAACTTATGTCCTAAATGGCTAGTTTTGTGTTCACTTAACCTACACAAGGCCTACATTGACTATCGACTGTGTGTAGGTAAAACATGATTTAAACTACATGTAAGCATTGAGTTTTATCAATAAGAACGCAGTTGTGTTTAGTTTACGTGTGAGTTACACTAACACAACACCGAGTTTAGGTCAATGTGAACACGGCCTTACTTTACTGAACATTATTGTTGCTTACAATTATCGCTATCTATAATAAACTTGGCCCAGTAGTTTCAATGGAAAATGTTAGTAAAAATTTACAAATTTTATGAAAATTCTTAAAAATTGACTGTAAAGGACAATAACTCCTTAGGGGGTCAATTGACCATTTTGGTCACGTTGACTTATTTTTAGGTCTTACTTTGTTGTACATTATTGCTGTTTACAGTTTATCTCTATTTATAACAATATTCAAGATAATATCCAAAAACAGAAAAATTTCCTAAAAATTACCAATTCTTGGGCAGCAACCTAACAACGGGTTGTCTGATTCATTTCAGAATTTCAGGGCAGATAGATGTTGACCTGATTAACAATTTCACCCCTTGTCAGATTTGCTCTAAATGCTTTGGTTTTTGAATTATAAGCCAAAGACTGCATTTTAACCCTGTGTTCTATTTTTAGCCATGGCGGCCATCTTGGTTGGTTGGCCGGGTCACCGGACACAATTTCTAAACTAGATACCCTAATAATGATTTTGGCCATGTTTGGTTAAATTTGGCCCAGTAGTTTCATGGGAGAAGATGTTTGTAAAAGTTGACGACGACGGACGACGCCAAGTGATGAGAAAAGCTCACTTGGCCATTCGGGCCAGGTGAGCTAAAATATATTTTACCTAAAACAACACTTTTGAAAAACAATTAGCTCATACACGTGGCTTAAAAAATGGTATATTAGGAGCGAGGGTGTATTCCATTTCAACATGTTCAAGAGGAAGACAGTTGCCTCACAATACCTTATGGGCACTCACACCACATCTTCCTATATCTACTTATGCAATGTCTCTCATGTGATAAGGTTAATGTCTCTAAAATAAAAGAAAAAACTAATAACTTAACAGTCCAATATGATCATTTAGTGTGACATATATGAAGTGTTCAAAGAAACCTCTCTCTAAGTCAACAACAATAATTTGACCAGTAATCATAGCCGGGCTTCAAAGTTATTGTGAAACTACCTTATTTAGAGGTGGCGTGAACCATATGTGAATAAAAAAAATAAAAAATCTGTTTGAGTACATCAAATCTTAGACACTTTCAACTTGTAATAGTATCAACACACTTTACTTTTCTAGCCTTATCACATGTTTCCTCCATTCCAAACAAAAACATGACTTGAAAGAATTGGTCCTGCTTTGTTTCATAAAAATGAATGGCTAACGTAGATAAAATTATCTTGTCTAAGGGAGGTATATATCTTACTTTGTCCAAAAAAACTTTAAATTGAAAACCAAAAAAAGAAAAAAAAAAAAAAAACTGACATAAGCGTGTTGAAGGACGTGTTTTTCAACAAATAGTCGGCATTCCCACGAGAACCAACTTTTCTCCTCTTCTTGCTATTAACATCTTGAATTCATATTAGACTCACTTCATACAGTAGCATTTGGGGGGAAAATATCCTTTAACTTCATTTGCGGCTATGAATATGATGTCCTCTTATTCAACAAATAAACTATGGTGACTATCTTCAACGCATTTATCCCATCGAACATCAACAATTTATTGCAAAAGAGAAGATTTTAGCTTTCCAAATGTGAACTTTCCGTTTTCTATAGCAACATTCCTGAAGCATTTGCAACTGAAATATATATCTTGTTGCCACGTTATTCCAAGGCTTGCATTTCCTATCGTGATTTCTTTGATATAGTATTGGTGCTCAAAAAGGAGCTTTTAAATAGAGAGTGTGGTGAATATGAAATATTATCTTCGAAATTTAAAAAAAACATCATTCTAAGTAAGTATATTGCTATGGAATATCAATTCTGTTCCACAGATTCCGACTTATATGTTCCGATCATTGTAATCAAAATCACGTCGTCTTTTCTTCCGAATGTGACCCATCGAATTATACTTTTCACGGGATTTTTAAGAATGTGATCAACATGACGTTGCTCACTAGTTCTCCGTTAAAGCGCCCAACGTCAGAGTAAAAAATGATAAAATATAAATTACAGCGAAACTTGTTTATAAAGAACATAGAACATCTTCATAGTGTATTCTATCCACCCTATAAATTTCAGCATGTAATGTGCTACCGTAAATTTGTAATGATCGACACAGTTTAGATAATAAAACAATAAAAAAAAAATTTAACGTCATTTTATTTCCTTTGACGTCGTGATTTTCAATGCCAAAATGCTAAAAACTTTTTTTATTGATTCACGTAAACTTTTATTTCTTTTTCTTGTTAGTTGAAATTTAAGCATGATATTCAGTCATGTCTGCATTATTATTATTATATATATATATAAAAATCATTTTGTTATCTCTTTAACACAAACTAATGTGATAAATCTTCAATTTGGCCTTTTCTGTATGAACAAGTACTATAAACAATCGACTCAGCATTTTAGTCTTGTACAAAGCAAAATAAATAACAAAATCGTATTAACATGCTTTCAACCCAAATATGCATATAATTCGCCACTGAATTCTCCTCTTTTTCGTCATCATCCTATTTACCAATCTGTGTTACAATGGATTATCATTGATGTGTTCATATTGATATCGAAAACATATATATATAAATCAACTGTTTTAATTTCAAAATGCACAAGTATGGCGTATAACGCATGAATTCCTTGCTTTGAACTGTTTTGAAAAATTCTTTCGAAGCCGAAGCGCAACCCTTGTATCTTTGATGGGTTACTTCCTTTGATACCTTTTTGTTCATTGTATCGAAAAAAAAATTTTGCAAATGAGACTCGAGTTTAAAATTCAAAATTCAACTAATAAAGATAGTCGGCACGATAAATTCGTTACACAGTGTGTTAGTGACCTGATACGATATACAGGGTCAGTAAATTCCATATGAGGTTCTATTTTCGCTCAAACCCCTTATGGAATTTACTGACCCCGAATTTATCGTATTAGGTCACTAACATACTGTGTAACTGATAATACCTGACTAGAATTTAAACGAATCACTTATTTGATAATGTGTACAGTTAGTATATTACTACAACTTTAGAGGAGATATGATTTATTCGTGATTGATGTTTTCTGGACGTACAGTGGCAAATATTTCATGCCGATTTATGAGCGGGAAAAGAATATTCAAAAAATAAATAAGATGTTACATGCGTTGCCGTTGATAAAGAATTTAAAAAGGTTCAATATAAATATATTAAAAAAAAGCAATAATGAGACAGACACGACAAAAAATGATCCAGCAAAATATAAATATAAAATCATTTTTCATAGATATTTTATTCATCCTCTTTGTTGGTTAGTTGTAGTCTATTAATCTCGCAACTTCGATTTTTAGACAACCAGTAACGACTAATTGAACAGCTTTTTTTTGTAGATACTCTTATACTAATAGTAATATGCATCGTATTCCGCTTGAATATCATAAAGTTATTTGAATTAATCCAAGATATAGGAGGTGGTTTATAGATTAAAAAACAATTATGAAAAATAAGAATACGGTGAATTAAAAATAACAGAAATAAATGATTTAAAGATGAATGAAACTTTCCGTTTTCTGCATATTAAATGCATTATTGACAATATTCTAGTAGATCATTTCGAAAGAAACGTTGAACTTTCAAATTGGTTGTAAACGCAACTGGTCAAATGAAATAAGCGATGCAAATTTTATACATTCATATAAGCATCCGTTCAGTGTTTTTCGCCAAAATCACGATCTTGCATGAGTTAACTTGTCATTTCGTTTCCTATTGTAGGCAAATTTAACCTTACATCCTTCTCGTATTTAATATTTAATTTTATTCACCTTAAAAAAAACAGTTCGTGACAGATGTCAGTCCACGATAATCCAATAACAAAAAGATCTGCAATAGTGGTCGAAAAAAAAGTTATAAATTTCATGCGTTTGAAGCGGGCACTATCTTTGATTGATCTTCATCATTAACGCCTCAGCGACAAGTATTTGAAATCAAAATATATGAAAGAATAGATAGAGTTGATGAGCTATATGACGAAAATGACACACAAAAAAAGTCAAATCAGTCGAATGTAACATTGATTGATGAAGTTTAAAACCTTAGGTATCTTTATAATTCCAAAATATATAAATTGACCATTGATTGGAATTGTAAGGATTTGCAGAATCAAAACATTGTCATAATTCGTACGTTTTAATTTTCATACTGATGCTCGAGGACGGCAATTTTTTGGGTATAACATTTTTTTAGTACCAACATATATTAAATATATTTCACTATTCACCAAAACAGTTGATTGATAAGCAATGTCTCTTTCTATATTTTGTTGGACAGATGAGTAATCAATGATAAAATCTTTTTGGTGATCAAATTTTTATTTTATCCGATTTCAGATTTCTCGGTTAGCTACCGGTACTGTCACTGTTATAAAACTGAACGTTCAGCTCCTCATTACTAGTACCCCGAATCACAAGGAAAATATGATAAAGTATACCTCATATCATCTTTCCTTTTGTTTATTATCCCAAATATCCAACTGATTTCGAACAAATTGAAATACTTTTTTTATCCAAGTTTTATACTTATTTTAAACATGGTATCATTTATGTAGTACAGTGACAGAATAAAAAAGAGGGGCTATACGGAGTAGTGTCGTTATACGTATATTTTTGATACAGTCAAGACACTATATATTGTCAAAATATTATATACAGAAGTTTTCAAATGCAGGAACTGAACCCAAGAATTTTACATAGAAGGACATATATTTCTAACTGAATAGAGAAAAATGGCTAAAAGAATTATAGAATACAGAAATGTAGATCTCCTCCCCTAATACAGACCGTAATATATAGCATTTTGACGGATAGTTTTGTTTAATCTATTTAACTGCCTTTAATTTCGAAAAGAATGTTGTACAAGGTGTTGTTAATAAATGTAGCAGAAAATATATCATGCCCTTTCAACCGACGTCCTAATTTCGATGAAAGAAATTAAAAGCTTCTCTCCTTGTGCAACACACACAAAAAAAAGAACAATTTTTATACCTTTTTACAATTGCATAATTGTTAAATCGTATTGAATTCGGAATCAAATTTATATTAATCATATAGAAGCTTCATATCTTAAATATTGAAAACAGGTCTAAATTATTTACATGCATTACGATTGATATAAAAACATCCGGTTCGGTTTTTTTTTCTTCTTCTAGATTTGAGAAAGAAGCAACTCTGTGACACTCAAACAATTGATTTATAAAAATTGTTACATGGTGTCGTCTTATGTCGTCTGAATTACAATATATTATTGATCGGTAAGTGATTTATTCGCCATCCATTATAACTATCTAATATGTTTATTTGGCATGCCATACTCGATAAAAGTGCGGACGTGATAGAAAGCACTCTTTACCAAAATGTCAACGGAGATTACATTCCACGGAAGTTACATTTCGACGATTTCGTCATTTATTAACCATAATATGTATATCTAAAGATTGAAGTTGTACTAAAATTTAATGTTGACACCGATATCGATCTGTTGGATGTGGAATTTTTTTTCAAAATTGATGTTTTTTAAGAAATTGGCTATTCCACGGAGATTACACGCTTAACAAATCTCTAAAGTTTTCAACTTTGCTTCGTTTTTCAGACTGATGTAACTTGCAATAAATGACCGTGGTTATACATAAAATTATTCATGGTAACCTTATGATCAAATTAAACTCATATTACACTCTATAGTGTACTAAATATTTTGTCCTGGTTGGTCTTTTATCCATCAACGGAAATTTCAGCTTTTCAAAGAAAATATTATGGACGGTCGGTACGATCACCACCGTGGTGCAATATGTACTAACCTTTATAAAAATTAAAAATATAGATAATAAAGAAATTTAAAACTCTCAGATATAAGTATAACAAGCTACGGGTATATAACTGGAAGTCGTTAAGTTTGCTTTCTTACGGTGGGACAAAATAACGTCATAAAATGGGCGCTTTAACGGAGAACCAGTGTGCAC
The DNA here is from genome assembly GCA_019925275.1 of Mytilus edulis. Classification (NCBI taxonomy): domain Eukaryota; kingdom Metazoa; phylum Mollusca; class Bivalvia; order Mytilida; family Mytilidae; genus Mytilus; species Mytilus edulis. Next base: position 60,375,296 of record CM034362.1, read on the forward strand.
TATGTTGTGTTTTGTAAACTGGCATGTTAGTTTATTTTATACTAATGTGTTTGAATGTCCATTTGGTGTCTTTACCATCTCTCTCGAAACGTTGGGGAGACACTACACTACGGATATTCTATTCAATGATGATTTTGACAAACTTGAAACTATGTTAAAAGGAATTTCCATGTTAGGCTACGCTCGAAAACACACAACATACACCATTTTTATGACAAGCCTGGGAATTTTACCAATGTAATGTAAAAGCTTAATGTTCAAGCAGAATCGATACAAATAAGTATCATATATGATCGTATATTTTTTAATGCAGAAAGAAACTGCAATTTGTTTAACGATTCACTCAAAATATTGAGAAATGAAACTTTCAAGAGACACAATATATAAATTGACACAGAAATTTGACAAAAAATTCATTAACAAAGCAAATAAACATGTACATGCATTATTGTTCCCAAAACCACTTTGTTAGGCATACTTACAGTACTTGTAAATTCAAGTTGTTAGCAAATATATTCCTTGGTAAACTATCTATATTGTTGAATGCGAGATCTCTATAAAACGGAAAATTTTAAAAAGATTAAGATATCTGTGCTCATTTGTTCATGGAAATGTAAAAAAAAAAATAAATGAAAAAATATAAAAAAAGGACTATTGGTAATCTCATTGTTTGTACACTAAAATTAAAATAACGTTACGTCATTGGTTGAATTTTCATTGTTTATCATGTTTTAAACCAATCACAACATTTTGGTGTACGCTTTAGGAAATATTACACAGAATGCATTAGATTCTGAAACGGCGAATTACTGTCTTTTGTTTCCGTTGGCCTCAGTTTTTCAAAAGTCAATAAAACCACACATTTACCTCATCAAAAGACAGTAACTGTATATTATTCCATATTGCTAAAACTTTAGTAGGTTTTTCTATATGAATGGGATTTTGAATAAATAAGCATATTCACCTGCGGAAAAAAGTATATTCACCGCGCAAAACGTCGCGTGCTTTTACGTCCATAATTTTGGTAAAAAATGTTTCATGTACAATTGGTTTTTGTAAATAATTGCCATTACTTACATTTCTCTCGGAATATGGAATAAAACGATTACTGTCTTTTGTTTCGGTAAATATGTGGTTTCATTGACTTTTGAAAAACTGATATTCACTTGGGCCGTAGGCAAAAGACAGTAATTGTATATTATTGTTTTTGCACAACTAATACACAAACCCTAGCATTAAAGGAATTCAACGAACTATCGGACAACACTTTAAACCAGTACTTTGGCACTGAAAACAAATACCTCTGTTTTTTATCACTAGTCCCCAACTTTATATTTATATTTTAGGTTTTACTTCTCCTTTTATGACATTTGATGTGAACGTAAATAAGTCAGAAAAAGTAAGGCACTATATAGTCACCCACGACTTATTACGTCTTAATAAACATATTACTGTATGAGGTACGAACAATTTCTGCGTTTTACAATCCCAAGTGTCATAAAATCAAAATTCTGATCCTTTGGGTTTGTTTTCACCTCGCGGAATAAACACAAGTTTAACAGCATATACTTAGGAGTACAACACACTAAATAGTACCACGTTTTCTGCATGTGGTCCACTTTTCGACGAAATTGTCCTCGGGAAAAAATTTAGGTTGATCTTTACAAAACTTAGAGAAATTATCTTATTGGTATTGTAACATTCAATGCTGTAGACAATATTTATTGCATTATATTTAAACTTATCCCCGTTAATCTGTGAATAAAATATTAGTTACTTAACTTAAATATGAAAAGCATTTTTGTCAATAGTTCATGAAAAAGAAGTATAATTCAAACTTACTCTTCTTACTATAATTTTGATCAATAAATAATTATCATTTAACATATTCAAGTAAGATCTTTTAAAGTACATATAATCAAAGAGTCTTTAATTTTACAATATTATTAAAACATTTTACTTCTCTACACAAGTATTCCCCATTCCAAACTAAAAGACAAATTGAAAGAGTTAGTTTTCCTTTGTATCATTAAAAGGAATGACTTAAGTACAAACAAGTGTCGTGTCTAAGGAGGGATAAATCCTACTTTGTAAAAAAAATCATTCTTATTAACACTAAGCATTCTCTGAAACTGACCTTATAAAGATGATTGATTTATTGATGAACAACATATTTGTTATGTTGTGTAGTATGTCTGTGATGTAAATGTTCATAGTTTTTGGCTGCTGAATCCAACATTAACGTCACATTACGCTATTATGTCTGTTTGAGTTGCATTTAAAAAGCATACCTTAAACAACTTGGTTATTTTGTGATCTGTCAGTGAATTTGACATGACACATGCACGAGGTTGTTCATTCAATAAAACTGTCAATTTGTTTCTTATGAATTGCTTTTCAAAATTGAAAGTAATGTTTGTACGAATAGGATAATTAATATCATGGCAAACAATCCAAGGAAAATTCAAAACGGAATTCCGCTGATGGAATAACAAAAATTTGAAAACGCAAATTTGCAGACCTAACATTGTTGGGCTGCAATTGAGACGAGTTATATGTCTATACAAAGGACCAACCATCAACTTTTATATGTACCGGATCGTCTAAATAGACGGTTCTAGCCAGATAAGAAAACATTATAGGAGAGTAATTAGATATATACGTTCCTTTCGTTGATGACGTTTAATTTGGCAGGTTTTTTTTTACTTTCCCCTTTCTTAATTTACCTTGGAGTTCGGTATTTTTTTTATACTTTTTATTAAAAAATTAAAAAAATGAATCAATACTCAACTTTGACCTTGCAGTACTATGATAAAAACATTATATAGAAGTTATTTATCTAGTAATTCTCTTATTCATGTTTTCATCATACATGTGTACCAAAAATTAATCAAACAATGAAATTTCAACCCGAAACAAACCATCAAAAGACGCAAATCATGTTCAAATAATGAGCTTATACACTTTCTTGTATGAAATATTCCACACAGAATGTACACGGAATATAGTAAGGATATTGCATTAAATTCCTACCAGAAAAGAGTGATATTCTAGTCAGACAGTAGGAGGAATCCACACGGAAAATAGCCGAAAAATTTAAATTAGCAGGAATTTCTTAGTATGAATATTGTATATTCCTACCAGGAATATTTAAATTAGCAGGAATGATTTGGCGAGAAAATAAAATTCCTACTGGAAAAAACATGTAGTAATTTTTCTAAATTCCACATAGAAAAAAACTACTGGGTCAATAATTGAAGTTTGAATCTCAACAACAAAGAACAAAGGAAATGTATGGAATATATTCACGACTCTTGAAATGTATGAGGAACCTGTGTTATATATATAATATCCAAGCTAGAAATTGTGTTGTAAAAGTATAGATGGGCAAAAATGTTGATTATAATTTTAAAAGAGTAATGAACAAAAAATGAGTAAAAGTATGCACTATTGAAGAATTAAATGATTACTAAATATATATTTGCAAACAGATTTACCTTCAATCTACATGAGCCATATTTTCTCATATTTAAATAATGTAGTTGTTTGACCCTTGCAGCATTGTGTTCCAACACAACTTGTCATTCTTCTATCCTAAAACTTTTGAATTTGTGAACTGGAACTTGGTTGCATTTAACACAGCAAAATCTGTGCCATTAGCAAACAGGAATCCAGTTTAAGATAATTGAAAAGATTCCATGTAGAAAGATTTTCTAGTAGAAATGCATTAATTCTGGTAGACATCTAGTAGACGGAAAAATAATCTAGTAAGATTTTCTGTCCAAATTCCCACTTCATATTTTCAAAAAAGAAACAAAATCCATACAGACTTTTAAAAATCCACCTAGATGGTATTATTTTGCCAGTGAGAAAATTAAAAATCCAGTCAGAATTTTGTTCATTTTCCATGTCCGCCTACGTTCTATATAGAATCTTTGGTTCTAGGTAGATTCCTACTACATACCTACTAGTGTCTAGGTGGAATCCTACTACCTATTTCGTACGGGTTTACCTTTTACTCATAATTGACTTTTAAAATATGTACCTTAACAACCTTGGTTATATTGTGATCTGTCAGTGAAGTTGATAGGAAGCAAATACGAGGTTGTTCATTCAGCATTGTTCAGTAAAACTTTTTTTTGTTAAAAATTGCTTATTTTCCAAATCAAAAGTTATGTTTGCACAAATAGGATAACTAACAAAATACAATAACCTCATTTTAGCTGCATATATTTTCTTTGTTAAAGATACGTCGCCATATATTTAATTATTATAAAAGAAGATGTGGTATGATTGTTTATGAGACAAATCTTAACAAGAGACCTAATGACACAGAAATTAACAACTATTAGATCAATTAACTTGTTTTGTACATGATACCAGTTGCATTCAAGACAAGTATCTAAATAGTAAAATTTAAAAAAAAACAGGTCCAAGGAAAATTCAAACCGGAACGTCTATCAATCAAATCGCAATATCAAACACTCAATTACAGCAAACGAATAAAAAACAACTGTCATATACTTGACTTGATACAAACTAGTATTTGAGTGAAATCCTCTACTTAAATAAGACCGATTAAATGCAACGATATCAAGTCTGGTATTTCTTATCATTCGGTTTTTATATAAAAGTCTTTCCCGCAGAAGGACATGTTAGGTTTTATAAAGCACAGTCTATACCAAAATATCATAAATAATGTGTTACCAAACAATATTGATAACGTTAAGGCTGGTCAGACGATTTGTGGGTGGTCGTGTTCTGTTTACATATATGTAAGCTGCTGTTCTTTCATTTACTTATTTTAAAACAGCTATGCTCTGCGTAATCATATCATGAACAATTCGAAATTCATGTGGTATCTGTTTCTACAAAGATTATTTGTTCAGCCGAAAGATTTGTTTACACAACTGTGTAGTATCATGTTCATATATTACTATCTTGTATTAGTAAAGATGCGCACATTTTAGACTTCTGTAATTTGTTTTCCTTACTTGCGCAGTACCGTCTATTTTAGACGATCCGGCCTCACGGTCATAAAACTTTCGAGCATGATTTTTGTACTCAGATTCGAAAATCAACCAATCAAATTGCTGAATTTCATGTTTCGAGCATAATTTTTGTGCTCCGAGCACTGAGCAAAGTTTTATGCCTTCAAGGCCTGGTGCACAGGAAATTTGCTGGTGTAACTTTTAGATCAGCTATAATTTTGTCTATCGTAAATCCCAATTTAATATTTTTTAACGTGTCAATACAATAAATCTATTTTATTTTTAGAATTTTACCTGTGATAATATAAACATCCAAAAATACGTTACTTTTTGTGGCGTTGATCTATTCTTGTGACGCGCAGCTTATACTTCGTTAGTGGTGTCCTGGTGTAATGTCATAAATTCATTGGAGGTGTATGTTGTTATTTTGTGTTTACATGTTGTAATGTACTTTTATTTTATTCATTTATGTATTTTTCTCTGCTGAGTGCTTTTGTGTTTGTTTGTATAATATTTCTGTCAAGTAGTGTTGTCATTTTAGCGATATTGTTAACATTGCCATGTAAGCGGGATGCTTGGTTAGCTATAAAACCAGGTTCAACCCACTATTTTTCTTGCAATGTCATGTAACAAGTCAGGACTAAGGCAGAAAAGTATTCCTAGAAAAAATCAAAGCTTTTACTCGGCATGGCATTTGATAGTTGTTGGTAGCAGATACTGATAATCAATACTTACAGGTATGTTAAAGCAACGTTAGAGGACAACAGATCACGTGGTAAAACCGTCAAAGCATTATTTACAATGTGTCTTTAAAAAAAAGAAAAAAAGTAATAATTTGTTTAAGATATAATCAAGAGTAAATACAAAAATGAAAAGATAATAGTTAGCTTTATGACACCTAAAACAGAGAGATAATTTATGCATACAAGTAATTAAAAGACAAAAAAAAGAAAAAAACTGTTTCGCTTTACAACTTTACAACTACGTTATGATAATTGATATCAGAGTCAACTGTAAACACAGTACTTCCCCAAAATATTACAGATTATCAAAATGAATCAAAAGTAAGCGTAGTTCCACAAGTTTGAACTATCACGTATTAACGTCACCAGAGGAGGATAAAATAGTTTGGAGTAACATATGAAATAAATTGAATTATTACTGACGAGCTCGAGTGTTCTATAATACTATTCCCATGTCTCATAACTAACGATTACTAATAAGTGGTTTTTTTTTCAAGAAAGGACGAGTCTTAAACATTGTTAAATATTGACATTAGTGACCTAAAAGAAATACAAGTGACGTCAATAGAATCATCTTAAAAACTTCCAACAAAATCAGGTATTGATAACGACGGACAAGCTTCATTTAAGTAAAGAACCGTAAGTAATAATATACGGCTTTAAGCGCATTTACCAAAAACAACCTTAGAATACAAGCGTGGGCGCAACCTGCACTTATCTTGGTCGCCTTTAACCATCGCAAGATGATGTAATTATTTTCATAGAATATGTCAAAACAACTTATCAAAGACGGACGAAAGATACCAAAGGGACAGTCCAACTCGTAAATCTAAAACAAACTGACAACGCCATGGCTAAAAATGAAAAAAGACAAACAGAAAACAATAATACACATGACACAACATGGAAAACTAAAGAATAACCAACACGAACCCCACCAAAAACTAGGGGTGTTCTCAGGTTCTCCGGAAGGGTAAGCAGATCAAGCTATCAAGTATCAAGCTCTGTTCAGAAAAATTACATGAGTCACACCTCGAATCGATCTAGATGTGCTCATATTGTGTCAATTTGCCTTACATAATATACTGTTATACGATGAACGGATTAAGCATTTTGGATGACCTATCTCAATTATCATTGTTTGTACATATTGTGTATTATTAGAGAATCAAAACAGATCGCGCAACTACATGTAATGACAACTATATTTACTATTGTCATAGTTGAAATATGGATTGCAATTTTTCAAATTCTGTTAAACACTTATATCATTGTTAAAAATGTGTTGATTTTAGACATCACTAAATAGCCGGCTGTCTTCGTCTGATTTTTTGGAGAATATCAGATTAAAATATTCGTTGAGTGTTTAATACACATTGAAGATGTTTATTATTACAAAATGTACCTGCAAATTATTTTTCCCTTCAATCACATTTAATTTTAACTCAAACACACACTTTTGACGAATCTAAACTGTATATTTTACAATGAAAAATATGAACTTGTTACAAGATATTTATTCAATCATATTTAGCACAAAAGAAATGGGTGAAAAGAAGTAGGTTTTAATCCAAAGAAGAAAAGGAAGTAATAGGCCCTGATTTACAATGCATGGTGGGAAACACTTACAAATTACCCAAAATTAATCATATGATTAAAAATTATTACAGTGATTAACCAATACAATGATTAAAATAAGTTGAACAACACTTAGTCTATTATATCATTGTATCTGCTAAACATGGGATTAACTTTTAACGACTCGACCCCAGTATTTTGAAGTTGTGTTTCCAATTGATGGATTAATGCTCACGATATTTCGGGCCTTAATATAACACATTTCGCAGATAAGTGTTATTGTCAAGTTTTAGGTCATCGATAATAACAAGGCCAGACTGATAATATATGAAAGGGGAACTAACAAAGGTGCAGTCATGAGGTTCAGACTTGAAGTCGTCAATATTGAGATCCTGCAACAAGTGTTTTTAAGTTAAAAATTTACTTGCAATTGGTTTGGTATATGTTTAAGAAATGATAGGTACAGACTGAATGTTTAAATAGGTAGTTTTTTTTCGAGTGAATTATTTCATGATGAAGGATACTGCCCAACTTGATAGAATCGAGATCTTTTTTAGCCAAGGAAAGTTTAAGAAATGGTCTTTTCTTCTTTTCATCTTTTCCAATGCGAACTGATTTGAAAAGTTTGTGACTTGCAATATCCGAAATGATAGCTGTAATGTTGTATTGGTTTTAATGAGGATTAGTAACAGTGGTCACGAAACAAAACTTGTACAGATAATGAAGTTTTGAAAGGGGTAATGAATACAGCTTCGTGCGAATGTGATGAATACCTAACGGCTTTTGTATAAATGGCAGCCGGTCAATAATAGAGGCATCATGGAGAGTAGATGATATTTATGACCATGACCATGATTGCGTCTACGTTGAGGTGTAAAGTTGAAAATGTTCATCATATTCATCGAGCTACAGGAAGGACTAGTAAGAATACCTATAACATAAATGGTGTCATTTCAAACATATGGTGTCCTAGTTTCAAATTGTCGAATCCAGTAGTCCTCTTTTTCAGAGGTGTTGCAAGATGATGAGTGATTGTCCTGCAATATATTTGTTTTATGATGCGAACTTTCGTAGAAAGGATTAAATGATCAGGCTTGTTAAAATGCTGTTAAACAATGTCGCCTGCACTTGGGATGATGTCTGATCTATGGCAAATTACGAATGGAACCAAATTCTTTATTATAGCACATATGTGACCCAACATGTCATTACCATTTTGAGAAAAACGTCTTTATCTTTGCACGTAACGTCAAATGATGTATACTAGCTTTAAAGTTCAAATGTGTTGATAGCATTAAAGATGAAACATTGTTTAAAGTATATTTCTTTAACGTTAAATTTAATCCTATTCATGTCTACGATGGTTTGATATTCTACACGTCTAAAAGATTCTTTTCTTCACTACTCTTTTTATTAGTGTAATGTGCATCACATGTTTCCTAAATTGGCGCCTTAATGTGCAGTATTATATAGCAAAATCTCTGAAACAGCCATAAGTATGACACGCCAGTTTTGTGCATTTTCTGATGATATTTTAACCAAAGAATTAACACTAGTATGTATACCATGTTTAATCAACCAACCAACCAATAAATCAATCAATCAATGAAAACTCTTTAATAATTTTACTGATATCACGTTGTAGTTATTGTATGAATATTGTCTAAGTTTTGATATCTGTTTTGTTTAAAATGACCTTCTTAATTCATTTTTCATTTATATCGAAGAAAACATGTTATTTTTGCAAATGTTTTACGTGCTTACATGTGAAAAATAACTTTGTTCTTATAAAATGGTTTTGCAGCACACATGTGTGTGAAAGAGTAGCTCTCGCATGCATATCTTTGTATGCCTCCCCGATGTCAGGAGCCTTCAATTATGTTGTTGTCGTCGGGCTGTCTGTCATATATTTTTGTCCGTTTATGTTTATCATAGAAGGGCGGCCATTATATATTTTGCGCCGGGGATAGGAGTGTCAGATGTGTTTTGAAATTTGAAAATTTTGACCTGCTATATGTATGACTTAAAATTTAGTTTTTAATGCCCATGAACATGGGAAACGAACGAATTATGTCTGGTCACCCATACGATGGTATTCCTATCCCCGAGTTGAATCACTGTGGACACTTTAACGGCCGAGCTTGTTTTCTTTTTTACTTAATAGCTGACATCAGCACCACTTTGTCCTTTTATTTCATATATTCATAACGTCTGTATTGTTTGATGTTATTGACATTTGGTTTTTGTCAAGACTGATTGTTATCCTTATGATAAAGTTTAGTTTATTATGATGTTTGGTCGCTCAGCATTTTTGTAATCAATGTTATTATACAAATCAAAACATAACTATAGTTCAGCTGGTCATGTTATTACTCGTGACCTTGGCATCGTAGCAAAAAGACAGTTAAGAGAGTTGTTATCCAAGGACCAAAATATAGAATTTCCAGTCCAATCAACTAAACAAAAATAACTTCAGGTTACTGATGGATGCAGTTGGGGACTATGTTAGAAAGTGGGTAAATCGTGAACCAGATGAACCAGAACTGGACACATTGTCTGAATTGATCAATGATATTCGATCATGCATTCAGAAGCGCATTCAGAAACTACTTTGAACACAAGGGTTTCTAACCCATTCAAGAACCAGGAGGTTGTGGATGCTTTATCGCCTTTTCATGACAAATATGTCAAATTCGATCAGATACCGCCTCCATTAATATTATCTTCATATGTAAACACCATTATTTGAAATGTCTCACAAAAGAGCTTGGAATAAACAGCAAAACTGGTAATCATACATATTCCTTAACATCATTTACAAAGGACGAAATGTTAGAAAATCTTTCTTTTAGTATTATCATCAAAGAAAACGAAGAAATTCTACCGCCAACATACTAGATACCAATACTTCACAATACTTGTTATAAAGAACGATATATAGCAGGATTATCAAAATGTTTCTAAAGTGCTGACTACAGTACTTGCAACCTTAGGCGTTACTGTTTGACGGATGTTTTTTGTACATCAGGATTGGTTGTTTTTCTTAAAATATGCTTCATTTCAGGGGAAAGTTACTAAAACTTTGTTCGCATTGCTTCAAATAGCAAATATTTCTTCTTTTATATCAGTAATAATGCAAAGTCATTTGCAATCAGACATTTTAAATGCCTGTAGATATTTAATTTGATATAAAATGTGAATAATACAAGAAGAAAAATACTTTAAGTTTGGAATGTGTAGTATAAGAATGCAATTATTTCTTTATAAAATGGAAATCATGAACTGCCTATTGATTTAAGCACTAACATTTTGTTTTTAATTCCTTAATATGCTATTTTTCTTCCTTTATATAAAAAATAATGAAATGTCATTTGCGATCAGTAATTATAAACGATTCAGATAATTAATTTTATATGAGATGTAAATAATAAAGGGATAAATACACATGTATATTTTAACTTTTGTTTGTGTTGAATAAGAATGCAATTGCATTTTCATTTAAATGGTAATCATGAACCACCATTTGATTTTATAACTTTTTGTACACCAGGATGGGTTGTATTTTACAAATCATGATATTTATCACAGAAAAGATAGTAAAATTGTGTTAGCATCGTTAAGTTATGCCAATATTTCATCTTTTTATCCAAAATAATGCAATATTATTTGCCAAATTCTTAACTGCGAATTGATTTGAGTTCTTTTTCTACCCATGCACATGGGAAACGATGTTCTTTTTCTACTTTTTTCATAAAATATGCGGAATATCAGGGAAAAGATACTAAACTATTGTTATGCATTGCTCAACAATACAAATATTTCTTCTTCAATATCAGAAATAATGCAATGTCATATGCAATCAGTCATTATAAATGCCTTTAGATAATTAGTTTTATGTAAGATGTGAATAATATAAGAATAAAGATACTTTAACTTTTTTTTGTGTTAAAATACGAATGCAATTATTTCTTTATCATAATGGAAATCATGGTCCAGCATTAGATTTTAGTACTTTTTGTTCATCAGAATTGGTTATTTTTCACAACATATGGTGAATTTTTTGGAAAAGATACTAAATTTTTTTCGCATAGCTTAAACATGCAAATATTTCTTCTTTTATGTCGGTAATTATGCAACGTCATTGGCAACAAGTCATAATGAATGCCTTAATGTAATTAATGTCGTTTAAAATGTGAATACTATACGAATAACGATACTAACACATTTGTTTGTATTGAATAAGAATGCATTTATTTCTTTATTTTAATAGAAATCATGAACTGCCTTTTAATTTTAGTACTGTTTGTACATCAGGGTTGCTTGATTTTCATAAAATATGCGGAATTTCAAGGAAAAGATACTAAATATTTGGTTGAATTGCTAAAAGTATTTCTTCTTTAATATCAGAAATAATGCAACGTCATATACAATCAGTAATTATGAATGCCTTTAGATAATTAGTTTTAAGTCAGAGGTGAAAAATATAAGAATAAAGATACTTTAACTTTTGTTTGTGTTGAATAAGAATGCAATTATTTCTTTTTATCATTGTGGAAATCATGACCCGCCATTTGATTTGAGTACTTTTTGTACAACAGGTTGGTTGTTTTTCATAAAATATGCTGAATTTCATCGAAAAGATACTCAAATGTTTGTTTGAATTCCTTAACATGCAAATTTTCTTCTTTTATATCAGAAATAGTGAAATGTCATTTGCAATTAGTCATTATAAATGCATTTAGATAAGTAATTTTATATAATATGTGAATAATATAAGGATAAAGATAATTTAAATTTTGTTTGTGTTGAATAACAATGCAATTATATCTTTATTTTAATGAAACTCATAATCCACCATATAAAATGAATTTTAAAGGGAAGATATAATTTGTTTGTTTTCATTGTTTTTGAGTCTCCAACTTGCATATTTCTTTATTTTATTGCAAACAGTACACTGAAATTCACAATAAATGATCATTTAATTTCATTTGTCAGAGGATTTTTTTGAAAAAAATGTAAACAGTCGCGATAACCACCGTTTTTTGTTAGCACTCATGGAGTTTGAAAAAAATAATCTAAATATAAACGACAATCATGATCACAATTCTTTAATTTTATTTAAATTTAAATTTATCTTCATACTTTTCTTCTCGTTTAATTCTTAAAATTCTGTTGAATGATTAATCATTACATGCCGAGCTTCGAATTCTGTACAAGAACGATTCGTATTTTTTCCGTGGCGCCATTTTAATTAAATGAAACGAAACTAAGATTCCGTAATTTGTATGAGTTCAACATGTGACGTAGCAGGGTTCAATCCGTCAGAAAGGTCAATGAGTCTGATGCGTCCAATCAGTTAAATATTTTTAATATAAGTCTGATGGAAAGTTGACGTGAGTTTGACGCGAACTTGACTAAATCGGTGACTGATCGATGACCGCTGATTGATCGCTAAAATAGTAACGCCTATGGTTGCAAGTACTGTACTATTCTTCCTACAGTAAAAGATGGCCTTCAAAAATGTTGTGATAAGATACATTCAATTGATGTGGATTCTTAAAAATTCTATAGATCTATTACTAAATGCTATTATGATTTTCGATTTTCAAATGTTATAACCGGCTGTTTTTCTTTTCTTTTCTTTTTGTGTGGATATCATAAAAAAATATTCGCTGAGTTTTTGATTAACATTGCATAAACTGTTTGATGAAGTCATTGTGTATTGACAATTTATTTGGAAACTCAACATAATTCCACTCCTTACATAATACAAATTGAAATGCTGAATCTTGTTTTTAATTCCTCTGCATTTCAAATATGTAGAAATGGGTCTTATTTCACTGTCAGTGTATTGGACACCAAACGTGCCAAAGTTGAATCAAAAGAATGGGATGACAAATTATGCATTAGGCAAATACAACTATGTAAGTAAACATACTGACATGATTACAATTATGTTAACTTACAATTTTTCCAATTTCACGTTGGTCCCGAAAACAACATCAGGAACGCTAGTTAGATTGTTGTTCGATAAACTCCTACATTAAATGAAAAGAAAATAATATTTAAATCAAATGTTTTAGATTTAGAACTTTCTGGAAAACAGAGGAAATACTTATAGACGAGTAATTCTTATATATATATAAGTACATATAATGTGTCGATAGTTATGGAAGATCTACTTAAACCAACGAAATAATATATATATAAGGAAATCTTGACATAATATGACAGCATCTAACGTGTTAATTATAATAGCAATTTAATAGCAGATCTTCATTCCAAAGTCCCTGTTAAGTGAACAAATATCTTGTGTTCACTTATTATGTACCTGTTACTTGACAAAGTTGTGTAGATTAAGGCTATTTGTCCTATTATTTTTTAGTTCTTAGTTTTCACAGAATTTGTTGCATTAAAAAAAATAAAATAGCCAAAATATGGGTACAGCAGTCATCACTGTGTAACAATTTTAAAAGAAACAATTTTACAAAAAAGCACAAAAACATCTATCAAATTAAAAACACATCCATTGTTTCGCGTGTCTGACGTCAGAAAATGTATAGTCACACAGGAAGGAATTTTGTCGTTCAATGTTTAGACAAACAATTTTATAATTTTACATGGGGTATGTTGGCATACAGGGTTAAAAATCAAAAGTATGTTAGAATTATTTTCAGAAATAGACTTTAATATTGTCCAGAAGTTCTTTTGAATTTCGAAGAATCCACAAATGGTTATATCACTACGAGATTAAAATAATCGTTCAACGTATTTTCTAATTGATAATAGAACTATAACATAATAACACATAATAGAACAATAACATCATGACGGAATCTTTTAAAGTGCAGAGTCACGTTATAAGAACCAGAGAAACACAAAAGTCGCATATACAAAACACACCAGCAAAAATGAAAGTTAATACAAACACATTGACGGGATGTATAAGTATCGAGTCATGTCAAATGAATATCACAGAAAACAATCGAAACAGTAAAAGTAATATTAATAATACAACAAAGACAAATGCAAGAACAATATAACACATTATTAAGATGGCGTTAAACAACGTCTGTACGCAGAATCTGTACATCACGACCATCATGTATTATTTGTGAAGTTGATACGGAATATTTATCAACAAGGTCTTGGTACCTTCCGATGAACTTTTTTAGAAAAAGTATGAGACGTTCTGTGACAAACCCCAACTTTCTGCTCAGATACTGGTGACGTTTTTCGAAGTCTAAGTAGGAGCTGAAACCTCTTGAATATCGAATAAGTTGGGAAATGTATATACTGTATGCAGGTGAACTTGGTATATTGCTACTAAGGTGGGGGAAATTTTTAATTTCAAAATTAAAATCGTCTTGTTTGTTAAAGATTCTGGTACTGAGATGACTGTATAAGTCAAGTTCGAGATATAAGTCTAACAATAAGGCGGAGAAAGCCATGTCTGTTGTTTCTTTAATTTTTAGTTCTGGGGGATATATTAATGGAACTCAATCAGAAAAGTTTGGATTATTTACGGAAAGAACATCATCAATATATCTAAAAGTGAAATTAAATAATCTGGCTTCCTTGATCTTCTTGTTTTTGACAAGTGTTTGAAGAAACTCCGAATCATATGAAAAGATGATCAATAAAATGGCGAAAGGTAAATAATAGCCTCTACAAATATTTTTTATGCACAAATTGAATTAACTTGTAGGGTACTGTTTGGTACCAGATGCGTTAAATACAAATATTTAACTTATTTGATTAAATGTCTCTAGTTAAATAAGAACAATTTAACTGTAACGATATTGAGTATGGGTTTTGTTATTATTCTCTATATTTTTTTTTATTTCGGACATTTGGTTTCAACATAATTAGTAGGACATGTTCGGTATATTTATATATGTCAGATGTGCTCTAGGTTGTCGCATTTTAGCCCGCAGACTGCAGAGTAGTCATATTCTGAATATTCTATTTACCTTATAATTATTTTATTTATTTATATATTCTGAAAGTATTTATTGTTTACACGATTATCAAACAAAGGATACAGAGAGTTCAAAAAGATGTAATTAAAATGGTTTAAATTTGTGATACCCATTGTTATGATTTACCATTTGTATGCATGTTGTAGATTACTTAGAGCTTTTTCAACATGTTCAAGCATAATAAACTTCGTGTGCAGTATGAATGGCACTGATATAGGTCAATCAACTGCCGATCTCAAACATGTCCTTCTAAGCTTGAATTGTGATAATTTGCAGCTACAGGGACTTTGATTTCGAAAACAAAACCATTAACCCAAGAGTACATCACTTTGGAAAAATTTTCATAACTTTTTTTCAAATGAATTTGGTCTATTGTGAAATATATTGTGAAACACATATTTCCATATACTTTCAGAAATAAACACTAGTGTTATAGATAAGATTATCGTGGTTATAGTTAACGCAGAAATAATATAACAAATCAGGTCGACAAAATAGTATATATTAAAATGGTAAATGAAACTTTAATAAACAGCTGCGCCATGAGCGCATGATACGCCTGTCGTCTTGTGTGAAAGTTTATTGCAATAATCATAAATAATTTCTAAGAAAGTTTAAGCAATTCCCTAATATTGATTTTGAGATACGGAGGGACAAATGACCCCCCCCCCCCCCCCCGCTCTTTGTTTTCAAGAAAACTAAATATCACTAAAATAAAATTTTGAATCATAACCAAAAAGTATACAGATCTTTAGATTAATGTAACAAAGAAGTGTGTAAAGTTTTAAGCAATAATCATAAATTGATTTTGAGATACTGAGGGACATGTAAAAATACCCTCCCCCTTTTTTTACAAAATACTAAATGACTGAAAACTGAAATTTTAAATCATCACCAAAAAGTATACAGATCTTAAGAATAATATAACAAAGAAGTGTGTAAAGTTTTAAGCAATAATTATAAATCGTTTTTGAGATACGGCTCGACATGTACAAATACCCCCCCTTTTTTTACAAAATACTGAATAACTGAAAAATGAAATCTCAAATCATCACCAAAAAGTATACAATTTTTTGGGATTAATATAACAAAGAAGTGTGTAAAGTTTTAAGCAATAATCATAAATCGTTTTTCAGATACGGCGCGACATGTATAAACCCCCTCCCCCTTTTTTACAAAATACTCAATAACTCAAAAATGAAATTTTGAATCATCACCAAAAAGTGTACAGATCTTAAAATTAATATAACTAAGAAGTGTGTAAAATATTAAGTAATAATCAAAAATAGTTGCTGATATACAGTGGGACATGTGAAAAAAACACACCCCTGTTTTAGTTACAAAGTGCCGTAACTCAAAAAGTTTTAATCTTATTTTCACCAAAAAGTATACAGATCATTTGACCATCATAAGAAACAACTATAATAAGTTTCATGAAATTTGGATAAGTCGTTCTCAAGTTACGGCGCGACATGTTTACGCCGGGCAGACGGACAGACAGACGGACGGACGGACGGACGGACACCGGACATTTGTATAACATAATACGTCCCGTCAAAATTTTGACGGTCGTATAAAAACAAGATTTCGAAATATAGAAGTGTTTAGTCATTTAACATTGTTAAACATGGACACTTATGACCTCTTAAACACTTCCAACATAAAAGGGTATTGATAACGACTAAAAAGTTTCAATCAAGTAAAAAATCATAATGAATAATATACGGGTTTAACATATTTACCGAAAACAACAGTTGAATGCAAGCGTCGGTCGCATCCAAACATCACAAGAAAATATTGGTTTTCATAGAATATGTAAACAATTATCAAACTCTGCTCAGCAAAATTGCATGAGTCACACATTAAATCCTAAATCTGCTCATGCTATGTCCATTAGTTATGAATACTATAATGTTTTAAGAGGAACGGAATAAGCATGTTGGATTACCTATATCAAGAATATTTGGTTGTACATGTTGTATATTTCGAGAAAATTAGAACAGATTTATACATCGCGCAACTACATGTAATGACTATATTTACTGTTGCCATAGTTGAAATACTGTTTGCGATTTGCAACTTCTGGTAATTATATATATAAATACTTATATTTGCACTATTGTTTTGTCTTTAGACAAAACTTAATAGCTGTCTGTTTTCGATTTTTTTTGGAGGATCTTCCAAGTCATTCATTGATTGTTTAATACACATTGCCTAACTTATTTGATGAAGTGATTGGGCATTGAAATTCACTCGGAAACACCAACATTATTCTTCTCATGTAATATACCCGAAAAAATCCGAAATCCTGTTTTTAGTTGAATTTCAAAGATAAAGGCATGGATCTTCCTCCATTGTATTGTATACTAAAAAGAACATAATCGTTCTCACAAAGAATTTAAAAAGCATTATATTGGTTGGTCTGTCAAATATTTTGAACACTATTTACAAATGATTAAATTCATAATGATATATCGTATTGCCGTAATAAACCATTTACAAGATATTCTAGACAACTCCGTCTTCGCTAGCCAAGCGTTACAATCCACGCCCCTCCTCTCCATCCATGGCAGATTAAGCCAACATTTGTGATAACAATTTTGCGCCATCTATCGGTTGTTAAAATCACGCTCATTCCGAATACATTTTTTTTTACCAAGGGTAGCACTAGAACTCTCTTCAGTGTGTAGGTGAAAACATAGTAGTGTCTAGAGTTTACAAACTTGGTGAAGCAGAAAACGAAAATATACGTTGACATTCCAACATTTGTGCAAGAAAAATACACAGGAATTTATATTAGTGGATTAAGAACATTTGAATTGTCATTGAATATCCTAGTATGTTTTGGGAGGTAAAGACTTCTTGCACAATCAGCACGTGGCAATTGTTTACCTATTTTTTCTACATTTACACGTGATCATGTTATATGCGCTTTTTGATTGGATGCAGCCAGTTACGACAAATTCAAAGCCAAAACACATAAAACGAATAGAAGAAAACCTTTCATATTCCTTACTTTGTATAGGCATTTACTTATGTAGAAAATGATGGAATAACGTTGAAGTTATCGCTTTGAAAATTTTACGGATGTGATCAAGAGATTGTTATGTAATGTCTGTGTAATAGGTGACTACCGCAATGTTTCAATTGTTGGAGCCACACTCCCGTCGGCTTGTCTAGATTGTCGCATAATTAAATACAAAAAAAAATAGATTGGCACTATCTTAAACAACATGACGGGTTCAACATATAGAATATGCACTGTCTACCTGTCGGGTACGACTGTGATCACCTCCATTATGGAATGCTCACTTTTTAATTTACATGTGTAGTGTTTTATAGATTGCTGTTTGCCTTAATCTTTTGCAATGGTTTTGTCGGTTTCTAATCGACTCATGGATTATGATTGTCTCATATATATCTGCCTTGTAAGTACAATAACAAACTGGTAAGTATTTTTACATTCATGTTCAATTTTTCTTCTTATTTTTCTGAATAAAAAGATAAGCATAGCAAGTGTTTTATCAGGTAAATACAAACAACAACGTAAATGATTGAAGTTATGTTCTACTTACAAAAATATCAAGGCCGAGTTGTTCCTGAAAACACCATTAGGTACGCTAATTAGATTGTTGTCGTTCAAATGCCTAAATTAAAATTAAAAAAAGTACAAGCAGATGTTTACCCTTAATGTATTAGATTTCAAACACTTACAGAAAAAAGTAAGAAATACTCATAGGAGAGTAAACATTATACATATATTTAAAGTATTGATTGTAAAGGAAGAAAAATATAAACCACCAGACAAAATAAGTAAATCAAAAAGTAGTTGTATAGCGACGTACGTATTAATACTGACAACAATTTTAAATTTTTGATATATCAAGGCTTTTCTACATCAGGAATAGATTACCTTAGCTGTATTTGGCAAAAAATTTCGGAATTTTTGGTCCTCAATGCTCATCCACTTGGTACTTTATTTTGCCTTTTTAACATTTTATGATTCGAGCGTAACGTAAATGATTGAAGTTATGTTCTACTTACAAAAATATCAAGGCCGAGTTGTTCCTGAAAACACCATTAGGTACGCTAATTAGATTGTTGTCGTTCAAATGCCTAAATTAAAATTAAAAAAAGTACAAGCAGATGTTTACCCTTAATGTATTAGATTTCAAACACTTACAGAAAAAAGTAAGAAATACTCATAGGAGAGTAAACATTATACATATATTTAAAGTATTGATTGTAAAGGAAGAAAAATATAAACCACCAGACAAAATAAGTAAATCAAAAAGTAGTTGTATAGCGACGTACGTATTAATACTGACAACAATTTTAAATTTTTGATATATCAAGGCTTTTCTACATCAGGAATAGATTACCTTAGCTGTATTTGGCAAAAAATTTCGGAATTTTTGGTCCTCAATGCTCATCCACTTGGTACTTTATTTTGCCTTTTTAACATTTTATGATTCGAGCGTAACTGTCTTTTGTAGACGAAACGCGCGTCTGGGGCAAATATAAAATGTATATCCTGGTATCTATGATGAGTTTAGTTACAACCACTTGGTCGATACCACTGCTGGTGGAGTTTTAATTCCCAGGGGTATCAAAAGCCTAGTAGTCAGCACTTCTGTGTTGACTTGAGTTATCATTGATATGTTCATAATTATAATTTAACTGTTTACAAAACTTTGAAGTTTTGAAATACTTTGGCTTTTCTATCTGAGGAATAAATTACCTTAGCTGCATTGGCAAAACTTTTAGAAATTTGTGGTCCTCAATGCTCTTCAACTTCGTATTTTATTTGGCTTGTTAACATTTTTTATTCGAGCGTCACCGATGAATCTATTGTAGACGAAACGCGCGTCTAGCCCAAATATAAAATCCTGGTATCTATGATGAGTTTATTTACAAGATATGCATTCCAAAGTGCCTTTGAAATAAACAAATAACAGTTACTAATCGTCTAACGATATTTTTCTTTCACAAAATGATTTGAATAACAAGGCAAACCTTAAAAAAACATTGTCAGTGGCTGGTTGCCTTATAACAACTGTTGATTGTTTTATGTCCTATGCTGTGTATGTGTGTTACTAAATAGCTGACATCAGCACCACTTTGTCCTTTTACTTAATATATTTATAACCTCTGTATTATTTGATTGATTTTGACATCTTGTTTTTGTCAAGACTGGTTGTTCTCCTTATGATAAAGTTTAGTTGATTATGATGTTTGGTCGCTCAGCAATTGTTTAATCACTGTTATTATACAAATCAAAATATAACTAAATTTCAGCTGGTCATTTTATTACTCCTGACCTTGGCATCGTAGCAATAAGACAGTTAGGAGAGTTGTTATCCAAGGACCAAAATATAGAATTTCCAAGCCAATTAACTAAACAAAAAACTCCAGGTTACTGATGGATGCAGTTGAGGACTATGTTAGAAAGTGGGTAAAGCGTGAGCCAGATGAACCAGAACTGGACACATTGTCTGAATTGATTAATGCTATTCGATCATGCATTCAGAAGCGCATTCAGAAACTACTTTACACACAAGGGTTTTTTACCCATTCAAGAACCAGGAGGTTGCGAATGCTTTATCGCCTTTTCATGACAAATATGTCGAAATTCGATCAGATACCGCCTCCAATAATATTGTCGTCATATGTAAACACCATTATTTGGAATGTCTCACAAAAGAGCTTGGAATAAACAGCAAAACTTGTAATCCTACATATTCCTAAATATCGTTTACAAAGAATGAAATGTTAAACAGTCTTTCTTTTAGTATTATCATCAAAGAAAACAAAGAACATCTACCGTCAATATACTAGATAACAATACTTCACAATACTCCTTATAAATAACGATACATAGCTGGATCATCAAAATGTTCCACTAAACATATATCTGATGTGCTGACTACTGTTCTATGTATTCTTTAGACAGTAAAAGATGGCTTTCAAAAATGTTGGAATGAGAAATATTCAACCACTGGTGTCAATCAGATGTGGAATCTTAAAAATTGTAAAGATCTACTGCTAAATCTTAGATCAAAATATCTGCAATATTAGAGCATCACAAAGACTTTTGATTGTTCTACGCTTTACACTACTATTCCCTATGCTCATTTTTGTGCAATATGTTGTTGAATAAAAATAAAAAAAATAAAAACTATTCCCTATGCTCAATTGAAAGATCGACTTCACTGGTTAATTAAGCAGACCTTTTTCTATGAAATTGGAAACCGTAGTGAAACATTTCTTGATTTGGGGTATGCAGATGGATATAGTCCAAACTTGTGCAAAGGTAAATTTTGAACATATTGTTTGACTGCTTTCCAAGTTAATGTGAGAAATTTAAGCCGACTAGAAAGTTTACTTCGTCGTTAATAGACCAGACATAGGTCTTTTTTTAGGACTGCTGCAGACCTTTTGACAAGTCGGCTCCAGACCAGACCTGTGATCAAGTTTGCTATGGACTAGTCATGAGGACAGGTCTGCCCCAGAACAGACTTGTGAATAGGTCTGCTACTGACAAGACTTCAGGACAGGTCTGCTTATGACATTATCGTGTTTAAGACTTTTCATATTAGACCTGAGCTTGTATTATGTAAACAATAATCGTATTGTTCTTTTTTATCACAGAATAGAAAATTACTATACGCGTTAGTGACTCTGTATACATATTCTACACATGAAAAAATGGCTTTAAAATTACACACTTGTTCATCAACAAATATACATGCAGCTATTATAAATAACAGGAAAGTCTTTTTTCAATTATAAGGCGGATGAAAAGGTTATCCAGCGCATTGGAAAAATATTTGTATATGATTTGAAATGAACATCATTGTTTACGTTGCTTCCTTTCACGTTTTTAAAGTATTTTCCTAAATATAACAGGTATAACATGTATAACTATATGCATTACATATATTAATATTCATCGTTATTCATCTTGTTTGCCTTGGACTAGCAATTCTGTTTTTGACTAACTGTTCAACCGAAAATTGTATAGTTTTCGAATATATAAGTATACTTATGAACCATCTCGTCAATTTCGGCAGATTTAACTTTACCGATTATAAATGATAGCTGGTAGTCCGAGTTTGCTCTGACGTCCAACGGCGTTTTGCCAGACAAACTGAGGCCGTGGGACTTCAGAACTCGTCAAAAAGTGTATGTGACCGTCAAAAATGGATGCACCGCTTTGTTGCTTCCGAAGCAATCTCGGACTAGTTATCTGGAGCGTCTCTTTCTGAACATGAATGAAATATTTGCCCCTGGACGTTAAGCCATTAACAAAATCAATTAACCGACATACAGGTTTTTTGTATTCTACTAACAGTCAGTCAGTATAGTATTCGGAAATGAGAACTTTTCATATTTTTCATTATAAAGTACAAATAAAATCAGTCATGTCAGAATTGGATGATGCGGTCAAACAGTTCTGTTATACAAACTACCTGAAATAGCGTTCAATTTAATGAAATTGGAGAGGAAATGCTGCCACTCTAAATTGATGCAAAGAATATTTTGTAGTCATCATGGCCACTGTGTTCAAATATTGATATCATTTGTTTTATACAATCTATCCTGAGTTAACAAATTTATGATATATGATGCGGCTATAAAATAACAAATGATCATGAATATTATGGTCCGTATGAGTAAACAATTCCAAGATGATGCCACCTCATATATGTCATACTTGTTTCATGTTTATAATACACATGATAAAAAATAAATATAGTCAGTGTTGGTTGATGTATTCAAATATTTATGTTGATCGAGCCAGCCTGAGCTATTAAAGTACTGATTACTTGTGACAAGTCAATATTTTAAATATTAATAAGAGTACATTTTGGCACTTTAAATTGATGTAGACAAAGTTTTATAGTCATTGTGTTCCTATATTGCTGTCAATTGTAAATACAATCCATCCAAACATAAACAAAAATAATAATTTTAATGCGACTAAATTAATTAACATAATAAAGTGCAAATATGGTAAGTTTTAGTTGATACGGTCAAATAATTTTGTTATATGAGCCAGCCTGAGGTATCGAAACTTCTGATTTTTTGTTACAAGTCAATATTTTCAATAACAAGTGGACATGCTGACAATATAAATTGATGAAGACAAGATTGTGTAGTGATTATGTTCCAATAGTGCTGTCATTTGTATCATACAATCCATCCTGACATTAAAAAAATACTGATTTATTATGCGGCCATATTGATTTACAAATGAAGTGCAAATATGGTCAGTTTTAGTTGATGATGTCAAATAATTTTGTTATACAAGCCAGCCTGAGGGATCAAAACTACTGAATGTTTGTTACAAGTCAATCTTTTGAATAAAAAGAGGACATCTGTAGTCTAAATTGATGCGGAGAAGATTTTGTAATCATTTGTGCCATACAAGTCATCCTTACATAAAAAGAAGAAAAAAAATACTGATTTAAAATGCGACTCTATAGATTAACATAATAAAGCGCAATGATGGTCTGTTTTTGGTTGATGCAGTCAAATAATTTATTAACCCGAGCCAACCTGAGATATAAAAACTACTGGATGTGTGTTACGAATCATTTCTTTCTGGAACTTGCACTTGAAGTGGACAAGAATTTGTATGCATTTTGTCACAATAAAGCTGTCATTTGTAATATACAATCCGTCCTGACGTAAAAAAAATACTGATTTTTTATGCAGCCATGTACATTTACATATATAAGTCCTCATATGGTAATTTTTGTTGATGCAGTCAAACAATTTTGGTATACGATCAAGCCTAAAATATAAAAACTTCTACTTTTTTGTGATGATTCAATTATTTTAATAAAAAAAAATATGACATGCTGGCACTTTGAATTAATGCGGACAACATTATGTAGTCACTGTGTTTCAATATGCTGTCATTTGTATTGAACAATCCATCCTGACATAGAAAAAGAGTACTGGTTAATTTAGAGGCCACCTCGTTTTACAAAATAAAGTCCAAATATGGTCTGTTTTTGGTTGATGCTGTCAAATAATTATGTTATACTAGCCAGCCTGAGGTATCAAAACTAATGATTGTTGTTACGAGTCGTTGTTATATTTTGTATAAAAAAGAAATGCTGGCAATCTAAATTGATGTGGACAATATTTTGTAGTCATTGTATTCCTATATTTCTGTCATTTGTATTATACAATCCATTCTGACATAAAAAATAAAAAAAAATTACAACAAAAAAAGTTATGATTTATTATCATGACTATCATGACTATGCGGCCATATAAATTTACAGTATAAAGCACATATATGGTCAGTTTTGGTTGTTGTACGAACCAGCCTGAGATATCAAAACTACTGATTTTGATGTTGCGAGTCAATATTTTGAAAATGTTGTATACAAAAAAGACATGATGTCACTCTAAATTGATGCGGAAATTTTGTACAAACTTGATCATAGCCGACAACAAACATCAGCAATAATGGTTTCATTTATCATGATTAGTTGATGCAATCTAAGTACTATGCGTAATTTGTATTATACAATCCAGCCTTTTCTGCCTTTGATTTGGCCATTTGACTACGTACTTTCCGTTTTATGTACTTTTTCCCGTCATAAAAGTATTACTTATTTATTATGCGGCTATATAGATTTACATAATAAAGTGCAAATATGGTCAGTTTTGGAAGATGTTGTCAAAAGATTTTGTTATACGATCCAGTCTGAGGAATCAAAACTACTGAATTTTTGTTACAAGTCAATATTTTGAATAAAAAGAGGATATGCTGTCACTCTAAAATGATGCAGACAATATTTTGTAGTCATTGTGTTTTGATATTACTGTCATTTGTATTATACGTTTCATCCTGACATGTAAAAAATAGAATTAATGATGTATTATGCGGATAGATAAATTTACATAATAAAGTGCATACATTGTCAGTTTTTGGTTGATGCCGTCAAATGCTTTATTTATATTTGAGCCAGTCTGAGATGTAAAAACTGCTGATTTTTTGTGACTATTCGATCTTGGAACAGTATATACAACATATACGTTCCAGTTTAAGTATTTGAATAAAAAGGGGACATGCTCCCACTGCTATTTGGTGCAGAAGAAAAAAACACATCATGACTGGTAACACTCTGAATTAAAGTCGACAATAAACATCATAAATATGAATTACTGTTCACCAATATTGCTTTCATTTGTCAGAATTATTTTATACGATCTAAGTATTATAATTATTATGCGTTATTAACTTTCTGTATCTGTGAGCTGAGGGTAGATTATATTGTGTTATTATCAGGGACAGTCTATATGTTAGTATAGATTGTCCCTGTAGTATGCATCTTGCTTTTGAGATCCAACGTTGGAGTTGAATCTTTATATAAGAAGTTGCCGCTCTATTAGATCTGTTTCTATTGCAGTTGTTTATCGATTTTATCTGAGAGCCAAGTTTATCAAAATGAATGCTACATTTTTAAACAGATCAGAACTTATAACATTTTATATGTAATACATGTATATACAATTTTAAAAAATCGATATTTATTGAATTATATATTCAATGTACGTAAGCATTGTAGCAAATATCGGTTTCAATTTATAAAAGGGCAAATCACGGGGAAATTTGTACAAGTAAAGTTGTATGCATGCCTTATTTACAAATATATCATGTGTATGTATTTAATCTGTATTGTTAATATCAAGAAATCAAGTCGGCTTTTCAAGTTAACTGTTCAGGGCAGTCCTAAAACCTGTCACAGGTTTAATTTGACCAATCAAAATGACTGGTTAGCAAGTAAACTTGCTGTACAGGTCAGAACTGCATTCATCTATATTAATTCGTATTTTATGAAAAACCACACTGCTACTATCAGAAAATACACCCAAGATGATAAAATTGTTGATTCCACAATATATTCATTCGTAAATATAGCTCAACATGCATACGTTCAGGTATTTCACATCCAATTTTTTATGGAAATATTCTTTATAAAGCACAAAGGTGTCAGTATTCACCTCAGAAACTTACAAAACCTTTGAATAGACTTATTAAAAACGGATATAATTACAATACTGTTGTCAAGTCATTAAAGATTGCATATTTTGGCGTTAATATTGAGTCACTGATAAGGTCTTTACGTCGGAACTAAACACAATTATTCTAAAAACAGTTGTTGACATGACACGGGTTATGTTCTTCTCATATATTTTATGATGGCATGATACTAAACCCCTAACGAGAAGGATTGTGCCTGATGTTCATATAATGAAATCATAATCTTTCAGTCAGTTTAATTGAAGTCTGGAGCTGGCATGTCAGTTAACTGCTAGTAGTCTGTTGTTATTTATGTATTATTGTCATTTTGTTTATTTTCTTTGGTTACATCTTCTGACATCAGACTCGGACTTCTCTTGAACTGAATTTTATTGTGCGTATTGTTATGCGTTTACTTTTCTACATTGGTTAGGGGTATAGGGGGAGGGTTGAGATCTCACAAACATGTTTAACCCCGCCGCATTTTTGTGCCTGTCCCAAGCCAGGAGCCTCTGTCCTTTGTTAGTCTTGTATTATTTTAATAATAGTTTCTTGTGTACAATTTGGAAATTAGTATGGCTTTCATTATCACTGAACTAGTATATATTTGTTAGGGGCCTGCTGAATGACGCCTCCTGGTGCGGGAATTTCTCGCTACATTGAAGACCTGTTGATGACCTTCTGCTGTTGTTTTTTTATTTGGTCGGGTTGTTGTCTCTTTGACACATTCCCCATTTCCATTCTCAATTTTTTAGAGTGTTGAGGTTTTATATTTCACCAGACAGTCGGTATTCAAATGGGTATTATTTTTGCACCCATACATGACGATTTGTTTTTGTACTCGTATGAACCAGAATTCTTTCAGAACCTTTTAAAAGACAAAAAAAAATTACCTTGCAAAATTCTTCAATTTCATTTTCAAGTATGTTTTCAGATAAAATGATGATTTACTGAATAACCTATATTTCAGTCAATACTTGCATCTTATATATCCCAGTGAACTTGAAATTAAGGATACAACTGATATATTAGACGGACTTATTCATAACTTGATCTTTGCATCAATATAGACAGAGTTGGACGACTTCAAACAAAAACAGAGAATATGTCTACCTCCTAATTATCAATGTCCGATTTCTCAGCAGTAGCATACTCTCTGCCTCATGGTATTGTGTTTACATATCCCAATACAGACTTTATATATATATAGGAGTGTGCCCCCTACGCATCCAACAGATTAATGAAGAGGAAAAAGTTAAACAACACCCCGTAATGTTTTTCTGTACGATGTGTCTGTGACTAAACTAACGAAGTACATTTTACCACGTCTTAGATTTCGGTTTACCATCTACGTCGTTTGGTCTGCTAAGGACTGAACGTGACCTATTTCCAAGTATGACTGTTTTGCCGAGTATGAATTCGAACTGCTATACGACGCACGAATAGACGACCAATAACAGTTATTATAGCTGAAATATTGTGCTATCCTGTTGTGCTCATTTATTATAGCAAACGGTTTTTAAAAAGTGTTTTTTTCGGGAAATAACGAGCCTGTTGAACATGGATACTGGTGACCTTTAACAAAAATCAGCAGCTGATATAAAAAGATGCATCCTATAAACTTCAACATATTTACAAAAAAAACTTAATTTGTATTGATGAAGGCTGATAAACTCCGTGAATTAAAAACGTAATAATACAAAGTGTTAACCAAAAACTATATTTGAATAAATACGGGGACAAAACATACACTTATCTCGGTCTTCTTTCAACACCGCATCAAAATGTTATTTTTTATAGAAAATGTCAGAATGACTTCTCTTTGTCTCTAGGTCAAAATTGAATGGGTCAAACCTCAAATACTGGATCCGTTCGTAGAGTGTCAAATCGCTAAACATGATATCGTGTCGTTATAAGAGAAACTGAAATAGCATACTGGATTTCCCACCTTAATTAACCTAGTTTGTGTATGTGATATATTTTAAAAGAAATACCGAGAGAGATTTGAAAATCGAGCAATTGCATGTACTCCTGTCATAATTCAAATATGGTTTTCGAATTTCAAATTTTATCAAATATCAATATTTGTTTATGTGTTATTTTTACAAAATGTTATAGCCGGATGCTTTCGTCTTTTTTTTTTTCTTTTTTTTTTTGGTGGATATCAAAAAATAGATTCGCTGTGTTTATTTATTTACATTGAGTGATCTGTTTCTTGAAGTCATTGTGTATTGACAATTTCCTTGGAAACTCAATATAGTTCCTCTCCTAACATAATAAAAAAATAATCCCGAATATCGTTTTTCATTCCTTTACATTTCAAGTATGTAGAAATGGATCTTATTTTGCTGTATTGGATACCAAAATGACATAAGTGCCACAGTTGAACCAAAATATTAGGATAAGAAATTATTCATTAGGCAAATACAATTATCTCTGTAAACACACTAAAATTATTACAATGAATTTTTACTTACAAATTTTCCAATGCCACGTTGTTCCCGAAAACAGCATCAGGTACGCTAGCTAGATTGTTGTGCGATAATACCCTGCATTGATTAAAACAAACCATTTTTTTTTCAAGTAAATGTTTTTATTTTAGATTTCGAAATCTTTGTAAAAATAAACAAAGTACTTAAAAGGAGATTAATCTGATGTATACATGTCTTATCGGGGCCTTTTATAGCTGACTATGCGGTATGGACTTTGCTCATTGTTGAAGGCCGTACGGTGACCTATATTTGTTAATGTTTGTGTCATTTTGGTCTTTTGTGGATAGTTGTCTCATTGGCAATCATACCACATCTTCTTTTTTATATGTACCTTTTAACTGAAAATATTTAAGTTGTTGATTGTATTAATATATGATTTGAATAAACAAACAATCATTAAGATGAACAACCATGTCATGCGTTGGTTGTTTAATGACGGGTGTTGATTGTCTAATGTTGACTTATAATGTACCTGTAACTTGACAAAGCAGGTTTCAGCTGTTTGTCCTTTTATTCAATACGTTTAATTTGTTGAGCATGACATTTTTGAAGAATTTGTTCTCCTTTCGATAAGTGTTTTGGATGTTTGGTCGATGTGGTTATTTTCGTGTACCACAGTCTTCTTAAATCATAGTTATCATGTACTATAATGACAACTTTATCTGTAGATGCACGTGAAGTCGTCCAAATTCTTTAATAACAAATGCAATATGTCTACTGCTCTATAAGCCTGAGTGATTAAAGTACTGGATAAAACTGTATGTATAATATATTTCAACTTATATAGAAAGTAAAAACTATAGAGCTTTGGTTCAGATCAGTTTACTTCTACAAACAAATTTCCGAATGAGCTTCAACATGCTCAGAACCCTGACATGTATTATTAGATACATGATTGTTTTATTGTTTGTTGTTGGCTTTCAGCCAGCGTTTTCCCGATTGGTCTTCATCCGATTTAAAATAAAACCCTTGCCAACGTGCACGAGGGGCGTCCGTTTGGCTGTGTGGAATGTATGAATACGCAGTCACGTCTGCTCAGAATGGGTACGTTACATTAGATGTCTAATGTATAGAGAATACCACGCTCTTTGCACATACATAACACTTGGAATAACTCTTTGAGGGATCCGTAGGTGGTCTGATGAAAGGAAGCTTTTCTCTACCTATCCAATAAACCCTCATTTTCCAATGGCATTTTCAAATTTCCAGACCTTCATCCTAGACGACCTGTTGTATTTATTGTTAATTTATTTTTGGCCTGAACATGTATAACTACTTGCCACTGGGCGTTTAGCAATCAATCAATCAAACAACTAGCTTTAAGTAACTTCAAGTACTCTCAGATCTACGTGTAATGACCATAATGATTCAAATTCCTAAACATGTACTTTTTTACAGTAGAGGATATCAGAAAATATGAATTTCTTGAATTGTGTCACTATGTTATGAACAAAACAGAACTTCTGCATTAGGCATCAACTGTTTGGGTGTTTGATTGTGTTTGTGTGGCTGGGGTGAAGGTTTAAGAGTCAAAAGAATGAAAAGATATATGGTCGATGTCTAGCCCAAGGGATAGTATTATTATATAGCATTCTCAATGTTTACGTGTCAATGTTTTTTTCATGAGATGTCGGCCATATGTACTATCAGGATGTACTGCTTAATGAGAGGGCAATGCTGATATACACTGGGCAAAAGCATACTATTGTAGATTAACAAAAAGGAAGATTTCCAATTGTATGCGTTAATTCACCAGTCAGATGTGATCAAATGTTATTGTAAAACTATTTATAGTTTTCGAACTTGTTTTCCTATATTTAATGATAAAATAACTAGTAAATTTAACATTTTTTGTACAAAAAATTTTGCAACTAAAATGTTATAAACTGTTTTCCGTCGAGGGGATTGGGAGGGGGCTTCTCCCCTGAACCCCGTACCACGGCTCTACCCCTACCGCAGTTTGTGCCTACAGTTATTGAATACTTAGCAACGCCCCTGCATTGGACCCCTTTAGTTTCTCATTTATCTTCATACATCATATAAAAGATCAGTATCTATCATATAATTATTTAACAGCGAACTTCAGGGTTACTGTAAAACAATTTACTATAGAGGCGATTTGAGTAGAAACTTAAAACTTTCCAAAGATCTGATGGAGTACATACAATATAAGTCTCGTTTCTCCTTGCAGTAATGAAAATAAACATCGGATTTATCTACCCTCAAAACTAGTATTCCTCATGTTTACAGATTGACATTTTGTCTTGCTTTGTTTTTCCTTAAAACTAAGTTTTAATGTACTTTTAAATATCATCCCTCAGAAAAGAAACATTTAAATTGTGTATACATCAATCTGAAATGCATGGTGCTTTAAGGGTTAAAATGAGCAATCAGAATTCCTATGGGGTATGAACTTTGCTCCTCTTTGGATTTGTTTGTTTTTATTCACATCAGTCATAGAGAATAATAAATAGAAGCTTTCATTATCCTTTAACTTCCGATTCCGATAAACGGACGATGTCGTCCTCTCTAAATAATTCACACTGCTTGGTGAATATGTTAAACATATCTATCTTATCGAACTGAAAGTCAAGGAAACCACCCAAAAATATCTTGACTAAAATTTAAAAATAAGAATGATTGTAGAAAATAAAAGTTTAAATCAAACGAAATGATTTCAGCTTTTAACTGTGATGCATAGATCTCTAGGTAGCAACATTTAAACAACGTTTCATAGAAAATATCCCTCTACGTGTTGAAACGATTTTCAAGAGCTTGCGTTATTATCATTTTTTTTATAAGCTAAATACTATCTTGTCAACATACATACTAACATGATTAATATATGTTTTACTTACAAACTTATCAATCTCACGTTGTTCCGAAAAACAGCATCAGGTATGTTAGTTAGTGTATTGTTCGAAATATCCCTACATAAAGAAAAAATATGCCCGTTTGTACAATTAAATGTTTTATATTTCGAACACTTATAGAAAACAGAGAACTTATAGGAGAGTGTATTTATATAAGTACGTAAAAAGTTGGCGATAGTTAATGAGAAACTACTTAAACCAACAAACAAAACCAGGCATTCTAAAAATAATTTTATGTTTAATTGGATATATTACCTTTGACATCGTTTATACCGAACTAAAAATAAAATTCATGGAACCATATTTTACTTTGGATTATTTCAATGTAACTTTGCATCCTTGATTTTGTTGCCCTTTGCACAAAACAGTAGGTATAAGGTTCCATATCTAGTTACATTCTTATTCATTAAACCCACAAATAATCAAACAAGGATTTAACAAATCAAAACGATAGATCAGAAAACACATAACAAGTTCATATTATGTTTAAGATAAAGAAAAAAGGCATAAAATACGATAAGTAACAGCAATTGTCGTAAAGGAGATGCAAACTTGGAAAGGTGACTAGCAAAAATAAAAATTCCACCTTAGAAAAATAATAAATGCCGAACACTGTGGAAGTTAGGTCAAATCATAGCTTTGTTTTGTCTCGCACCCATTTTTTAAAGTTTGTGGATTACCTCCCTTCTCTGCATTCTAAGCATCTACACATACATACTACTTTACTCCAAGAAAATATCTTCAATTACATATGACCGATTTTTCATAACAAATATGGTAATCATCATAAAATATTTGTTTTCCATTTTCATTCTAATTATAGGTCCATTATTTAGTTGGATATGTTCTGTGATATTGAACACAGTGTTTTTGTTTTGTAAGATCACCTTACATCTTTTCCTTGATAACGTTACAGCTCTAAAAGAGATTCCCTAGTTTTTTGTTTTCTGTTTTATAAAACAAAAGAAGATACTTTCATTTCAAGAACAACTATGATCAGTGTAAATGTTATGAAAAATATCATCCTATTTTTCTGCACAAAGTAAATTTTATTTATAACGTATTTTAATTTGATTCTGCTTTTATTGAATATTTTGTTTTGTCGCAAGGTTTAACATTTTATTAAGGTTTAACGAGTTCGGTGGTATTTTCCAAAATTATTCCGTTTGTCTTAATATTGAAAAACATTCTAACATAAAACCAATTTTTACGCAGTGGGTTGTAGATTTGTCGCCTTTTAACCTGCGCTGTGATGATTTGAAGATTGTAGAGTACTTAAATTCTGAAGATCTTATTGTCTAATTATCAATTGATTTCGAATTTATTTATATTTTTTTTTATAAAAAAAAAGTGGTATGAATGCCAGTGAGGAACATACCACATAGTCATTGAAGTATGAATATAAAACATATGAACACAAAGAGATTAACAAAAAATGTTTCAAATAGTTTAAGTAAGCATGCCATTTTGGCAGCTTTGGTTAGAGGATATTTATTCAAAAAATACTTACAGGTATACCAATTCAACGTTAGAGGAGAACAGTTCAGGTTGCAGGATGGTCAATTCGTTCCCATCAACATTTCTTTTAACAGGATTAAAAAAAGAAAAAATTTAACTTCTTAATGAAATATTTATACACGAATCAATTAATAATTTTTTTTTTTATTTATTTATGGATGAAGAAAGTCGAAAGACTTAAATTTACAATCGATTGTCGTTCTGTTCGTCTTTTATTGTCGCTATTTCCTTTTCATAGCGCACTACTTCTTCTAAATATGTCAGAAGATTTAAATGATTCAGAAACATAAAAAAAATGACCAGAAGATGATTAAATTGTTCTGATTGACATCTTCAAATAATCGCAATTGCAACTTAAATATTGTCATAAAGTATTATGCATATGCCTTTTGGCTAACAGTTGACCATAGTGTTATTTGAGAAACACGGGTCTTAATCATGGATACTTGTGAGTATTGTGTCCGAACTGCTACTAATGGACTATCAGTGCCCCAGGACATCATCCCTTTAGCAAACAAGTAGTATATATTGGCATAGTTTATATGTGCATTTTATTCCCGTAAAGAAATGTTACTGAAACTAGGATTTTTACTCCTTAGCGCAAAGTTGACCACGGAACGTGTTCTTAGTCTTTATTGACACGCTTTGCTTTCATTCTACAAATGTGTCATACTATAATCTCTGATATTATTTTTGTTCACAGATTTTTTTTTCTAAAAACACATGTCGTTTGATGTTATGGCTTTATAAACGATATACGGTATGCTCACTTTGATACGAATTGATTTATTTTAATTGATATTTGAAACTCATCTCATAATTTGTACTTAACATGTGCAATAAGACGGGTGCCACTAGTGGGGCAGGATCTGCGTTTCCTCCCAAAGGCATAAGGTCTCTCAATGCATTTTGTTCAGTTCATTTTGCTCAATCTATAGTTTTCTATCTGTATTTTATTAACGTGTACGTCTTTTCTATTTCTCTAATGTTGTTGTTCATAGCAATGCCAGTTTGTATTGGCTTATTATATTTGAATGTCAACTGGTATCTTTAGCTTTAATTATTTTGTTTGATTTTTAGTTAAAGAGGTAAGGTTGGTAAAATCGTCGTGCTTGAAATGACTGATATTGTAATAAGATACTTACATTTTCATCAAAGCAATATTTCGCCGAAACAGGTTTTCCGGAAGAGTTGTTAATTTATTCTTTCCTAGGTCTCTGGAAAACAATTCAATTGAATAATCTTGAATATGAAGTTTTGATACACTTAGAATGCATAAATGCTTGACAAAAGCACTACGCGTACACGAAAACTCGAAAAAAGCAAAACAATAACGCTCGCTGTTATCAACATTTATTTTCTGACCTTCATTCTAAAGCCACTATGAACTTTACAATGAAGAAACACAACATTGAAAACAACACATAATAATTTTCATGCGTCCGAAGCGCTTTTCTGGATATTACTTCATCAGAAACGCTTAAACCGAATATTTTGAAAGCAAACGATTTAAGATTCGAAATGAAACAGTTGAAGAGCTTCATTACCAAAATATAACATACAAACTAGCCGAGTCCTTCTAAGGTTTGATTGAGGAAGTTAAAACCTTAGTTTCTAATGATTTCAAAATTTGTAAACGGACAATTTTAGAAATGTGTGTTATAAGTCATCGAGCTGAAGAAACCCTCAGAGACTGATAGTCAACAAGCAGAGGTATAAAACTATAAAACCCGGCAGATTTAGGAAAACCCGTTTGAGCGACATAATTTTGTTCTATTTGAAATTATAAAATTAAGAATGGAAACTATGCTTGTACATCGCTATATAGATGTGCTCCAGATTCGGTCGTCTTGTTTCTTTATTTATGTGCAAACCACTCATACAGGAGGCCGTCTAAAGTAATGAATCGACGCTGACATTGTAATTTCACTTTATGTTCAACAATGAACATGACGTTATCTTACTGAATAATGGATAGCCTGGTGACTATTTTGAACACATCTATTGCACTAAACTAAAAATAAACAATAAAACAGTTACTGTCCGACTCAGGGTGCCGGATACTCTCGCTGTGCTAAAAACTTAATGGTGGCCTTGGGCTGTGTTCAGCTCTTTGGTCGGGGTGTTGTCTCTTTGGTTCAATACCTGTTTTCATTCTCAATTTTATAGCTTAGTTTGCATCGTAGTTAGCTTAGTTAGACTGATATCTAGAAATTTACAATGATGTTTGAGAAGATAACTTTAAAAAAAAAAGGGAAGATTTTAGTTTCCCAGTTGTTAATTTTTCTTTTGAATGTAGAATAATGCCAGCAGGGACAACACGAAGAGTGAATACGCACCAGTTGATACGATATTTCAAAGCTTTAGTTTCCTCTCGTGACTTCCTTAATAGAATGTGGCTGCTTAAAAGAAAACTTTTCAGTGAAGGGTTCCAAATAACATTGAAGTCATCTTTTTGAACATTTTGGAGTTGTCTTTTAGGGTTTGTTAACCCTAATATCTATGTTAAATATGATTACAGTATGTGAAGTTTGTCGTTACAATAGTTATCAAAGGTACCAGGATTATAATTTTATACGCCAGACGCGCGTTTCGTCTACATAAGACTCATCAGTGACGCTCAGATCAAAATAGTTAAAAAGCCAAACAAATATAAAGTTGAAGAGCATTGAGAACCCAAAAACTCTCTTTATAAAGATTGTGACATCTCTAAATGAGACTCATCTCCAAATTTGTATTTATCATGTGCAAGAAAACGGGTGCCACTATTGGAGCAGGTTCTTCTTTACATCCCAGAGGCCTTATATCCCTCTTTTCTTTTCGTTTGGTTCATTTTGCCCAATTAATAGTAAATATGTTTTGTTTTGTGAATTTGTTTGTCCTGTCGTTGTTTTTTTTCCGTAGCAATGTATGTTTATTCCGACTTATGTTTGAATTCTCACTTTGTATCGTCTGGCTCGTTTCTATTTAGGTTGTTTTTTCTTTTAAGATTTCATGTGTGAATTTTCGTCGTGTTTTTAATAACTAATACAGTAATAAGATACTTGCATTTGCAACAAAGCCATATATGTTTCAAACAGGTTTTCCGGAAGAGTGGCTAAATCATTCTCCTCTAGGTTTCTGAAAGGAGAAAAAAATAATGTTAAATTTGAAAGTTTTTTTTTCTAAGTTGTTACTAATGACTAATTTTGAAGGGAAGATGAAACAGCATATTTAAAATAAGTAGGTTGTGCAATCTTTTCCGACCAAGAAATGTTGTTGATAAATACTGTTATATCATAAGCATACGATGCTCTTAATTTAGCCAAAAAGAAGTTGGTACCACGTTCTTTTACTTTTTGTCTGAATTCAAGTTTCAACAATACATGAGCTGAAAAAAACTATATCATTAAAAAGAAGATGTGATATGATTGCCAATGAGACAACTATCCACAAAAGACCAAAATGACACAAACATAAACAATTATAGCTCATCGTATGGCCTTCAACAATGAGCAAAGCCTATACCGCATATTGTCAGCTATAAAATGCCCCGATAAGACAATGTAAAACAATTCAAGTTCTTGCAAAACTGTGTAAACTTATAAACAAAATATGAATGAGAGGGTTATTCCTCCTGGTACGTTTGTTTTTATACTTTATGTCTGTGTTGTTCATATGTAGATGTTTAATGCAATTATGCATAATCTTTAACTGCGTTATTTGTAGTAAATGAAAAATAAAACTCATTCCAATGATCGTTTAACTCTCTACATTATAAAATAATATTCACTAAATAACAGCCAAGGAATTATTCTAAACGGAAAGTCCCTAAGCAAATGGCAAAAATCGAAAGCTCAAACATATCAAACGAATGGATAACAACTGTCATATTCCTGACTTAGTACAGGCATTATCTTATGTAGAAAATTGTGAAAAATCCTGGTTTTATAGCTAGTTAAACCTCTCACTTTTATGACAGTCGCATATAATTCATGAGTATGTTATTGTAAAGAAAACACCGCTACGAGGACTTGATAATTAGAAATCACTTGCGTGTTAAATCATTCCCTTAACAAAGATGACATTTTTGTGAATTTTTATTGTTTGAAATATGTATAAAGTATTTTCGACCGTAAGATTTCGGCCGACCTGATATAATTCTCTGTTTGTAAGTGTGTGCGTTTGCCCAGAATTTAGTTTTTAAGGAAGACTATCTGGTTAGTTTGCTCGAATTTCACGGACTTTTAATTAAGCGCAAACTTTGAGATGTGAATGTTCTTTATAAGTAGAAGAATTCTGTAAGTCTTACGAGTCATTCATCATGGTAAGCAATTTCACTTAAATGATGACATTGTGCAATGACATGTTGTATAAATGGCAGAGAATATATAATATTTAACATTTTATTTCTACTTATAATGACTACATACAGCACTAGTGATGTGTTAGCGAAGCTTGGTACTTCTATAAGTCCTCTGCTTTGGCAATCATAGACGAGTCCATTGGTATAACACACAATATCACAGATAGATGTAATGTTACAATCTTGATTGGCATTGCAACTCTCACCAATTAATAATAATATAGTTATTTCCGTGCACCAAAGTAAAGACATGTCTATTCTTTATCTTTTCCTGTAAATGGTATTCATGACAAGGTTATTAGGAACTTTTTATATATTGTTCGTTGTATATATGTTTGGAGCAAACATGTATTTATCAATTCCCTTCTTTGTTCCTTAACTTATTTACTGTCATATCAAATTTTGTTTTCCTTTGTAATTGAAGAATGCGGATAAAAAAATAGTAATCATCTCAACCGTTATTTTTATATAATTTAATTTTGGATGTAACGCGTCATCTGATTGTCTGACGTTATTTTGTTATAAGCCCATAGACAAAATTTCGTCATGTGACTATGACGTCAACGTTTTTCATGGTTTTCTACGGGAATTAAATTATAAGAAATGACTCATATCTATTTCTGTCTATGAAGAAATAAAATAAACGCGCGTTATTCATTGTGCACCAAATTTTTTATTTTATTTCTTCACAGACAGAAAAAAATATTGCAGTCATTCCTTAATTGGACTATTGAAAACAAACGTTTTATAGCGTTTATGAAAATTAAAACAGACTTTTATACAGTTTTGGCATTCATTATATATTTTGTTAGTTAAAAAAGTATCTTTGAACCTTTTATTGTTGTACCCTTGTCATGTTACTATTTTTCTGTACTCTACTTTTCTTCATTGTTGCTTGAAACAAATTATGTGATATTTAAGGAAGTGGCAATATTGTATCTATGACTTATTTGAACTTTAGTATTTACTTGTAACGATAAACATTATAGATTGTGTATGTTTGGATATAACGTGGCATGTACTTACAAATTAACAGTGATTGACGATTGTACTTAAGGATATATGTTGACACGATTTTATCTCCTGATATAACTATTATTTTTCTCGAAACTTGCTTGGCTTACGAACTATCACTTGTAATTGTAGATGTATTTTTTTTATAATAGAAAGACATGTTCACCATACCATAGTTAAATAGAATCCATGTACTTATATTCATACATATACATAACACTCATTGTCAAACGAAGAGTGAGTGTACATGCTTTTAAAAGTTCATATATCAAACATGGAAAAGTGGTTTCATAACCAATGATACAATATATCATCAAAGATTAAATAACACGAATGTGAATCACTACAGACCAACACTAGGCCTTTAACGATGAGTTAAAATTAAAAACACAAAAATACTAAACTCCGAGGAAAATTCAAAAAGCAAAAGCAAAAAGCAAAAAGCAAAATAAAAAGTCCAAACACATCAAACGAATGGATAACAATTGTCATATTCCTGACTTGGTACAGGCATTTTCTAATGTAGAGAATGGTGGATTAAACCTGGTTTTATAGCTAGCTAAACCTTTCACTTTTTTAAATGCATTCCGTAGAGTAAGATAAAATACAGGCCCAGATGACTAAAGATTAGATATTTCGAATATTTTGAAAAATAAGCAATGCATTTACTGTTTACAAATGCAATATAATAAACAACGCAGATACACTTATATATATATATATATACAGGAAAACATTAAGAAACTAGGTATTAGTTGCAGACTTCATTTACGTTCAGGTATTTCACATCCAATTTTTTATGGAAATATTCTTTATAAAGCACAAAAGTGTCAGTATTCACCTCAGAAACTTACAAAACCTTTGAATAGACTTATTAAGAAGGGTTATAATTACGATACTGTTGTCACGTCATTAAAGATTGCATATTTTGGCGTTAATATTGAGTCACTGATAAGGTCTTTGCGTCGGAACTAAACACATTTATTCTAAAAACAGTTGTTGGCATGACACGGGTTATGTTCTTCTCATATATGTTATGATGGTATGATACTAAACCCCTAACATGAAGGATTGTGCCTGATGTTCATATGATGAAATCATAATCTTTCAGTCAGTTTAAATGAAGTCTGGAGCTGGCATGTCAGTTAACTGCTAGTAGTCTGTTGTTATTTATGTATTATTGTCATTTTGTTTATTTTCTTTGGTTACATCTTCTGACATCAGACTCGGACTTCTCTTGAACTGAATTTTAATGCGCGTATTGTTATACGTTTACTTTTCTACATTGGTTAGAGGTATAGGGGGAGGGTTGAGATCTCACAAACATGTTTAACCCCGCCGCATTTTTGCGCCTGTCCCAAGTCAGGAGCCTCTGACCCTTGTTAGTCTTATATTATTTTAATTTTAGTTTCTTGTGTACAATTTGGAAATTAGTATGGCGTTCATTATCACTGAACTAGTATATATTTGTTTAGGGGCCAGCTGAAGGACGCCTCCGGGTGCGGGAATTTCTCGCTATATTAAAGACCTGTTGGTGACCTTCTGCTGTTGTTTTTTTTATTTTTGGTCGGGTTGTTGTCTCTTTGACACATTCCCCATTTCCATTCTCAATTTTATTAATATTGAATATGAATAATCACATTTTGTCTATTAAGATGTCAAATGGTTCTAAAATGTTCTTCATGATTTCACAAACAGATGACTTAGATTGATTTACATAAGAAAACCTTTCATATTCCTTTTTGTTTGCAACGTAACCATTACATACTTATTGATACTAACAGATAAATTTGACTTGCAAGAGCAGCAATTTGTTTTTCATTTAAAAGTGCTGTTTTAAACACTAATTAGGTATACAACATATTTTAAATAATAAGCAATTGAATGTATAAGTACTACTTATAGTGTTCTTATTTTAATGATGTCATAGTGTGAATATATATTCACAACCATTCAGCTGTATCTTCATCAGCCTGTTATTTCAATAAAATATGACATAGACTGACATTATTGCTGATCCTGAATATCATTTTACAATATGAACAGTTTTATATACACTCAACGGGTATATAACCCCGTCAACCTTTTAGACTCGGGAATGTGTATTCATGTAAATATATAGCCCCTTCTAGAATGCATAAAACCCAGTGTCGTGCAGAATCTAACATCTTAAACGATTCTCAAGGATTAATCAAATAGCACACGTGTCTTTAACCAAGTCAGGAATATGGCAGTTGTTATCAAATACTACGTTTCATGTATATTGGCGTTTTTTGTTTTTTTTTTGCACTTCAGTGTTTCTGCTGTTTCATTGTTTTCCTCTTATAGTTGATGTATTTTTCTCTGTTTTAGTTTTTGACCATGATTTGATAACTATTGCACAGCGATGATCCAAAATGATATCAAACGGATTTTTCTTATCTTGCAAACTGGGCACCTAATTAGTCAGCTGGGAGATCAGAATATGTATGTACCAAGTCAGGAATATGACAGTTGTTGTGCATTCGTTTGATGTGTTTGAGCTTTTGATTTGTCATTTGATTAAGAACTTTCCGTTTTGAATTTTCGTTGGAGTTCAGTATTTTTGTAATTTTACTTTTTTTAATATAATTACTTCTTAATTTAATTCATCTCCATCAAAAGTATCCACGTTTTTTGTAAATGATATGCAAATGTATATGAGATACATGTAGGTTAAAAAAAAAATATTTCTTGAGTGTACCAAATACACTTTAACAATCTCTTAATTATTTTCATTTATGTTATCGATTTCCGTCGATGGAAAATTTCCACCCCCCACCCCGAAAAAACGATACAAATTAAACAGGAGTTATTTACAATCTGTAAAACCTACCAACTTAGTCAACAGCAGCATGTATGCAGTGAATAACACAATGATTTTCATATTCGATTTAAATACCTAGGTGAGATCTAGGTTAGAGTCCACGACACCAAACATTTCACCAAGAGGAGAGTTGCGAAGCACATTGTGTGTTACGTTGAAGCATATACCAAAAATTTGTACTCTTTATATTTCAATTTCTAGTATTAATGAAAAACACAAGGACATGTGAATTGAATGTCAATATGACAACTACCCACCAGTGACCAAATGTAGTGGATGTGAAGACTCTTTTAAAGGGAAAATGAGCAATAAGGGCCATTTTTTGGCCACATATCGAGATGTTTAATTTGTCACGTTGTAAATATATACCACACAGCTTGTGTCATAAACAAAATCCCCGCTAACCCCTACTTTTCTTTTCATAATTTTATCATATATAATTTTAAAAGCCATATTTGAAAATGCTATAAAATCCTTGTTATTTTTTCATAATTTTTGAATAAAAAAGGGTGCCAATGTTAAATGAATGAAAAGTCTAGAGATATTTTTTCCCCACCAAATCGTCAATTGCTTATATCTCCCAAACAAGAACACCGACCATTAATGTTGTTCTGTTTTTCTAGTTCCTTTATTTATAGACTATAAATTTGTAACGGTCTTTATAAAATCTTTTTATCTTGAAACAGAGTAGCGAACATCATTAAATCTATTCATATTTGAAATTCACCATGTTTAACATGCAGTAAATTAAACATTTATATCCTGTTTGAATTCAAGAAAACTGATAATACATGTATGAATGAAATGAGTTGTGCACAATACGTAAATGAGACAGCAACTAGTCGATACACTTACATCTGTAGAATGAGTATAATTGATGCGACTGTCATTAAAGTGAGAGGTTTAGCTAGCTATAACACCAGGTTCAATCAACCATTTTCTACATTAGAAAATGCCTGTACCAAGTCAGGAATATGACAGTTGTTATCCATTCGTTTGATGTCTTTGGACTTTTGATTTTGCCTTTTGATTCTTGATTTTCCTTTTGAAATTTCCTCGGAGTTTAGTATTTTTGTTTTTTTACTTTTGCAAAAGCAATTGAAAACTACACAATGGTATCAAATACCCGTGACTAAATATGAATCGTAATTTTAAAAGATATAGTTAGTTTGGTCAAATTATAGTCATACTTGGTTCCATTTTTATATAGAAAGTTGTAATAACTCATTATGTCTCGTATACTAACGTCATCATTTGAGCTACATTCCGTGATCTATCAGTGTGTGAAGGGGTTATTCATCGCTCCTACAGAAATACATCATCCAAAAAAATACAGGTACAGATAGCTTCAAAAAGGTATCAAAGATACCAGGATTATAATTTAGTACGCCAGACGCGCATGTC
>CM034362.1:60418227-60717643 GCA_019925275.1 Mytilus edulis
GGTTATGGTTCTGTATTCCTGTCAATATGTTTACTAGTATTTTTTCTTTGATTTATCTGTTTTGTTGACATTGGTCTCATCATTATCATTTATATGCTGTATTTGTATTTTAGCTATTGCTTCTATTATTGTTATTCATATTATATGCTTGTTTTCTTGACATTGTTTTAATCATTATCATGTCTATGTTGTATTTGTATTTTAGCCATCTTTTCTATTAATTATTATTCATATGATGTACGTGTTGTGACATTGTTGACGTTGATGCTGTAATAAATGTCCCTATGATGT
This sequence comes from Mytilus edulis, assembly GCA_019925275.1. Taxonomy (NCBI): domain Eukaryota; kingdom Metazoa; phylum Mollusca; class Bivalvia; order Mytilida; family Mytilidae; genus Mytilus; species Mytilus edulis. Next base: position 60,418,519 of record CM034362.1, read on the forward strand.
ACAAACGTACGTGTATTGTTGACTTTGTATTTATTATACTTATTTCTTTGATGTATCTCTAGTGTTCAAATTGTTTGAATTTTAAATAATTACATGTTGTATCGGTTTTGTTGAAATTGTTTCCATTACTTTTATTAATATGACACATGTTTTTTGTTAGCCTTGTTTCTGTTATTTTTATCTAAATGATTTATTTGTATTGTTGTCATTGTTTCTATTATTTGCATTGCTATTATCATGATTATGTATGTGTATTGTTGACATTGTTACACATTTTCTTTCATTCAAACGATCGATTTGTATTGTTTATATTGGATTTTTTTTATTATTACTTATTTTTTCTATGATGCATTTATATTGCTGACATTGTTTCAATTATTTTTTTGTAAATAATGTATTTGGATTGTTCACATTGTTTTCCATAATTATCATTTCTATGATATATATGTATTACTCTAAAGTGCGATGGTACTCTAAAGTGCAATGGTCACGGTAAAGTGCGATGGACTACGCTAAAGAACGATAGTGTCTCAAACTAAAGTGCGATGGTTGTTTGTTTGCCAAAGTGCTATGGTACATGTATAGCAATCTAAAGTGCGATGGAACAAAAGAGACAGGTTAAAGGGCACTAATGTTAAAAACAAGTCTTTTTGCAAAATTTAGTTTGCTATGTTACTAGAATAACATATAATGAGATAGACTTTTCCTTTACCATTAGTCTTATGTCACTGTTTCTAAATTTAGAAAACTGACCTAGTAATAATTTCTAAAAAGGTTATTTAGGTGTCACAAAATCCGATCTTTCCTTTAAATGAATTTTAGACAATGCAGGCTTATTGGTTTGATTGTTGGTTGCTTAACATCCAGTGGCAAATATTAAATGCATGACGAGGGGCGTATTGGATAATTGATGTAGCTTGCCGTTTACACAGTTTATTACTGTAAACACGTCACCTTGTCAGTTGTAAATACAAAATTCGGTCATTGTCGGAATAAATTTATTGTACAAGCTTTGATTTAAATGCAAGAGAAGGGGGTTGTTGTTCGAGCTTTCTCCTTTTTCGTAGCGAGTCTTATTACATGTCATATTTTATTACAATGTATACACTGATGTTTTAATGGACAATTTATGATTTACGCATGAAAACGTGTACCTTTATTTCACCGACGTTTTTACTCTTTAATAAAATCAACAATATTTTAACGTTAACGTAAACATTAAATATGCATCTGTTTGCTTCCAATATTTATTTTATCTTCCGGCATGTTGATATTTGGTTTGTATAAACATAAAACATGTTAAAATCTAATATTTCTCGAAAATCCTGAATTAAGAATAGTAAAACTACATTATTAACCGGTTTTTCTGTATTGGATCTGTACTAATTACCAGCTCTCAGTCACATGTAGTCGTATTAAATGACAATTTATACTGTACTGTAAGTCACTGTTTAATATTTTTTTCTTTTTAAACAAATAAGTGACATTCACGTATTAAATTACTGCAGATTTGTAAGGAAGTAACTGTTACTTTAATTCAATATTATCTTTATCATGTTAATCATGATAATGATCTTAAAGAGGCAAAAATGTGGACTCTTGTAATGTGACAGTATATACAGCTAAATTAACTTGACAATGACATCCTTTTGGGTTTAAGGAGGCTCGCGGGTAAAGGATTTTCAAAAACAAATCAAACAATTAATTTTCATTACATATTTTGTAATTTACCTTTAGTAGTTGTTACTTTATCATATGGCACAAAAATCATTTCAAAAAATCAATTTGTGTTGGCCCAAGCTGACTTTTATAATGTAGATATCATTGAAAAAGCTCGAAATTATCTCCCTTTGGTGCAAAAATGCTATTTTTTGGCATTTAAATTAAAATAATTTTTTTACCCATCGGTGACCTATATTTTTTATTGTTGTTTTCAATAAGATATACATTAACTAAATAATTGTAAAATTTAAGCGATTTCTGTAATTAGGTTCTTTTTTATTTCGATATTTCTTTTTCTCCTATTAGTTCAACAGAAAAAAGTACCTTTACAAAAAAGAATGTTTCTTTCAAAGGCAGATTGTGAACGTAAATGATCGGTGACCCCTCTTTTTTATTCTTTTTTCTATTAGGTATAAGATAAAGTTTATTTATAGAAAAAATTAGCGAAATCTTATATTAAATAAAACAAATTATTTAGACCCGCGAGCCCCCTTGAGTCTAATTTCCGGCTGACTCTTAACTGATGAGTATTTACGTCTTAAATGACGTTACTGTATTTTCCATATCAAACTCTCCGACCTTTTTAGTCGACCTGGAGGGTATACGTGTATTGTTCACTTACTGATGTAGGGAATGAAGAATGTTCAGTAACGAAATCAACAAGTTTTGCTGTACATACCTTCTTTTTTTTTTAGTTCTAACAAATGTAGTATAAAATTGAGAAAGGAAATGGTGAATATGTCAAAGCGACAACCACCCGACCATAGAGCAAACAACAGCCGAAGGCAACCAATGGGTCTTCAATGTAGCGAGAATTCCCGCACCCGTAGGTGTCCTTCAGCTGGCCCCTAAAATATGCATAATAGTACAGTGATAATGGACGTCATACTAAACTCCGAATTATACACAAGAAACTAAAATTTAAAATCATACAAGACTAACAAAGGCCAGAGGCTCCTGACTTGGGACAGGCGCAAAATTGCGGCGGGGTTAAACATGTTTATGAGATCTCAACCCTCCCCCTATACCTCTAGCCAATGTAGAAAAGTAAAAGAATAACAATACGCACATTAAAATTCAGTTCAAAAGAAGTCCGAGTCTGATGTCAAAAGATGTAACAAAAGAAAATAAATAAAATGACAATAATACATAAATAACAACAGACTACTAGCAGTTAACTGACATGCCAGCTCCAGACCTCAATTAAACTGATTGAAAGATTATGTCTTCATCATATGAATATCAGGTACAATCCCTCCCGTTAGGGGTTTAGTATCATACTATCATAAAATATATGAGAAGAACATAACCCGTGTCATGCCAACAACTGTTTTTTTAGAAGTAAATGTGTTTAGTTCCGATGCAAAGACCCTATCAGTGAATCAATGTTAAAGCCAAAATATGCAATCTTTAATGACCTGACAACAGTATCGTAACTATATCCCCTTTTAATAAGTCTATTTAAAGGTTTTGTTAGTTTCTGAGGAGAATACTGACATTTTTGTGCTTTATAAAGAATATTTCCATAAAATTTTGGATGTGAAATACCTGAACGTATAAGATGTCTGCATGTTGAGTTATATTTACGAATTATTTCCTTATACCGGTGATAAAATTTAGTAAATGTTTTGACCAGTTTGTGATATCGAAAACCCTGGTGTAATAATTTTTCAGTAATACATAAATTTCTCTCGCTAAAATCTAATACATTGTTACATACACGAGCGAATCGTACAAGTTGAGATATATAAACACCATAAGATGGTGACAAGGGAACGTCACCATCTAAAAATGGATAATTAACAATAGGAAATGAAAAATCATCTCTTTTATCATAAATTTTTGTATTAAGCTTCCCGTTTATGATATAGATATCAAGATCGAGGAAAGGGCAGTGGTCATTGTTATCATTAGCTTTATTTAAAGTAAGTTCTACAGGATAAATTTCTTTAGTATACATACTGAAGTCGTCATTATTTAGAGCCAATATATCATCCAAATATCTAAAAGTATTGTTAAATTTTTGTATCAAATGTTGTTTTGATGGGTCTTTGCTAATTTTAGTCATAAATTGTAACTCATAACAATACAAAAACAGGTCCGCAATAAGTGGTGCACAGTTAGTCCCCATTGGAATTCCAATAACTTGACGATATACGGAATCTCCAAAGCGAACAAAAATGTTATCAAGTAAAAATTCAAGTGCATAAATAGTATCAAAGCATGTCCAATTGACATAGTTCTTTTGTTTATTGCTACTAAAAAATGATCTAAAAGAGTTTGAACATATGTACTCGCATTCCGACTTTTTAAATGCCCAGTTAATTAGGGATGTGAATTTTTTCTTAATAAGAATATGAGGCAAAGTGGTATATATGTCTAGTACTAGTATTCCCCCGTAGAATGTATTATTCATATCCTTGTCATTTGATCTCTGATAAATATCTGTTTTAATGACAATTATGTCGCATCTCTATGTTTTTTCATTGACGTTTTAAAACAATAATAAAAAAATCATTCCAAGATCTATAAATTGTCGTCAAAAATATGAATACTACATATGTATCCCTGCTTATAAGTGGGAGTTTATTTCAGTAATACTTTCCACCTGTCTAGTTGTTCGTCTGTCCGTTTGTCCAAATGTGTTATGTCACATTGTTTTCAGGACCAACCAAACAGAATGACTTCATATTCTGTCTTAACGTCATATGTAAACAATTTATGGATCTGCTAGACTCCTAGTTACTGTTTAAGATGGTACCCAACACTTCCACTAAAATTAGTTTGGTTCGTTTAATTTTCAAAATTTTTTTACAAAATATTTTCTTTGACCCTTAAACAAAAATATAAAAAAAAATGGAACCAACTGTTTTGTCAGAACAATAACACTGGTTATATAGCAGTTTGACAAACATCAATTTTGTTTATAATTACAACGATCAACGTACTTTTCAGCATCATTCAATTTCAAAACCATCATTTGATTCTTTATGGTTTTTCATCCAGCATCAATGCAAAGAAAACTAGATAATCTGTTCTTCTAAAAATGTCTGTACCAAATCAGGAATATGACTGTATGTTTTCTCACTCGTTCCGATGGTTGATAACGTTTGACTTTGTCTGTTTTCATGGACTCTCTACTGTTTAATATACATTGGAGTTCGGTATTTCTGTTTGGCTTGTAAACATTCGCTGTAAATTGATAAACGAATAAACATGCCTTGATTAAATCTTTAATTATGGCATATTATTGTAAAAAACACAAACAAAAAAACAAAAAAACAAAAAAAAATTAACTTTCTTTTGACTGTAATATTTTTTTCTATCTACAAATCATATTACATCTCTGACTCAAAAAGAACAAAAATAGATATATTTAAAATATGCAAGGCAGAAATAAAATCTATAGTTGAAATCAATAATATAATTAAAAGAAAAACCAGTAAATTGATTTCAAAAACCCTAAACTACATAAATGATCATTAATAATAACAAGGATTTGTACAAATATCCCTGAGATCACATGACCCAAGTATTAAGTCACATGACTTGAGCATGTCAGGTGACAATAATGTACTTTAATACCACGTGTTAAAAAAAAAAAGATAATAATGTATCATTCAATATTGTATAATACACACTTTTTTGTCTTCTGTTTTACTTTATATTTTATGTGTTTATCTTTGACAACTATGTGTAGTGCACTCTGATGTCGTGTATAATCATGTTTACCCGAGTAGTTTAGATATATCAGTCTAAAATACAACAGGTTTCAAATAAGTTAACAGTTACACTTTTATTATGATTCAAAACATCACGAAAATTATGATCAACTTACCTTTTAAATTAGACAAACTGTCTAAGTATTGTGAATTAAATTTATCCAAATCACAAAGATGATGATGGCAAAACGATGCACATTTATCTAATATTAAAAAACACTATCGGACGGAAGTGAAATATTCTCCGGTAAACATGAAATCATTTAAAATATTGTAATATTGTAATGTAACATCAATCTACTTTTATTAGATATTCTCCCTGGATACCTAATAACTAATATATCAGGGATACTTAGTGCAATGCTGTACACTAAGTAAATTGTTAACAGCAATAGAGTGCAATAAAGTATATTATCCACGTTAAAAAAAAAAAAAAAAAAAAAAAAAACCAACAACAAAATTATATACAACAATTTCGGAGTTTCAGTTTCCTTCAATCCCGGAAACATCCCTGGTAGCCTACCATCTTATTATTTGGGTGTGAGTCACAACGCACATTTATAAAAACAAAAATATAAAGCTAATTTTGTTCACTAATGAAAAGTGGTATTAATCGATAGGTTCAACGACCTGTATTTTGCCATTTAAACTACTACGCAGAATACATATACCTCAAAAAATTGTTTGGTACAATTTGACGCCAGGTTTTTTTTCTCGCCTCCAACACATTACTGCAAATATCTAATGTTTTTAAAGGTGTATTTTTAAATCTCAAGAAATGTATTATATCAAGTATTCTCTCGTAGAGTTTATTATTTATATCCTTGTCATTTGATCTCTGATAGACATCTGTCATAATGACAAGTATATTGACTTATTAAATCAAAACAAATTAAATCCATTCCAAGATCTATAGTGCAGCTAACTCGTTCATATTTTCAGAAGAATTGTGTGGGTTTGATGATACAAGCATGTAACTTTACACAATTGCAGATATATGGTCAATTTAAGCTATATACCCACTCTGAAATGTCCAATATCACATGAATATAGCGGCCATTTTCAAGATGTCTTCTATTCAGTAAAATGTTTGCACCGATGTATAATTTAAAGCAAACAAAATTTAAATCAATTCTTTGAAAAAACATTAAAATATAATTCAACGGCACTGGTTTGTCATGACGTCATATTTTACTTTTAATTTGTTCACCAAAATGGCGGAAATTTTCAATATGGCCACCACAACATAACAAAACTAATACAAGGCTTTGCATATATTTCTTCTTTTGAATTGCATTTTGCAGTTCATACAATATTCTAGGGATTAAGTTCCCATGATACATGGAATCTGTTTGCTAGGCTATTTTAATAAAGATCCCATACATGTTTTTAAGACGCTATCAGGATTTGTTTGACCGTTAAGTACCATCTGAGTCATAAATGATAATAAATATGTTCCACTTTTTATTGCCACACTCATTTTCTTTTCCTCGATTATAGTAACATCAAAATGACCAATAAAAATTATTAATCATCGAATTTCCACGTTTAGTGAGAAAAATTACGAATGCTATCAGTTGACCTGATACTGCACACCTTTTCGAAGCACCTGCGTTGACCTCCAGTTTTGAAGAATATCTCGTGTTGTTTATGCTCTCAATGCTGTGTTATTTGCTCTTTATTTTTCAATGTCTGTGTTGTAAATCAGTGAAGTCTAGTTTATCCAACGTACAGATATAGAAAACCCTACTGCGTTTCAAACTGATACATTCGGTCACGTTTCATATAATTTACATGTACCAATGGCTTTACATGTTTTAAAGTTGGCGATTCGTAGGTTTGAAAAGAGACATTTATAAATCGACTGTTAAATGCTTGTTGCATAGTACCACCCGAATATAAGTCATCATTTTATCTCAACAAGAGCACACATGCAGGTGTGACTTGCTGTACAGGACCCTTCTTGGGCAACTGAAATCATCCCCTGATTTTATCTGTTCAATTTTTAGATTTTTGTGAAGTTATGTCTTGTCTGCAGTTAGTCTTTTTGCGTTTTATATCAATCTTCTAGTTTTGTTTTACATATTATTTGTTGTGTGCCTAAGGATCTTCTCTATCTTTTTTTACTATATAAACAATGACATGTTATCAATGCAGTTTTCAAACTATATTTTTATGGTAGCTTTGTCTGCTCTGCACCACTCTTTGTCTCATTTAAATACCACCCTACATAACATCATCGTCCTCGTCCATTTTCATGTTTCTACCGTGACCTCCGTTTCATATTTTTAAACCAAATTTCATTAGCTCATTACAAAATGCTGATACCTTTTTTGAATAAATGCCTAATAGGGCATATGTCATCTACGTTTAAACGGATGTTAAAGTCAAAATAGCACTCTTGGTTAAAGGCCTAAAACATTCATCCAGCTAAATCTTTCAAATTTTTTAATTTTATGTTTGCTTTTAAGCCATTATCAATATAGAATATCATGTGGTTTACCTTATCACGTTATATTATTTCAAAGATGTATTCAAACTTTTAAAGTAATATTTCTATTTCTTGAAAAAACATTATTAAGTTAATGCTGTAGTTGTGTGATTTTGATAATCAATCTGATTGCCCCATCTTTTCCTTGTACACACGTGTAATTATTTTCATGGGTTTGATCATGTTGATCTTAACTTTTTTTTAATGTTACAAACTGGATGTTGATACTTTTGAACTCTTAATTCCCCTCGTATTGACCATTTTTTTTAACTTCGTACTTTATATGGCCTTTTTAACTTTTTTATTCGAGTGTCACTGATGAGGGTTTGTAGACTCAACGCGCGTCTGCCGTACACTTTTTTTTATCCTGGTATATATGATAAGTTTATTAATATCATAGTTCTAACCAGGGTCTCGTATTCAGTAAACAAAAATATGTCAGAATCTTTGAACATCTAACGGAACCTCATGGAAAGGTCTTGCTAATGATACATGCGAGCCTCGCAATAAAATCTGCTGTTCATGAAGTTATGTGCTTTCTCTATTAAACACTTGTTGATCCCTGTGTTCTAATCATTCCCTGAAAGTTTTCAACGAAGCAGTGTCTATATAAAGACCTACATATCAAATATCCTGCAACAATTGGTTTCTGCTCTTTTGTCGGATGGTTGTATTTTTGACAAATTTTACATTTCCATTCGCAATCTAATTTAATCTGCCATGTCTTTTTTTGCCCAGTTTCACTCTGCCAATTTTTACAAAAGCACAAACGATTGACCACAAGTGATGATGACTACAAGTCTCGGAATATATTAACACATTTTTAATTATATTCATTCAATGACATATTTGATGCCTCCCTAAAACATTGGTCATTGCAGAATAATATATAAAGTCGGATGACCATACAAAATACTATTTGAATTTACATTTTAAGGCTTGACTATTTTAGATATAACTTTGAAAGGAAAATCAATTATTTCATAATCCCATTGCAAATCCCAGTTTCTAAAAACTGGATGTTTAGCGCATATATTTTTGTATTTGATATTTTGAGAAATTATAAAAATGACATTATATCGAGAAAGTGTATCGGATGGCCTTAAAAAGGAACAGACAAAGTTGACATTGATACTGAAACAATAGATGATAAGAATACGTTCCACTAAATAGCCAGGGCGGTGTTTCAGGTTCAGTCTTGTTTTATACCAATAAAGCTGGGAATGAATTTAGGATCACAGTAACCAATTGCGTCTGCTGCCAGAGAAACGAGCTACGTCTACTCTTATCAGATGGCTACAATATGAAAAAAACTATTTTTGCTTTGCGAGAAGTTCGTAGCCACGCCCGGTCAGAATGGGGACGTTAAATTCGGTGCCTTGTGCATTGAGAGTGCCAGATCTTTGCACGTTAAGAACTCTGCCACAGCTCTTTGAGGGGTCAGTAGGTGGCCTGTTGCAAAGCAAAATTTCTGTCCTAATGGTCCGAGACCACCATTGTCGTCCCTTGATTTTCGTTGTTCACAAATATAGTCCCTAGTGTTGACAGTGGGTTACTTGCCATTAATTTTTATACCCCTTCCAAATTTATTTCTCCATGTTCACTGCCTCAAATTGCAAGAAGGGGGTTGAAATTACACTGTAAAAAAATTTGGGTCCAGAATTTTAAAGGAAAGTAGTGATTTGGTCCAGCTGAAAAAGGTTGAAAATGAGCACTTCGGAAGCTGTCAAAAGATTTCAAGACGCCCTAAACATAAAATTGGCCATATTTTGAGTTAGAGGCGATGAAGTTTTCTATAAATTTGATATAATTTGTCCCAAAAGTAGTACAACACACTGTAAAAGTTTCTTTGAGAAAGCGCAGGTGGGATTTTTTTTATTTTCATTTATGTTCTAAAAGAAATGCACTACGAATTAATTGTGTTCTCGGACCTAATACAATATATCTTAAATTTCCAGTGGCAGTCCAAATTTCCCCGACCATAAATCAACAATCAATCTATCAATCAATAAATCAAATGTCTGTCGGACATAAATTATATCTGGTATAGGGATTTTCCAAAATCTGAAAATCGTTAAGATAATAACCGATCAAATAACTGAATGTGCAACCTAGATAAGCACACACGAGGAAGCCGACAGATGATTCGTTTTACATATTCTACATGCAGAAGAACAGTTTAAAAAGTGTAATGTTTAGAGGGAGAACGATTGTCTGATGTTTTAGTTCTCTCTGTCTATTCATGATCCTCCAAGGCTTAACTCAGATCGGCTATGTCTATTTATGGCGTCCGTCACAATTGGTTAGGTTGGTTGACGATACATCCCTGGACATGAGTTGTGTAGTTCCCTTACAAACATAACACCTTAAGTTCTACCAGCAGTTCATACTATTCCTGGTTGTGACACACATCAAGTCTTTTAGACTTTGGGAAACAGTCTGAGATCTCATAAACATGTTTAACCCCACCGCATTTTTGCGCCTGTCCCAAGTCAAGAGCCTCTTGTCTTTGTAAGTTTTGTATTATTTTAATTTTAGTTTCTTGTGTACAATTTGGAAATTAGTATAGCGTTCATTATCACTGAACTAGTATTTATTTGTTTACGGGCCAGCTGAAGAACGCCTCCGGGTGCGGGAATTTCTCGTTACAGTGAAGACCTGTTGATGACCTTCTGCTGTTGTTTTTTTCTATGGTCGGGTTGTTTTCTCTTTGATACATTCCCCATTTCCATTCACAATTTTATTTTTTAATTGTTTCTAAGCAGAACTGACCTGTCTATCATAAATTAATTACTCAGATATTTACATCTTTATTTGTGTTGCGATAAAATTTCTCTAAGTTATAAGACTCAAAATGCAAAAATTAATCAAGTTACCACGATTTGAAAAAAACGTTCAAGTAAGACTTGAAACTAGCAAATCCTGCTGTTTTGTTTGCCTTCCACCGAAATAATCATCATTCAAACAACAAGTTCAAAGAGTCAGCAGACAAACACACCAAACTGCCAACCTTATAAATACGATCTTATATTTAAAAATAAAAAAAAAAATATAAACTGCCTGACAATCTACGATAATGACGTAGTTGGAAGCCTTTAAACAAATAGAAGGCCCTCTTTATTGTAAAATGCGACAAAAACATCTACTTTTGACACTCTTTTTATATTAATCTCTTTATTAGGGCTTTTTATCTTCTGTGAACATCCGATTTCGTAACCCCATAGCTTCAACCAATTTTAAGATGGTAAAACTTTGTGAACTCTGACAATTTTCTCTTTCGACCTTTGACCTGGATTAAAAAAACAGTGCACCATATTTCACTTTTACGACCGGGCAAAATAAAATCTACACATTTCTCCCTTACCAAAGATTTATAAATAAATATAGCCGTGTGTTAGATATGTGCATTAAAAATATATTTTAGGTCTGGATGTAACTGCCTAATATTCTGCTTGTTTGGTTGATTGCCTAAATTAATGAACCAAAAATATGTAATGTGGTTATCTCATTTACGATTTACTGACGATTATTATGACCAAAATTCATAGACCTAATTGTATCTATCGCACACATAGGCCTCGATAAACATTGATAGATATAATTATTTAGGTAGTCACGCGATCCGTAACACGACAAAAAAGGTATGTTAATGTAACTTGTAATTAAAATCTTCAGTTGTTTCTAGTCGACATATAAGTTCAAATCATTTCCTGTAGAAAATATCACCAGATATGAATTTTAATAAGAATAAGTTGGTATTTGATTACTATAGCTGTCTACTGAAATATGAGATTAAAGAAGTTGGCCACACAATATACCTTGAACTGTGCATCGGGATTTGAGTGGACATAAACATTTCTGTATATTTTCTGGTTTTCAATCCGATAAGTGTGGACACATACATAAGACACAGGGACGAGATATTAATTACTTATAGTATCTTAATAAAAAGAAATCACAATATATAATCATTATTTTGAAAGTGCTTAATGCATGAACGGGGAAAGTCGGAGTCGCAAACCTTTCATGTACAATGGGACTCACGGACCACTTACACTGGTTCCTTAAAACTAAAGCTATATGTCTCTATTTTATAAAATTGAAATAAAATTTAGGGGTCAATGGCCATCAAAGAGATTTTTTGATCTCTGAAAATTAGTGCAAATAGGCTAAATATAGGGAAAACAGACATAAAATATCTTTGATTGAATTTTCAAAGCAAAATAAATTACAGAAGTTGCTACTTTTTTCATACTGCAAAGCTATATGTCTCTATTGTATAAAATTGAAATAAAAATTGGGGATCACCGGCCATCCAAGAGAATTTTTGACCTCTGAAAATTAATGCAAATAGGCTAAATATAGGGAAAACAGGCATTAAATATATTTGATTGAATTTTCAAAGCAAAACTAATGACAGAAGTTGCTACCTTTTTTATACTGTAAAGCTATATGTCTCTTTTTTATAAAATAGAAATAAAATTCTGGGGTCACCGGCCATCCAAGAGATTTTTTGACCTCTGAAAATGAGTGCAAATAGGCTAAATATAGGGAAAACAGGCATGACATATATTTGATTGAATTTCCAGAGTAAAATAAATGACAGAAGTTGCTACTTTTTTCATACTGCAAAGCTATATGTCTCTATTGTATAAAATTGAAATAAAATTTAGGGGTCACCGGCCATCTAAGAGTTTTTTTTTACCTCTGAAAATGAGTGCAAATAGGCTAAATATAGGGAAAACTGACATAAAATATCTTTGATTGAATTTTCAAAGCAAAAAAAATTACAGAAGTTGCTACTTTTTTCATACTGCAAAGCTATATGTCTCTATTGTATAAAATTGAAATATAAATTGGGGGTTACCGGCCATCCAAGAGAATTGTTGATCTCTGAAAATTAGTGCAAATAGGCTAAATATAGGGAAAACAGGCATTAAATATATTTGATTGAATTTTCAGAGCAAAACTAATGACAGAAGTTGCTACTTTTTTTATACTGTAAAGCTATATGTCTCTTTTTATAAAATAGAAATAAAATTCTGGGGTCACCGGCCATCCAAGAGATTTTTTGACCTCTGAAATTGAGTGCAAATAGGCTAAATATAGGGAAAACAGGCATGACATATATTTGATTGAATTTCCAGAGTAAAATAAATGACAGAAGGTGCTACTTTTTTCATACTGCAAAGCTATATGTCTCTATTGTATAAAATTGAAATAAAAATTGGGGGTCACCGGCCATCCAAGAGAATTTTTGACCTCTGAAAATTAGTGCAAATAGGCTAAATATAGGGAAAACAGGCATTAAATATATTTGATTGAATTTTTAGAGCAAAACTAATGACAGAAGTTGCTCAGTTTTTCATATTTTAAAGCTATAGGTCTCTATTTCATAAAATTTAAATAAAATTTAGGGGTCACCGGCTATCTAAGAGATTTTTCGACCTCTGAAAATGAGTGCAAATAGGCTAAATATAGGGAAAACTGACATAAAATATCTTTGATTGAATTTTCAAAGCAAAATAAATGACATAAGTTGCTTATTTTTTCATACTGGAAAGCTATATGTCTCTATTGTATAAAATTGGGGGTCACCGGCCATCCAAGAGAATTTTTGACCTCTGAAAATAAGTGCAAATAGGCTAAATATAGGGAAAACAGGCATAAAATATATTTGATTGAATTTTTAGAGCAAAAAAAATTACAGAAGTTGTTCATTTTTTTATACTGTTAAGCTTAATGTCTCTATTTTATTAAATTGAAATAAATTTGGGGGTCACAGGCCAAAATAACAGTTGTTGTTTACTGTTCTAAGAGGGGTTGACCTCTGTCGTTGTATAATGCTGCGCCCTGCGGAGCATCTTGTTTTTATTGTGCTTTAACCATATTTGTTACAACATATAAAAGTGTGAGCTGACAGTCTTCTTAGTTTTTATCCCTAAGTCTCATTCTGACATTATTTGTCAATATTTGTGTTTCAATATAAAAGGAAGATGTGGTATGATAATTGATTGTTAATGAGGCAACTCTCCGCAATAAACCAAATGACAAAGAAGTTAACAGCTACAGGTCAAAAGCTGTTATCGCATAGTTAGCTGTAAAAGGCCCTTCAATGACTAATGAAAATCAATTCAAAAGAGAAAACTTAAGGCATATTAATTAACAAAAATGATAAACAAAAAACAAAATGTGACACAACTAAAGACATCCACTGTCTGAATTACAGGTTCATGACTTGGGACAGGCACATACATAATGTTGTGGGGTTAATGTTTGGAGGTGACAACCCTTCCCCTTTACCTAGGACAGTCGTGTAAATTGATACAACATATGGGTTTTATCAATTTGTATTAATCATTTGTGAACTCTAAATCTAGCGAAAAGTAGATTCTCACAGATAAATTTGCAGAATGAGTTCTATGAATAGTCTGGATCCTTGTCTTACAAACTTTAAGGAGCAAGAAAAATGTGATGAGGTTTGTAGAACATGTACATAAAGTCTGTCATAAAATAAAAGATTTCAGTATATTCACATTTTACAATATTTTTCGTAACTGCTGTATTTCACATGTTATTTTTCTTGTCTACTGTCATACATGTACTGTAGGATAGTAAGTGGTTCAAATATACATGTATGCCTCTTGAGACTAAAATTACATGCAATAGAAATAAGCCCCCCAAAAAGCAAATTTTAATTACTACAGCTGTAGTATACATTTTTAAATGTAAATACAATGTATGTGCTAAGGGCCTAAATTGACCCTGAATTGTTTCAAGTGTTTTTGGCCTTAGACTTTTAATATATAACATACTATTAAATTAATACATGTAATATACTATGCCATTTGTAATTTCCTTTCTATTTAAAGTACATTTTAAACATGTGGCAGGATTCAGAGGCAGCCCTTGGAAAAATTTGGTTAATAATATAGGAAATCACTGGAGCTTGATCTGAGCGGGTCCCCTTTTAGGCAGTCAGTGAGCCCCCACTAATGAAAAATTCTGGATCCGCTACTGGGATTAGTTATACAACAAAAACATTCACAAGGTTTTAAAGTGCAGGAAAATATCACCTCTTCATACAAGCCCCCCCCCCCTTTTTTTTTCATTCAAAAACCTACTAAACATGCTTAAAGGAACATACTCATACATTTTTATAATTTTGACTTATGAATAATTATTATACATTCTACATGTCTGATACATGTACATGAACATCAAACTTGGTCCGTAGGCTTTTAATTTAGTAAGCTCTGGTCACACAAAGTTGGTTAAGATTGGTTAGTTCCTACTATCCTATTAGATAGGAACATAGTTAATTTATTATCCTTTGATTTTATCTTTATTTACAAAATAAAGACTCTTGTGTGCACATTACCATGCGTTCCACATGAAAATCAATTAATTTATCATTTTTATTAATTTGATTACATACAAAAAAATGTTCATACACCTTTGAAAATATGCCTTAAAGAGTTGAATTCATACTGTAACTTTTGGTCATGAATGGACCAGCCGAAAAAGGTTCAAAAATGTCTGAAGCCATCAAGAGAATATGACACCCACTTAGCGCAGGTGTCATTTTTAAAAGTTTGCATTTAATGTCTTTAGCATATTAAAGAAATGCACTTCGAAATAATTGTGTAGAGACCTAACAAGCTTTTAAATTTAGAAAAAAATCATTTTATGACAAGACCGCTTTTCCTGATTAGGTAGTAAAAGTTTTGTTTTTCTCTCATGAAGGTTCTGTAAGATCAAATATATTATAGGAAGGTAAGGAAAAGTTTTAAAGAATAGAGAATAATGCATGTAATGTTCACAATACATTTTTAAATAAAGAAAATAGACATACATGTAACAATGAAGAAAAACGGGTTGTTAAATTATAAGAAGTACAAAATGAAGTACAGAAAAATGGAAAAAAATAAAAAAGTAATTAGAGATAAATGGTATAAAGAATTAGATAGGAATAAAATGAAGGACCCTCAATCCAGACCATCGGTAAGAAAGGTAGTTTTGTGAAATGATTCATTTTTAAAAATAATGTATACAGTCTAGATCCCGCTAACTTGTTTAACCCGCCACATTATTAAAGTATGTGTCTGTCCCAAGTCAGGAGCCTGTAATTCAGTGGTTGTCATTTGTTAATGTGTTACATATTAGTTTTTCATTAATTCTTTTTATACAAATAAGGCCGTTTGTTTTCTTGTTTGAATTGTTGTACACCATGTACATTGTCATATCTGGGCCTTTCATTGCTGACTAAATATGCAGTATGGGGCCATGGGCTTTGCTCATTGTGGAAGGCCATATGGTGACCTATAAAATTGAGGATGAAAATGGGGAATGTGTCAAAGGGACAACAACCTGACCAAATAAAAAAAACAACAGCAGAAGGTCACCAACAGGTCTCCAATGTAGCAAGAAATTCCCACACCCGGAGGCGTTCTTCAGCTGGCCCCTAAACAAATATATATAGCTGTTTATGTCTGTGCCATTTTGGTCTCTTTTGGATACATTGAAGACTTTGAAGTTGTCTGATAGGCAATCATACCACATCTTTTTTATATAGATGGGTTTTGTTCTAACATGTCTAAATTTTAAGTGTGCATGCTTAATCAAAAATGTTTCAACTGGAATCAGGGCAAAATCAACTGCATTCACATTCGAATACTCCATGTTTACAACAATAAAAATTATGTTTGCATACATGTAATTATTTAAACCTCTATCTATAATAGTATTCAAGATAATGATCAAAAACAGATAAATTTCTTTGAAAATTATCAATTGGGGGCAGCAACCCAACAACCAGTTGTCCAATTCATCTGAAAATTTCAGGGCAGATAGATATTCACTAAATAAACAAGTTAACCCCTTGTTTAATTTGCTTTAAATGCTCTGGTTTCAGAGTTAGATGCCACAATCTACATTTTACTCCTATGTTTTATTTTTAGCTATGGTGGCCATCTTGGTTGGTTGGCAGGGTCACGCCACACATTTTTAAAACAAGGTACCCTAATAATGATTGTAGCTAAGTTTAGTTAAACTTGGTCAAGTAGTTTCAGAGGAGAAGATTTTTGTAAAAGATAACAAAATTTACGAAAAATTGGTAAAAAATTACTATTAAGGGCAATAACTCCTTAAGGGGTCAACTGACCATTTAGATCATGTTGACTTATTTGTAGATCTTGCTTTGTTGAACATTATTGCTGTTTACAGTTTATCTCTATCTATAATAATTTTCAAGATAATAAGCGAAAACGGACAAATTTCCTTAAAATTACCAATTCAGGGGCAGCAACCCAACAACAGGTTGTAGGATTCATCTGAAAATTTCAGGGCAGATAGATATTCACTTAATAAACAAGTTAACCCCTTGTTTAATTTGCTTTAAATGCTTTGGTTTCAGAGTTAGAAGCCAAAATCTACATTTTACTCCTATGTTCTATTTTTAGCTATGGTGGCCATCTTGGTTGGTTGGCAGGGTCACGCAACACATTTTTAAAACAAGGTACCCTAATAATGATTGTAGCTAAGTTTAGTTAAACTTGGTCAAGTAGTTTCAGAGGAGAAAATTTTTGTAAAAGATAAAAAAAAATACGAAAAATTGGTAAAAAAATACTATTAAGGGCAATAACTCCTTAAGGGGTCAACTAACCATTTTGATTATTTGACTTATTTGTAGATCTTGCTTTGCTGAACATTATTACTGTTTACAGTTTATCTCTATCTATAATAATTTTCAAGATAATGAGCGAAAACGGACAAAATTTCCTTAAAATTACCAATTCAGGGGCAGCAACCCAACAACAGGTTGTAGGATTCATCTAAAAATTTCAGGGCAGATAGATCGTGACCTGATAAACAATTATACCCAATGTCAGATTTGCTCTTAATGCTTTGGTTTTTGAGTTATAAGCCAAAAACTGCATTTTACCCCTATGTTCTATTTTTAGCTGTGGCGGCCATCTTGGTTGGTTGACCGGGTCACGCCACACATTTTTAGATACCCTAAGGATGATTGTGGCCAAGTTTGGTTCAATTTGGCCCAGTAGTGTCAGAGGAGACGATTTTTGTAAAAGCTAACGACGGACGACGACGACGATGACGACGACGACGGACGACGGACGACGGACGACGGACGCCAAGTGATGAGAAAAGCTCACGTGACCCTTTGGGCCAGGTGAGCTAAACATCATATAAGAAAATACTACTCGTGATAACAGGTTCTTAAAGGACAAATGTAAAACAAACAATCATATAACAATTGCAACGGAATAGTTAAAACAATAATGGCATTGAAAATATTAAAATAAAATAAATGTCATGGCTCTTTCATTTCACTTACCTGCCACTAAACCCTCCCCCCCCCCCCCCCCTGAGGTCTTTTCTTATTGTTTATTAATGTCACGATCTGGTAAAGTTCGGCAGTAAATACGAAAATTAACTAGCTTGCAATCTGTAATAAATGAAAGAAATATTATTTGTCGATAATATAGATGTTTACTAATTATACAAATGTGCGTGTAAGATTTAGTTTAGAATATATGCCTGCATTGGTTCAATGATTTAGATAATATTAAGTTTCAAGAAACGGTGTTCATATAATTTTAATTGTAATGTATAAGCTGGTGTATTATGTATTTGTTGAAAAAGGGTTAATATTGTTTTGAGATAAGTTATATTGACAATAACTCTGTAAAGAAAATGGTATTTTTTAGAGATGACACAGGTGTTGGCAGTACCAGGAATTGTTAGACATGGATTTTCGTACAGAGGCCAATTCAACATCGACTTCGGACGAATAACAGGTATAGCAGCTTCAATAAAGGGGAACATTTTACCGTGTGACTATGTTAAAAAAAAACTTATATTAGTTGATCATCTTGGAAATGTTTTGAGAAAACTTGACGTAGACAGTGAACTATATGATTTGGCTAAAACAAGTCATAATATAGGATATATCTCACATCTTACTCCAGAACTGTCCTGTCAATCACGATCAAATTTAAGTTTGCAGCTTCAATAAATACAACAAGCTTTATTCTTCTAACATCATTTCTTTATTTTGATTTATTGAACGAATATGGCCTTTCACATCAAGTAGACCGCTGGCATTGAGAACAAAATGTAGTTATCAGAGCTGTTCCCTCAACCGTGGAAAGTGATGTTTCAGTGAAACAACAAAAATCTATATTTGTTGAAGAAAAAGGTTGACTCGTTGACCGACTAAAAGCGCAAATACAATTTTCATGACTCATGTTATCAAGTAAAAGCTCATTTTTGAAACAAAATCTGTCTACTTACTATTTCACCATTTAAAAAAAAAGTATTTAATTAGTTTATTGTTTTGATTTTATTTAGATGTCTCAAAGACATACCTACAAATGTTAGGCAAATCGGTTCATGTGTTGCAGTTAATGAACAGTCCTGCTTATCTTGTATAGGAGGCCAAAATTATATCACGTTAAAAGAAGCATGGGAAAGTCCAATTAAGATATGTGATATTGCCACCATGGATACATGTACTCCCACTGACATATGTTCTGATGACTACGGTCACGTCTATGTCAGTGGGCAGGGATCGAACAACATACACAGACTATCAGATGCAAAGGAAAATATGAGGAAGGAATATTACTGTGAACAGGATTGAATAGTACAACATATACCATTGGATTCTCATCATTGAATTAAGGAACCTGTCGCCTTGTGTTTCAATCAAGATTATAGTAATCTGTATGTTGTCAACGAATGGGGGAAGTCAGTTTTGATTTTTGATGTTATATGATGATTGATCACCATTAATGGATATAAGAGAAAAGGAGAGTTTTTTTAACATATATGAATAAATATCTTTTTGTTATTAACAAAAACAAAAGGTGAGATTTAAAAGCAATTGAACATGTACAGAATGTCTGACATTTAGCATATACTATCTATTAAACCGATGCAAAAGGTAGTTTTAAATATGATGTTTACCAAAACTTTCCAATTTCTCTTTAAGTCCTAATTATTACATGTTTACCAAAATGCGAATCGAGAAACAAATGATTCTTATGGCTTCCAATTTTCAAAATTAATCAGAACAATTTGTGTTATTTGCCATTAATGATGTTTGTAATTGATTACATGGTCCGAGACCACAATTATGTCCCACCTGCGCTTTCTCAAAGAAACTTTTACAGTGTGTTGTAAAATTATATAGTGTGGGACAAATTATATCAAAATTATAGAAAACTTCATCGTCTCTAACTCAAAATATGGACAATTTTATCTTTAGGGCGTCTTGAAATCTTTTGAAAGCTTCCGAAGTGCTATTTTGTAACCTTTTTCACCTGGACCAAATCACTACTTTCCTTTGAAATTCAGGACCCAAATTTTTTTATAGTGTAATTTCACCCCCACCCTACCCCCCCCCCCCCTACTTGTAAATGAGGCATTAAACAGAGAGAAATCAATTTGGAAGGAGTACAAATATTAATTGAAAGTAACCCACTGTCAACACTAGGGACTATATTTGTGAAAATCAAGGGACGATAATTGTGGTCTCGGACCTAATAATGTATGTTGTGTTAATGAATAAAAGGCTGTGAGTATGTTTAATAAATTATTAATTATCTTTCAGACTATTAGGAACTCGGTTTCCGATAAGTAGTTCAAATGCTGTATCACTATCCTGTCTCTAGCGCCGAGTATAATGGGTATATACTCTTTCAACAGGTGAACAGACAACCATGACGTTAAAATATTTCACATCACACAGATGCCTCAAGAATTATATTATGTTTAATATGTTTTTCTCAAAGGTTTTAATAGACGAAGAAATTGACAATTTAAAAGAATGAAATAAGTGCATAAAAAAAATATACCTAACAAGTTGTTATTGTTGGCATCTGTTTTTGTAGGATCAGTGAGTAGTTTCTGAATGCTATCAGTATTGAAGACTTGCTCACTTTAATAGGTCACATGTTAAGATAGTCGGTAAGATAAACTCGTTACATAGTGTGCTAGTGACGTAATACGGTATGTAAGCATTTGGGATCAGTAAATTTCATATGGGGATTTGAGCTTCGCTCTCATTCAATATGGAATTAATTGACCCCTTATTACCGTATTAGGTCACTAGCACACTATGTAAATATTAGTATTATTGTTTATGTTGTCATATTACCATATTAGATCATATTGTGTCACCGTTTTGTTCTTGCAAACAAATCTCTGCAGGACAAAACCATTATGAATAAAAAATATTTATTAGATCTTGCTATCCCTACTTGACATTACGTCTAGTATGGATACTCAAACGTAAAACTCAAGATTTAAAACAGTCAGTTTATGTTTTATGTTTTTTCTTTGTTTAGTTTGATTCAATATCAGTGTGACTAATTATTTTTACGTTTTAATTTCCGCTAAAGGTCATGTGATTAATAATTTGATAACTATTAGTTATGATATCGGTACGATTCACGAAACTAAAAAGCAAATGATATGATGCTATACATGTTGAAACTTCGTGTCAAAATTAAAGTATATATCATTGTTTAATTTTGCATTGTTTTAACCCAGGAATAGATTACTTTAGCTGTTTTAGCCAAAAAAAATTAGGAACTAACAATGTCATTACCTCATTTGTAACTGTATCGTATTTCCTTAACATACATTCATACTGCACTCGTTATATTAGAGAAGTCAAAATGCATTGACCGTATATTTCGTTGTCATATACAGTCACTGACCTCATGTATGTTGTCGTTCAAACGACAACATACATATTTGTCATGATGGCAAGACAAATCCTCTATGATCTGAGGGTGTTGAAAGATTGCAGGAGCTTTGGCGCTCATTGACCCTTTAAGCTTCCCAACTCTGAAACAATGACATTTTTGATTCAGCAATTTATATGTCAATAGTCATTAGGAAAAGTGATATCAGGTCAGTGACTGTATATGACAAAGAAATATACGGTCAACGCATTTTGACTTCTCTAATAGAACGAGTGCAGTATGCTGGCAAAGCCTCAAAAAATATTGTTTTTGTTAAAGAACTCTGGATAAATAACACACTTGGAAATCCTTCATATACACTAAGTACGCTTACAAAAAAGAAAATCCTTGAAAACCACAAAATCTGTTCTAATCTCCTTTGGTGTTAATCTAAAGTAAGAAGAACCGGATCTTCCATCCTTATATCGAATTCTTAAGCTTCACATCAATCCTTTTAAGGAAAGGTATATTGCAGGTTCTTCCAATTGTTCCACTAAACCCCTATCTAAAGTTACTACTGCCATACTCACTGCAGTTAAAGAAGAACTTCAGAATAATTCCGAAACGGCATATTCAAGAGGTGGTGTTAAAAGAGTTATTGTTGAATTTACAATCTTAATCATTAAAACATTGTACCAACCTTAAAACATTTGATTTTCAACTCTTTATACCACTATTCCACATACTAAACTTAAAGCTCGACTGAAGGAACTCATCACCTTATGTTTCTTTGATAAACAGGGCATTAGACGTTTTAAACATCTGGTTTTTTGGCATTTAGCTTACTTTGTGAAAAATCATCCAGAGTGAAGCAATAAATACACCGAAGAGGATATCACTACTATGCTAGACATTTAATTGACAACATATTTGTTGATTTTGGAGGCTTGGTCTCCCAACAGACTATTGGAATCGCAAAGGGTACCAATTGCGCTCCTCTACTTGCAGATTTGTTTTTGTAGTCATAAGAAGCAGAATTTATTTGAGGGCTTGTACAGAAAGGAGAAAAGAAATTAGCCCAGTCTTTTAATATCACCTTTTCAATGTGTTGAAGATGTACTGTTTCTTAATAATGATAGATTCAGTGATCACTTACATTTAATATATTAAGGTTAACTTGTAATTAAAGATATAACCGACACAGATAAATCTGCTTCATATTTAGAGCTTTTTTCAAAATGACTACTGATGGTAGGTTAAATACCAAAATTTATGACAAACTCCATGATTTCAATTTTTCTATAGTCAATTGCAACTTTCCATTTCTGTGTAGCATCATCCCAGCGGCACCAGCATAAGGATTATATGTGGTTCAACTACAGCTAGCTCACAGTTCGTTGATTTAGTTGAACGAGGAATACTGCTTTCTCGAAAGTTGCTTAGACAAGGCTATGAATCAATCAAATTAAGGTCATCACTCAAAAAATTTTACGGTCGCCATCATGAGATGATTGGGCATTATGACAAAAGTGTGTAAGAAATCATATCTGATATTCCTCCTCAGTTATTATAACATTCTATCTTTACCAAACTAACAAAGAAATAACACGACGGGTGCCGTATACGGTGCAGGATATGCTTACCTTTCCAGAGCACTCCAGGTTTTTAGTAGAGTTCGTGTTGTTTCTTATTAATTATTTGTTAATGTTGATGTTGATGTCTTTTGGTTGTATGAGTCTTTGTTTACTCCTTGAGTTTGATTGTTATTTTCTTATAATTAATTATGCATACGATCTATTCAACCTATTCCTGTTTCCATTGTGAACAACGACTCGACATTATTTATTTTGCAACTTTAATAAGCAAAACATATTTCACTTGTTAAATCAGTATAGATTGTGCGTATTGTTGCTATTTTAGTTAATTCTCAAACCAATTCGTCCACCATCGATTGCTGGTTTCAACAGGTAATGTACATTTCATCATGTTGTCTATTTCTTCGTCTGCATGATACATGTATTGGGCCTTTTTATAAATGGTGGAAGATTCCCAATATTTAAATTAAATAATAACATTAACACATTAAACAATAATTGAAAATGTTTTTTTTAGGTTGAAGTTTAAAGACAATAATAGTGTATTAACTGGACATGTAAAGAGCCTCGCATTTCCCCGTCTCTAAGCGTCGTTCTTATATCGTTGATATGTTAATTCAATGCACTATGATGGTCTATGTATATCACTATCAGATTATTATATGGCTACCAATAAATGCTTACGATCAAACTTTAAGTATCGGCTGTTCTGAATAATTATTATAGAAAATAGTCAGAATGTTAACTCATTTTTATCGCATTGCTTTTAATTAGATGGAATTCTTTTCTCTTTTACGGGCTTTTTAACTCTTTGTGTTTCGTTTTAAAGTTTTTGCTTGTTCTGCACGTTTTTAGCCGATATTGTTGGTTTTAAATTCTTTGTTATTACATGTATTTCGTATTGACCTTTTATTTCCTGGTAGACATTTTTAATTTCAGTATTTGAATCTGACACGATGTTTTTTTTTTATGTTTTATGTAATTGTCATTGATTTGTTTTAATTACCATGTGTACGAACAGCGCCTTAAAGTAATTTTTATTTTTTATATAGGGCGCTTTATAAATTTTCATTATTATTTATTATTATTATTAATCAAAGATTTTTCTGGCCGATATCATTTGTTCAATACGTTTTACAAATTAATGCAATCGAGTCAAATAGTTTCGCATACAACATTGTACAAGATTTTAATTTTGTAGCACTTTTCAAGCTATTGAAATTTTAAAAAGAATATGAGGTTTCACAACAAGAACATATGTCACAAGCAACAAACTCTATGATTAACTGTAAGTATGTTTTGAAGGATTCTTCAAGCTTCAGTTTTTATGAATCAAAGTGCATGTCAATAAGCGTCTCTTCAGTAATGATTCGAACATTAATATATCAATTAACAAAAATGTAATATAAATTGTGAAAGGGTGATCAGACCAAAAAAACACAGCCGATTGATTGACTCTTAATATTTAACCAACAAAACTTACGAGTGAATACATAAGTTTAAATAAGACAAATTCCCCAAATAGCAATTTCGCGATATGACACTCGGTCGCAAATAATCGTTATTTTTCTATTCCTCCTATCACAAAAATGTATAATTTGTTTTTTCTTCACAAAAGACAACCACTACCCATTAAATCTTATTTTGAAACACCTGCTTTTTTTTCTGACAAAAGCAAAACAGATTTTTCATCAATCGCTGTGTTATACATAAATCTTAACGTTACCAATTATGGTGTGTCACGACTGTCATTGCTTCACCTTGAGACGGATATCTATCGTGTAATGCATGAATAGATATATAGACAATAACTGTTTAGTGTCTTTTAATATCAGCTGTATTTGTTCGAGGCTAGGAAACAAGGTGTGTGTGAGCTTTTAGCGAGCTCCTACACCTATTTCGAGCCGAGTACTTATACAGCTGATATTTAAAGACACTAAACAGTTATTGTCTTTATCCTGCAATTAATTCTGAATATTCTTTGTGTTTTGAAAGACACAAAAACTAAACAAATTTAGCATTTATTTTCGATTTGTAATCCCTTGAGGCCCGCGTAGTTATATCAAAACCACACATTACGCTGAAGACGGGTTCGCAAAAAAAGAATCTCGAATGGACAACAATAATACATCGTTCAAGGTGAATAATTATCTATTTTAACATAACAACTAATTTCAACAGTAAAAACAAATAACAAAACATTGTCAAATTTGAAACAGAAGTGTACGAGTTGTCCTACGCTTCAGACTTGACATTCACTAAACATGCATGCTGAAATTGACATGGTTGATTTTGTAACACAATCATACACATTCAAGTTGTGATCGTCGTTGAAATGCAACTGGAATACAAATTCTGAGGTCACACAGGTTCAAACAATACTCAGTCCGGCAGTGGGCGGAGCTTTAAAGCGATATCTGTATAGTATACAGATACTGCATAGCGATATCTATAGGGCTGTATCTGTATAGAAGGACACCCAATTGCAGGATAAAACCAAATATACTTCTTTCAACAAATAGTCTACCCCATACTATATAGTAAGTACAAATTGGCGTCGAAATAACAAAATATAAAACAACGTAGACGTAAATCTATGGCGGATGTTTAATAAAATAATAAAACAGACATCAGCGAAGCGATGGTCAATGAAGACGTTACTTAGTGTAATACTTGTGTCTGATCCATCTGTCAATCAGAATGATAAAAGAGGGACGAAAGATACCAGAAGGACAACGAAAAAGACAGACAGACAAACAATAGTACACA
This sequence comes from Mytilus edulis, assembly GCA_019925275.1. Lineage (NCBI taxonomy): Eukaryota > Metazoa > Mollusca > Bivalvia > Mytilida > Mytilidae > Mytilus > Mytilus edulis. Next base: position 60,444,530 of record CM034362.1, read on the forward strand.
TAAAACAACATAGAAAACTAAAGAATAAACAACACAAACCCTACCCAAAACTAGGGGTGAAAGTAGGTGCTCCGGAAGGGTAAGGAGATCCTGCTCCACATGTGGCACCCGTCATGTTGCTTATGAGATAAAATCCGGTAAATAGATGAAATATGTTTAAACTATGAGCATACACAAAGTTATAAATAGATATCGAAACTAGTGCAATTTGATTTTCTAAGTCTGTTTAATTTCATATCATAGAATAAACATATATGTTAATCGTCGTTTTTAGCTATATTAGAACTATGTTTTTGTTGATCGAATCAGTCAATCAATTGATTTACCTTTGTTTTACTTTCAATGTTGTTCAACTACTTCTTTATATAACTCAACATGCACCGTTTATGCGTTATCCTTTTCTTGCTAAGGAGTTACATTAAATTTCATCTAAATACAGACTAAATGAGGTCGAATTGTTCACATATCATCAATGTTTTTTAGCCAATTTTGAACAAAAATGAACCATTCTGGCTGATAAAAGCTCGGGGTCTACTTCCTGTTTACAAGGTGATATGACGTGCCGCTTGAATAGGTCACTTTCTCAAACTTGAAAAATGTGAATAGTTCGGAAACACTACTAGAAATATACGATAAGGACACTAAAGTTCCAATTACTTTATCTGTCATCTTTCTAGGTGTTCCCAGCTGTGTTTTATCAACCATTTTTCTCCCTTTTAGCACTCTGGTATTCCATTGTTACATTACACACTTAACAAAACCCAAGCAATATGGGCAACGGTAACATTTTTATCTACGCAATATTTGAAAAGTTATACATTTATGAAAACTAAATTATATGACAAGGGTGAGGTAACAGAAACTCAGCGCCACCCCTTAACAATTAAGTATTGAAGTGTCACTTCACTGCACATGCTGCATCTAAGAGAAAAAGAAAGTGCAAGTAACAATTATAATTATGTTAATAAAAAGTATATTTGCAGTAAAATGGTCAAACTAAAACTACGCTTGACACTTTGTTATTTGAATATTTTAACTGTCTTTCAAAGTCAAACAATTGAAAATTTAAACGGTTTCCGTCAAAATAATTGTGTAATTATACGAACCAAACATTTACCATAAAGAAAAAAATAACATTTTTCGATGCATACATGTAGACCGTAATTTCACGTTCCTCGCAGTCATGCATAGAGATTTTTTATCACATACACAAACAAACTTGGAATAAAGATTGGCACAGTGTATAGCTGAAGTAAGTTAGCAATGTACATAAGTGTTATATCAGGATGTTGCCTTTTAAGTCCTTCTTCTAAATGGGTATATTTTGTCTTTTGAAATTTTCTTGTGGTGTTTAAATATTTGAATGCTTTCTTTGTTGGGGATAACAATTGCAAGTAGTTTTTGTGCATGACTGGACGTGTGTTAATAATTTTGATGAATCTACTAAAAAGATTTGTAGGTGTGCACATTTCAATTTCAGTCTTCAGAAAAGATCATCTACTTAGTAATAGTTGGTTTTTTGTTTTTAGTTTTTTTAAATCAGTAACAATCTTGTGTGACTTCTTGTTTTATTAAAAAAAATTGTTTTTCTTTGGTGTGTTGTGTTGTAACATAGCTAGTCTGATCCAAGTTAACTGGGGTATATGTATTAACACTTACAAATATTTACTAAGCCCGAAGTATTCTAAATACTAAGACAAATATCAAATAAACTTCAAATAAAGTAGATGTGAACATTAAAGCCAACCATATGGCCTGCAACAAGGAGAAGAACCCATACCGAATAGTCGGTTCTGATACTCCCGACATTCATGATATACAATTGTCAAGACATAAATATGACAGATATGAACCAACGGCAACTTCTGAACTAAGGGCTCCTTCTTGGACAGGCACATAGATAATGTGTCTGGGTTAATTATGTTTGTGATAGCTAAACCCTCTCCCTAACTTTGAACAGTAGTGTATGAAAATTAGTCATAAAAGAGTGAACTCATCAAATCAATACAAAACAGAAAACAACATTCAAAACACACAAGTCGGATTTGGCACGGTATTTGTTCTTTCCTTATCTCACGCTACAAACAAATCAACTAGCAGGGATCTTAGGGTAATTACAGTTACTGACAGCTAGTTTAAAACCATTAAAAACTAATAAAAATCGTTTATGTACCTAAAATTTAGTGTGAAGATGTCACTCATAATCAGATAAAAACATGACATTGTGCAACATCAACATAATAATAGGTATCGTCAGATTGTAGTACCGTTACAAAATATATATCCATAAATATAATTTTTATAAAAGTTTAACCAACAAATAAGAAAATCAATAATCATAACAGTGAAAATAAAGGATGTATTGCGACGAGCTGGTAACCTTACAAAAATAGCTAATTAAAAGTTTTGCACGGGCTTATAACAAAATCTGGATCGGTTTATAACATTGGCGTTAAATTTAGGATATACTATTCTATTCGGTTTGTGTTTACTAATTATCATGATTTAAAAATTAATTGAGTGTTAATTTGTACATTTTTTTTTAATACTTTTATCTAAATATTTTACGTATATGTGTAAATAGTAACAATTAATCACAAATTTTTAATTCGCAATATTAACTTTTATTTTATGCGAAAAATTTGTTCTTATATATAACTTTAAATAGTGGAATTTTTCATTATAAAATCTAATGAATTTAGTAGCATCTTAGCGTTAGAATTAGGTTATTTTTTATTTGATTCCCACTTAATCATTGTTTATTGTTTTTAAACACTTTCGAAATATAAACACGATAAACATTGAATAAATTATAAAAAACACACACAAATTAAAAATGCACTATAAACTAAAGCAAGAGCAATACGTTTACCTTTTATTTAATTGGTGATCTGAGGTGATCTGCAATGGTAAAAAAATCTTGAACTAGTATTGACACCAGTAGAATTGATAATAAAAGTGCAAACTTTGTGATTAGTCTGTTAAGTTAATTTCAAACCCAAGGCAACACATGACGCTCTTTTGGTGACAAAAGTTAAAACATATGATCACATATTGATTGTCATTTTCGATTGTCATTGTCAAGCAATTCTTTATAGTGTTTATTTCAAACGTTTGAAGGGATACTTTTTCCCTCGTTCTTAGTTTAAAAACTGCATCATAAGACAATGGAAGTTACTTAAAATGCAGATGAGGCTTTAATAATGGTGTGTTATGGATATGAAAAGTTTATACATTGGAAGCTGACATCAATGTTTTTGTCTTAAACTTTTTTTCACTGAACCAGCATTTATAAGAGAATATATTATACATGAAACACAGGAACTTAAAGCTGACGAAAGGAAAGCATGTTTGTCGTTCATCCATATGATAAATAAAGGCAACAGTAGTATACCGCTGTTCAAAACTCATAAATTCATGGACAAAAAACAAAATCGGGGTTACAAACTAAAACCGAGGGAAACGCATTTAATATAAGAGGAGAACAACGCCACACACAGAAACGGACCAAGCATCAAACATAACACCACGAGAATAACAAATATAACATCAAAACCAAATACTTGAATTTGGGATAGACAAGTACCGTGCCACGTCTTATCTCAATGTCTCAAAAATAAGAGAAAACACAAACGACTCAACGTTAAAATGCAACACACACATATAAGATTACTTTATCAATATTTGGTACCATTGGTTAGGAATTAATCGCTTCTCGTGATTATTATACAGACAATGATATGCATGCATGTCGTTATACAATATAAGATTGTCCTATATGCGCATTATCTTGTTCACATAGTAAAGCATACTGCTATGGAATGCTTTATATACATTGTATATGCGTCAATGTATCTAGAAAGAAGTAAAGGAATGATCAAAGGATTTTACAGCATACAATAATAGACAGATTAAAATGATTAAAAAACTTAATTTGTTTAGACTTTACTAAAATGCTATCGTCGTTATCAATTTCAATTTAACACGTATATTTAGCTAACAAAATATGTAGCATACCTGAGAAACCACTGTAACGTTGTTATACTTCCTTGATGCGTAATTCTTTGTAAACATGAAAAGATATCAACCGAATTAACTTGTTTGACTTTTATCTTATTTAAGATCTTCTTCCTTGTTTGTGTCTGGACGTTATATATGGAGTTTAGAATAAATGAAAAAGTCTGGATTATCATATTTGCTTATGTTATAGATATAAAACGTGTGAATGGTAAGCTATAAATAATTTTTAACTATCGATTCAATATGGTTTCGTAAAACAATGTCGTTTTATCAAAAATTATACGCTATCTTTATTTATTCTTTTAAGGATATATGTAAAACTGTTATAAACAATCTTTTACGTAGATGTCTTAGACAAGAATCAAAGTGTTTTTATCGTGAATGAATCTATTCAGGTGGATATTTGATTATTTTTCGTAAATTTTAGGTTTTATTTTTCTTGATTCCCCAAATTACCTGAAGAATACATGTTGTATTAACGTTATTACATGGGTCTATAAATGTCCATGTGTGTATGGGTAAGTATAAAGGATTGTGTATGTTCCCCCATACAGATATTCATAAGGATAACACAAATGCAATGTGTATTCGAAATCAAAAGCAGATTATACCGCAGTAGTTTTTCTTTTATAAATAACTTTACTATGGATAAGTGCTTGTCATTCTCAGGGAAAATAATAATTTCTTTATGTGATCGGTGTATAACACTATCGTGTGTGGCAAATATGAATTTATTACTTTTTCAATATTATGATTCCCTCTTTATATGTTGATGTAGGTCTGTTTTGCTACATCAACTTGATTTCAGATATTAATTATATCATATGTCCAAACCTACCATGTTTTATGATTAGTTTTATGCTTATGCAGTAAAAAAAATGGATCTACTGATGTCCGTCTTATGTTTACCGCTGTGTACTTAAACACTACCTTTTATCAATTCGTTTTTAATTACAAATATTGTACACATTAGGATATACTTACTACATGTACTAGGTAAAATATAAAAATAATCTTGGACACTTTACTAAAGTTTAATATAAAGAAACAAAATAAGCTTTAATATTGATATGTTTAATATGAGCTCCTTTTTTGAGATATCCATTTTTTTCTCAAAAAGGGGAAAGGCTGCCTAAGATCATTACCCTATATTTTCAAATGTGTTTTTTGGGGTCTCAAATAAATAGAAACGACATCTAAAATCTGCTCAAATTTTAGTGAATGAAATTTTATGAGATTTTGTAGTCCTTTATGAAAAGAAAAATGAGTGTTATGGATTTAGATAATTCACCTTGTATCAAAGACAAATATTCTAAGAGTCCGAACATCTGATAAAACCACTAAACCGACAGAAGTACAACCTTAATGCAACCTTAATGCGATAGTTTCACAAATATTTGTACTACGAATGACTCTCATCGAACGCCACCAGTTCAAATATTAACTATTTAGATGCCTTATTTAATTTCTAAATATTACACTTTATGATAAATATTTGTTTACCAGTCTAATAATTGTTTAAGCTACTTTATGTTCTATATAACCCTAAAAATATTTCATTTTTCTACATGTAAAGAACATAAACAATGACTAATGTTTTGTGTATATCTAGGAGGGTTTTGTGTATATCTAGGAGGGGTCTCACATTTAAGATCGTGCATACCTTGTTTATGGTGACTCCGATGTCATTTTTAACTTTATTCAAATTTGCATATTAAATGAAAACACTATATGTCCAGTCATAGGCTTTGTCTGCTTTTCAAACTCCATACCGAAACTCAATTCAGGCCAAAATGTCAAACACTTCTTCGTCGGAAAAATTAAATATAATATACAGAACAGTTAGTGGAATAAGGACAATGATTATATGATGCATTTTTTCACTCACTCTTGAAATGAAGCTAAAAACTCAAACATGAATGTATGTGTTAAAAAAGAGAAAAACTAAAAAACATACACCTGTATCTCGAACAAAATTGATAACGTAGAAAATGATAATAGTAAAATGGTTTAAACAGTAACTTTTTTCAATATATAACATTTAGGGAAAGTATTTTTTATTTAAGCAAACGGCTTTTCTTATGGTCAAGCAATTCACACAGAGAGTAAAACCTGGGCAGCCGCTTCTGATGAATGTAACAGTAAAGAATTAGAGTTTGACAAAAAGGTATTGACTGAAACTGCCTTGCTGTGGGATAAGGAGTTTTGGATTGGCATGGCCATTTATCATGTTACTACACCATGGATTGAAGTTGTAGGTACGTAAGAGAATAAATCTAATTGCATAATAATCAAACGATATTAATTTTGAAATTTTAAATGTGTACAGTAACGAGAGTAATTCAAACAACTAAACTGTACTTTAATGAATTTTACGCGTTGGCATTGAACGCATTGTTTATTTTTCGTCGGTCAATGGCATACTCACAATCATGGAAAAACACAATTATATTTTCAAATGAAACTCTTGACAATGAAATTATAATATCTAAAAAAAAAAGTATTGTTAGCATTTGTATATTATTTTATTTTTGCCTATAGAATACTTAAATAGTGAAGGTTGCTTAGCATCAAATTTTAAAATAATTTTAATTTGAAAATTTTTATTTTGTTCAAGACCGTATTCATCATGTTATATGTCTTGAAATTATATCTGTCTTTTGGGATGAATGTTGTCTCCATGACTATACATGTATATAAATCAGAATACTGGCGTAAACAAGGTATACACCAATCTTAGTTTAATATTGTATTTTGTTTGCATAAAGATATGCTTCGTTATAAACATAGCTATTATGTTCATTCTATATATGATATATGCATACGCAGATGTATTTCGTGAGTCAACAGTGTTTTAAAACAAGTCCAATTTCCCTAATTTGATTGTTTGTTTGGTTACCTTAAATATTTTTTCTTTGTAAAATATTGAGAGGTGACGGTTAGAGGAACATATTTTGTTCTTATTACACATGATTAACATTTCTAGGAAGGCACCAGCTATGTCCATCTCTTTATAACGTAAGGTATATTTTTCTTATGTCTTCAATGCAATGACTTGTATCCAAAATAATACGTTAAGCAATCGAATGTTAAAAATGAATCGACAATCGAATATGAACCTATTTTTAAATCCATTAATTGACATGAACTATATACAATTCATAATTTTGTCAGTATATAATTTTCGTTGCTATAATACTGTCCCTTCTTCCCCATCTGTGAACTACCGTTTATAACTAATTACCGGGTAAGTAATCAAATTATAAACTGTGTGTAAAACTTGGTTGGGTTCGTGATATTTAATCTTCAGTTTTCCATTTTGAGGACGCGTTGTTCACTCTTTAGTTTTCCTTTTTATGTTGTGCGTGCTGTCGTTTGTCTGTCTGTCTTTTTCTTTTTTCGCATTGTTGTTTTCAGTATATTTTTAACTTGTTGTGCATGCTGATAATATTTGAATGCAATGGAATATTTTTTTTCTAAATTTTCTGTATTTCGAACAGGTTGCTCCGCAGTACCAGACATACGAGAAATTAAGAAAGAACCTTCCATTGTATTATGCCAAAAACATTGTGAATCGTATTCGTTTTTTGGTTACAGTGTTAGTATAAATGTTATGTTTTAGCTCCCGTTTACTTTCTACATCAAAACAGTAAAAAGAGTTTTCTTGTGATTTCACAAACACAAATGTTAACCTATCTTGTATCCCTCTAGTATTTGTTGTGACACAGAGCCACCAATATATTAATGAATTAGAGCATTAATTTTCCTTTGCTGATTGTTGACGAGTGTTGTTTTTGTGTGCTTAAAAGCAGTTAAGCCGTTAAAGCTATGATCGATATTTAAAGTGACGAATAGACTAGCTGAACCCTTCCTCATGTTTGACATGTAGATGTTCTTTTTATATTTGTTTTTTTTTCTTTGTGGGTGTCTTATTTACAGAAGATATCATAATACAAATATAATTGTAATAGAATAACGATAATAAACCGTAATGTAATTCAATTCCTTTAATTTGAACACTACACAAAAACAAACATTGAGCGTCTATAGTTCCCGAATTATTTTTGAATTGAATTTATTTTCTATAGATATAGGAAGATGTGGTGTGAGTGCCAATGAGACAACTCTCCATACAAATAACAATTTAAAAAGTAAACCATTATAGGTTAAAGTACGGCCTTCAACACGGAGCCTTAGCTCACACCGAACAACAAGCTATAAAGGGCCCCAAAATTACTAGTGTAAAACCATTCAAACGGGAAAACCAACGGTCTAATCTATATAAACAAAACGAGAAACGAGAAACACGTATATATTACATAAACAAACGACAACTACTGTACATCAGATTCCTGACTTACATATATATATTATATATATATATATATATTATAATTAGAATATAAGACTATCCATGAACGTCTAAACCTATTCCTTTGATTGGTGAACAAATAAAATGTCTTATGTCTGATAATGATATTTTCAATTTAGAAATGCATCTAACTTTGCTTAACAAATAGCATATATATCAGACTAAACAGCTCTCGATTGTCTAGATATCCTATATTTATGCATTATCATGACTTCGAAATATTAAACTCGAATATATATAACATTTCTGGACTATGGATATTTTTTTAATACAAAAATGTATTTCCCTTATAGGAAATAACAAAAATATGTTCCTGTCTACATGATAACGGTAGTTCGAACAGTTTAAAGAATTGTATAGAACAAAATAATTCAACACATTTCTTCCTCTATAAAGGTAGGTAGAATTCATAGTTAGTTAAACACTTATAAATTTCAAATCTACCAGGATACAGACAGGGATGAGTGACAATTTTTAAGAAGTTGAATAGTAATACAGCCCTCGCACGGTCGGTTAAATCAGGCATTGGTGGAAAACTCGAAATAATCAATGAAGGGGAGCTTACCGCATATTGTGCTATCAATTTGAACACAGCATTTAATTACACATTTTTCATTTATCACACACTTAAATTTGATAGATATACTTTTTTCTTGAGGGATATAACATCAATATATGGTTGGTTAGGTCGGCAGATTTTGGTTTTTTTACCACGTTTGAAATTCTTAGTAATTATCTGATTCTTACAATAGTTTGTACCCCAATATGATCACTTCGCTTATTTCAAATAAATAGATTTTAAACTTATTGCATATCTAACTTTACCGAAAATACCATATCATCTTCATTTTGCAAGGACTTTTAAAATATGATAGTTAAATGTCATTCGTCGTCATATTACAGATAACGCAAAAGTATGTTTTCAGCATTTATTTGCAATTCTATAAATGAGGATAAATACTGGAATTGTTGATCATTAGCTCTGCTGGTTTTTTTATATTTTATTATGAATTTCCCTACACAGTCTATAATAATGGCAGAACTATTCAACAGACGCCAATTCATTGTGAACTTTCTTGAGGTGCTATTTTTACCATGTATAATTTTTGTTAAATGCTAAAATTTACATCATTCAGTTTTCAGTGGGAAAGTTTCTGGTTATGACAATGGTAACTGTACAACTGTTTACTGTTTTGATGGAAACAATGGACTCACAGCCATTAACTGTGATGATCAAAATGATAAAACGGCCAGTACATGCAGTAAATATCATTCATTATGTGCTTTAGTTTATATGGTTGAACAACATGAAATATATGTTTAAACTTTATTAAGCTGTTTAAAGAGATCCAACTGTTAGAAATCTGGAATTATCTTTCAATCATTTTAATGAGGTCCTGTTAGTGTCACAAAGATTCTTGTTACAACGAAAGTATAAATTATTCCATGATCAAATAATACATGTAATAGCAAAAGCTCATCTGTTCGATTTCGGCCATGTAAGCTTTTAAAGACAACAGCAGAATGCTTCGTGACAGAACAAATCGTAAGTTTACTCTGGTGCAAAAAAAAGTCTTTTTACAAAATGTGCATATAAACTAGATTATCACTTTATAAATTGTGTGCGTTCGAAGTGCTTTCCTTAAAAAAAATCATTGTCATTGATTAAACCTTAACATTAGATCGCCATGAATACTTAATTATGCTCTAACGATATTTTCTATATATCACCAAAAAGTAAATCTAGATCAACTTTGTTGTAACCATTTTTTTAATGTTTTTTTTAACTATGAACGGGGTATTTTAACAAGTATATCGTGTTAATAAACGGAGTAGCAAGGAACTGGTTACTTCAATAAGCGACATCGAACCTTTGAAGTAAATGAACAATTAAAGGTTTGTGACAACGAAGTACTTTTTGAAATACATATTCATCAAAAACACTGAAACTTAAAAGCAAACTTGAAGGATAGTGATCCAATGATTAAATTTCACTTACTTATAATTTACACTGCCATTATTAATAGGTGTTAACATTACTTTGAACGATGTGTTACATATCCTTCAAAGTGTTTTTTTTAATAGTTTCTATCATTCAGTTTAATTGTTGCTACTTATTTGAAAAAGACACTTTTCAGGCAGGATGTGCCAATTTCCTTTTCGAAACATGCAATGTTAAAATGTTCATAGCATAGCAGCATACCCTATTCTTGTTAGTGTGCTATCAACATGTTCTGATCGGTATTTTTTTTCTTTGTATCACTTCAAAGATAATGGGTCCATAGTCGGTTGGGGTAAAACCTATTCAACAAGCAAAAAAATATGCCTCAGAAGTTATCAGCTTTTGGTTTCACCTGAAACGTATTGCCGATTAAAGGGCCATGAAAACGAAGCACACTATGCCTGGACAAATGTTTTTCGGGCCGAAACCGAAGCTAAGTTAACACAAGGTAAATGAAATAATATTCTATCAATTAACGATTCTATTTTTTCGGTAGTGTTATCTTAGTTTAGAAAATGAAAGATAAATGTTCACTGGCTTTTCTATAACAAGGAACATCATCTAAGAAGGTTCGCTGATATACATTAACAACCCAAAATATGTTTTGAAAGTAAAGGGTGCTGACTTATTAACTTTATCTCTCTACCCTTTGTCGGTATCAACATGGTTTTAAACAGTTGTATGACTGATATAAAGCAATAATGACAAGCAATTGAAATTAATTTATGTTCAGTAAACTACAGATGATAGTAACGTGCATTGTGTTCATCCACACATCTACCTCTCGGAAGACATGTCTGGTCAGATTGATCTAATTTCCAATCCGAATAATTTAACTTAATTTAACCAAAGTATTGCTACTTTTGTATTTCGATATGGTGATATGAGGAATCGTTCGTATTTTCGTCGTCTATTTTGTAATGACAATTTTTTTCATTTCCAAGTATCATTATTGTCTCATGTTGTCACATAATTTAAGTTGCAGACATAGGTTGTAAAAAATTCATAGGTTAATACAGAAAATGACGCGTGTTTCGTTCACAAATAAGAAAAATGTTATATTTGGTAACAAAAGCAGAAAAAAAAGGAACGCATTTATTATATTGTGCTCTGCATTTGCAATCAGAACTTAACTGACAATACTTTGGGATTACATCTATTTCCAGCTGAAGCAGGTACAAAAGATCCGCTTTTCTGTTTAGCTGGCTCATTCACAGAAAAAAATGGAAAAAGAGAACTTAATATAAGCAGAAGAGTTTGCAATGACCAGTTAAATTATTTTGTGTGCAAATCAGGTATATAATTCATGCATTACAGTCATGCGAAATTATCTTGAAATGCTAAGTTTTACTATAAATATAGTTTACATAAACTGTATTGTAGAAGAAAATCTTTCATATTATTCAATTTGTATGAGATACTATTATTGAAAAATTGTTGTCTAGTTAGAACTTCGGCCACTCCATAGCGCAAGTGCTAAAGGAAACCAGTGGTGAAAAAATGTAAGCAACCGTACACAGATTGGTAAATATTTATAACTGAGAACAGAACACTAACTCATTTAAACTCTGTTAAGGATATGTGTAATTAACAAATAGCCAAAAATTGACAATAGAAACAGGATATAATGACTCTATAATTTCATTTATTTGTCCTGTGCTCCACGTGTTTTTTGTGAATTATTCAATAATAGCACTGTCCAGTAAATAAGTATAACTGAAAATGAATAAGAACACAAACTCTTGCAAGTAACTAATAAAGGCAACAGTAGTATACCGCTGTTCAAAACTCATAAATCCATGGACAAAAAACAAAATCGGGGTAACAAACCAAAATCGAGCGAAACGCATTAAATATAAGAGGAGAACAACGACACAACACCGAAACGCAACACACACAGAAACAGACCAATCATCAGACAAAACACCACGAGAATAACAAATGTAACATGAAAACCAAATACATGAATTTGGGATAGACAAGTAATAATTGGGCACGAATGTAAAATATAAATGTGATACGATGGCTCTGATTCACGTATAACTCCGGTGCTCCACGTGCTCTCACGTGATTGTTTAAAATGTCACTCTCCGGTAAAATTTGATGACAAACTAAAAATTTAATAAGTTTGCAATATTTAATACCCAATACAGTGGTTTGAGTATTTCGACAAAATTAAAATTACAAGAAATTCGTTTCATGTGTTTTGAACTAGTTTATTGCATTGTTTTAATGATCATAATGATAAGAACATATAAGGTCAATATGCACCATTAAATTCAGGTATGAAGTGAAACAAAGTCTGCGTTCCTTCTGGCTTTATCGTAAACATGGATATGTGCATGTATGATAGACTGTGTCAAAGCTAAAGCATGTTCTCATTTAGTGTTTACTAAAATCATTATTCCATAGTTTAATGCACAACAAATAGAACTTTATCAAAGTGTAAAAGATCAATCTGATTTACATGTTACACAAATTAATTTTTTTATTATTTTTCTTTTAAAATCAATTGTTGTTCGCTATATTCCAGGCACTGTTTTTTCTACAAGCTCACAGCAAAGTTTAGCTGCTGTACAGACACCACAGAAAATTTCAAGCACAAAACGCGCATCTGTCGTACAAGATTTCAAGTCTGGTATCTATGATGAGTGTATTGTCTTTAAGTAATGCGTTTTATTTTTGATTATGTTTTTACTTTCTTAGGAATGGGATTTTGTCGATTGATCATATATTTATAGCTATACGCATATGAAGTAAATTATGAGTACCAGATAAAATACAGATATGTCGTTACGGCTCGGATAATTAATTGGGTTTATAAAAGTCGACCAATGGTTGAAACGGGGTTTGTTCAAAGACATGACTTCGTCTTCATATGTGAACATTTCAAATAGTTTCATAATACATGTAATAGAAGGATAGGTATAAGTTCTGTATTATATCTACATTAATCCATCAAAAGTCCAGCGTCTGTCTACCTCATATAGTTTTCGGTGTATTTGTTATTGGTATCACCGTGGTTATTAACTGGTGTACAGTAGAAGTGAGCGATTTATATTCAAAAAAAAATTTCAATGTTTTAGGAAATATTCTACTAACATAAATGTTTTAGCAATGGAAAGTCCACCAACAATAATTTTTTAAACTTATACACTTAAAGTTATAAAATGTAGTAATAGCGTGCTATCAAAGTTATAATGACCTTCTTTTCAGACGTATCGTCTACTACAGTTTCAAGTCAGAGCTTAATTGCAACCAAGACAATGGAGAAACATTCTAGTGTCAGCTTTGATATAGGTACCTTCATTATTTTTAATTACTGAACTGATTTTTCAGCTAGTTTCTGTCGTTGATATAACTGAACTCGTATGTCTAAAGGGTACAAAATATCACGTCTGATAGATTAACGACTGATTAAAATATTATTTATGATTAAATGATATTTGCTACTAAAAAAATAAGCACATTGGGAACATCTTTTGAGTAGCTTATCCTATCTTTTCAGTAATACCAAAATCTACCAATGCCTCAGACATAAGACCGTCAAAGTCTGTTTTAATAAAAGGAAAACATATTTTACCTTTTATAATATTTGGATCCGATATGAGTGATATGTATTTTCTACACACGTGTCATTGGTTTTTTTTGTTTTTTTTTATTAGGTCCAATAATTGGTGGTATTGCAGGTTCAATCGCATTTTTAGCTGTTTTGGTTGTTATAACTATCTGCAAAATAAGGTAATAACGCTACACATTAAACAATGTTAAAGTATTATAGGAAATGAACTCACAAAAAAGACAAGGGACTATAAAGTAGACGAGTTGATAAACTCTTTTATTCGACAAGAAAGCATAGAGCATTTTTGATTTTGAAAAACAGACATTTCATGCTCCTATACAATGTGATCAATTAATCTTATAAATGAATTTATTATCACTTTACGGGTTTGCTAAAGTCACTATAACACTTGTTTGCTAATCATGTATTATTTTTAATGTGATCGATTCAACTTATCAATTTACTTAATTTTCGGTTTTGAAATATTGTTGTTATAGATATGTGAACGAATGTGCTACGGGTAATACCTGCAACTAGTCAGTGGCATTTAATTTGGTTGAGATCTGGGGTAATGACCGGGAAGACAGCAATATGAATTTAACAGTAAAATATTACAAAAGACAAAAAATGAACAGTTATCGATCTTGACTCAGGAAAATGAAAATCAACTTGCTTTCAACACCATATAACTTGCTTTTTTGTAATTATAGTATGCAACAGAATATACATTTTCTATTATTTTTTGATTATATGAAATAATGCGGCATGATAAATCAATACTGTTTATCTTTATAAAACTACCAGAACATACCCACGAAATCGCTGGCATTTAGAGCTTGTGAGATATTTTGTCTGGGGAATTTCAGCCAGTAACAATTTCATATCTGGAGTATTTCAGACAAGCTGTCAAAATTCATATGTACTTGGAAACAGTTTAAGCGCCCTTGTTTCCAAAGTCCGTTATTTTTTTCTGTTAATTATATTATTTACGCGTTTCTGTATACTATGAACATACATATACTATAATATAAATGTTAAAGTGTATTTAATTTTCTATTTTAACTATCAATTCAAAGTGTCTTCTCCATGGCCATCACTGCTATATTATATAGAGTCTCTATATATTATAGTAGTATATTCTTTTTAGTATACATGCAGATATACGCGAAAATAATTGTCATGTCGCTGTCCGAGAACTTATGAAAATTTAAAACCGAGGTACAATAGTAGGGGTTCTTACGATCTTAAAAGCACGAAATGAACAACGCTCTGATTGGCTTATTTATTTATCATTTTAGCTATCTATCATAAGATTGGTTTTCAATGATTCATCCGGAAGTCATGACTTACATAAAAGTCGCTTTGTTAACGGAAACAATATTCGGACACCTTTATTTTCGTTTTTCTCACAAAATAACCCAAACTGAATAGTCATATGAAAAGATGACAAATGCGACTATACATGGTACCTATATGACACAGATGCATGATGATTAATTTATTGTGGGAGGAAGAGAAGCGACATGAGGTTCTTCTCATTTAATAGTATAGATGCAATGCTATTCTTCATTCGAAATGAACCAGCTACTTTTTATACAGGAAAGAACTGTCAATTGTTTGTGGCTTCTTTTTTTATGCCTTCTTGGTCTTTTATCTTTTCAAGATAACAGTACTGTCTATTTGTGTTCGACTTAAAAGTATAAATATAGCTTAAGGTAATTCTACCGGGTTTCGCAAATAAATCTAACATTACATGATATTTGTAGGTCATGTGGATTTTTCAAATCGGCTAATATGGATAAGCAGGATGTCCAATTATCTACCGAAATCTATGAGCATTCAGGAAATCCAGAAGTTAGAACAAGTGAGACACCGATATCTAACGAACTATACGGATTAGCTCTAATCACTTCGAACAACACGTACGCAGTGGTCAACAAAATTAAAAAGAACGGACTCCAAACAACTGAGGATACTTATACTGAAACATCATACGGAGAATATGATCGATTAAATGGTGCACCGAAAAGGCGAACAGATTCAAAGACAAATTTGTATGACAGCCATGCAGGGATTCGTAACGAAAATGATCCAACATACGACAGTTCCAACCATGGAGGAAGAACACTCCAACTTGATAACGATGTGTATGATCATACAGACACATTATCAACAGATGGTAGTGACTACAGTTATTCGTCAACAAACAAATCAGAAGTTAGACATGAAAATGATGTTTATGATAAGGCTGACTAGTAGCAACAATTAATTTCGAGAAGTGGATATTGGAATTGCAGTCCTGCGGAATGTAAACACAATAATATATTTGATAATGTAGATGTGCTTGTAAACCAGAATTCAATTTTTTTCTGATTTTGTAGATTTTTATCTTATTCCGTATACTTGCAATCTTTACATCAACCAGGCCATCTTATATATTTCATTGCCATCATAATTAAACCAATTCAGATTAAGAAATTCAACGGTGATTTGGTTTGATTTTTCTTACATTCGTGGAGCAAATATCAATTCATAAGTTATTTGTAGAAAAATTATATAAATCAATATAGGTGTTTTAAACAATTTATGAAAAGCTAAAGTTGTGTTTATTTATTACTTTCCAACGATAAAATCCCAAAAAATATACTGTTTGCAATAGACTGGCCCGTTTTAATATTGTAAACTAGTATGTAAATATTATTTACCTAATTAACTTTTTGATAGTTTTCAAGATTATCTAAGGTTATCTGAGACAACGTGGGGTCAAATGACATACAAATATAAAGTAAGAAATATTTTATTTGCCAAAAGTACAAAATTGTACTGCCACGGCTTGACATAAAATGGGACTGCCGAGAAACATAATTGGCAAGTCCCTAGTATATATAATTAAACCTTATAGTCCATTCCTTATTCCTTATTTCCACATTATTGTCCATTCCTTATTCCTTATTTCCACATTATTCTTATTCCTTATTTCTACCTTATTGTTATTCTTTATAATGTCATTTCCTTATATATCAATATAATATCCTTATTAGCATTATAGCTTCCAAAATATATCGGATGCAGGCCCTGCGAAACAGAAGCTCAGCGGATACATAATTTCATTATAAGAAGCATAATATATTTGTAGATGTTGTGTCGCTATGTTCGCCATTAAATGGTCGGGGTCTTTGTCTGAAGCCGTGACGAAGGTTTGGGATTACTAACAGTCATTTCAACCTGAAAAATAGAACAAAAACAGCAGAAAAACGAACAGCATGATATAACATAAAATATAAGATCATATAGTATTCAACAAGTACATATTAATTACATTTTAGGAGTATATCTTCAATCTAAGTGGTGGGTGGGTGGGTAACTTTTGAAACCAACATTAGTTAATTCATACGGAACCCATTTTTTTTGCGTCTTCCCTCTGCTGTATCGTGGTAAAGAAAGAATGATGACGTCACAGTTATCAAGGTTAAAATAATTAACGTGACTCATAATACATAACAAATTCCATCATGTGTGCAAAGCGGGACAACTCCCAAAACGTAAGCCCACTTTCCTCCTACAACCGGATTTATTCTTCATATGAATAAATCTTAATACTACGTATTAATGTATATACAAGCCAGAGTTTACTGAAACATGTCATGCATGTGCTAGTTATCGTGTGTTGTTACAAGTGGGGATTTTATTGTAGAAATTTCCATCTTTGATAGTCTAAAATAGTTTTCCAAAAAAAAATAAAATCTTCCGTTTATATGACACAAATAAATGATAACGTTGTTAGCTCTCGAAACAAAAAGTGTAAAATTAAAAAGCACAAAAATACCGAACTCTGAGGAAAACTCTAACAGAAAGTCCCTGATTAAATGTCAAAAGCTAAAGATCAAACACATCAAACAAATGAATAAGATCTGTCACATTCCATATTTGGTAGATATAGATGATGTAGTACAGTTTGTTTATTACTCGCTGCAATAAAGGGAGAATATTTTACTTCATTATGATTAACAACATATGAAAATCGAAATGTATTACCAGATAGGACATGCAGCGATGCAGCAATGATATTGTATAGCTCTATAGGTTGTATTGAAAAAACAGTGAATTAATAACGAAAGCAACAAAATGCATGAAAAAAATCAAATAATGTATAATGCTCTGACATTTACAATGATAAACTCTTAGTAAACTAGGTTAGATTTTATCATTATCGTCATACAAATAAGGGCTGGAATTTATTTCCATTGATGACTCATAAATTGTTCAATTGGCGTTAGTTTCAGTAATTTTTTGTAAAATATAAAATAAAAACATACTAAATAAAGGGATGACATAAACAGGTTCTTATTCATCTTTTGTAGATAAAAATGTAAATAAAAGATGATAAACAACATGCTATCATTGTATCAAACTATCTATTTTATCATGTATAATGTATTTATCATGTCTCACTTCAGTTGTCTTAATCGATATAACTGTAAATCATGCACATGTGTCAATTTATAAAACCACATATTATATACTGCATTCTTTGTTTACCAATATGTGTAAGGTTGTTTACAAAAGGACAATACATGTTGTCACGAAATTTCTATTGATGTCATTTCTTACCAGCTTTTCAAACAGTCACGGTAAGTTCAGTTATTAAAAAAGGATAAGCAACGTTTATAGATATGTCAGAGTATAAAAGTATGATAATTTTAAGCCGTTCTGTTTTGGTTTGATTACCTGGATTGTCTTTCCTTTGACCTTCTATTTTACAATTCCGTTTTAGTTTTTTATCAACTTCTTGGTTTTGGTTGTTTCCTTGTTACAATGTGTATTTAGTCTATTTTTTTTCTATTTCGTCGAAGTGTTCGTATAGCATGATTAGTTCAAACAAAACTATCATTGTAAACCCTCAATGTCATGACTTTTATAGTGATATAACGTTTTCGTTTTAACCTTCATTCTGCATTGTTCTGAAAAGGAATACACCTTATTTCAACTGAACTTACATTGTCCATAAACAATGCTATACACTGAATTTTCTAATTATTTACCTACCGTAAATGTGTTTACAGAACTCTATATAGATATTCTCTCAACATGTGTGTACCATTAAACCGAAGAACACATATTAAAAATTGCTTATTTCCAGCAAACTATCACAGTATTAAGTTTCTAGTTTGGATTGTACTTCAAGTATTCCTTTCCAAATTTCTTCGATGATGTAGACAACGATGACAATAAGCTATGTCAAAGGAATTTTCTTTTAATTGGCTTCAAGTCAACAAAACTACTTAAAACAACTGAACTTACTATCAGAAAATGTGACGCTTTTCTTTCACAAGTTCATGTGAACTAAGTGCTTCATACTAAAGTCGAAAACTGGCTTAACTGTTTCATTGTTTAGGTACATGCTTGTAGTATATGCATCAATTAAGAACTCTCTTTCGGTGTTCTCCCTTTTAGTTTTGCTGTCTTCACGTGGACTTTTTACCTGGATGGAAGCATATAACACATGTAAAGCCAACAGTGGATATCTGGCTTCTAGGATAAGCGACAAATTACCAACCAATTCCACAAACTCGTCTCTGGTATGGACTGGGAAAGTTGACCTACAGTCAAAGTGGTTGCAGATTATTGGTAGGAATTGTAATGTTATGCAAAAGCACGAAATTCCATAATGGTTTAACGTCAAAGAAAAAAGTGTTTAGAATAGTAAGGGAACTAGTAAATATCTAATTTGATATTGAATACGATTTACATTTGTATTTGAGGAGCACACATTTCAAGCGAATTGTTATATCTGACAAGAGAAAAGTATGATGAGAACTAGCACAAAGAAACCAAGTCAAACACAACTTTACCAATAATATTTGAAAATCGACCAACATTTTGAAGGGTGGCGGTGTTGAAAGGTTATCAAAGGTACCAGGATTATAATCTAAAACGTCAGACGCGCGTTGTCGAGAGGTATACGAGCGGTTTAGCGCTATAAAACCAGGTTCAATCCACCATTTTCTACAATTGGAAATACCTGTACCAAACCAGGAATATGACAGTTGTTGTCCATTTGTTTGATGTGTTTTATCCTTAAAGTTGTGCCATATTTTCTCTCAATCGATTTATGACTTTTGAACACCGGTATTCTACTGTTGCCTTTATTCAAACATTCACCAAATGAATTCGAATAACGTTATGTCGAACAAAAAAAAGTACAATTGTATCCAAATACAATGGCAAACAAAGGAACATTTCAAATATAATTTGTGTTCATTTAGAAAGCGTCAGAATTTACAAAATGAGGTGTATAAAAAAAACCCGGACGTTACCCAATTGCAGATGCGAAAAACGTGAATGGTTTGCCAGACTAAGGACAATTAAATTTCACTTTCAAACAAGGAGTTGATTCGGAATCAGATGCTCTTTCTAGTTAAACAGATCGTCACCTTCAACCGACATTTGTTATTTGAAAAATACGAAACTACAAAGATATGTATCCAACACATACTCAAACTGTTTAATTTGCAAGACAAATATATAATCAAATTAAAAATATATATATTTAGGTTGTTTTTACTTTAATAATACAAGTGGAAATATCTTTCAAGTACCAACAATAGCAAACTGTGAAATGGAGTGTAGTAGGTACAGATATTTTACGTATAGGGTAAGTAGTAAGACACTATGCATCGACAACTGGTAATAAAGGAGGATGGACTTGCTTCGCTGTTTGATGATAATGTTTAATTGTGTTGTTGATGTTAAACGATGTCATTGATGTCTTTTGGTATTGTCCTTTCGTGGATTTGACATTAACTTCGGATTTCAATTTATTTCTTATTCCTTTTAAAACCATAGGTATAAGAAGATGTAGTATGAGTGCCAATAAGACAGCTCTCTATTCATGTCACAATTTGTAAAAGAATATCATTTACAGTAGGACAACCGGAAGCGCCTGAGTAAGGATTTCGCCGCTCAGTGATACGGTTCACTAGACGACGTTGTCAACACGTAATGGCGGCCATTATTTGACGTTGGATTTTGCATTCCATGCTGAAAAATTGCATTAATGACATTCTTGGATGCTTAATCTTTATGCTGAATAACACAAAAGGTAATGGTTTATACCAGATATTTTAGTTAATTACTATCACATAAGTCGGATCCAAAGAAATGATTTAAACGGCAAAAATACTGAAATCAAACATGAAAATTGAAATCCAATAAATCATCATTTCCTTATAATATACTAGTATTGAATCAACTATATACTGGTCTAAGGTATCCGCACTTGTCTCCGGAAATATTATACCCACACAAGTTGTCAACATCCGTTTTTAAACTGGTCAAGGTGTTCTTCACGATCTCCATGGAAAATATTTACGCTTTCACTTTTTGCTCAGATAATAGAACATTGTAAATCTCTTAACTGAAAATACGGACCAAAATGAATCAAATTCGAAAGCACGTATGATCACGTTTCATGCCGATTGCAAGTTCTCGAAAAAGGGGGGTACACATGTAATTTCAATGCCCCATCAATTGAAAAATATAGGCTACTGAGGCACCACGAATATTGATAAACGTCTCGGGTTCAACTCAAAAGTGGACCCCATAGGCGGTTTTAGTGGGGGACAGGCTCCCCCTTTTTGGAA
Source organism: Mytilus edulis (assembly GCA_019925275.1). Lineage (NCBI taxonomy): Eukaryota > Metazoa > Mollusca > Bivalvia > Mytilida > Mytilidae > Mytilus > Mytilus edulis. Next base: position 60,466,129 of record CM034362.1, read on the forward strand.
AAAAATTTGGTTGCTTATATAGGGAATCACTGAAGCGTGACTGGAGCCCTCTTAGGTCAGTCAGTGGGCCACCACCTATGAAAATTTCTGGATCCGCCACTAGACCCACTTTTACTGTTGGATGTTTTATACCAGATATAATATTTCATTTGGAAAAAAAATATTTGTGTCCCTGATTTCATATATATGTCATGTACATATGTACACCAAAATGTAAATTTCATAAAAATTAAATCTTTCATAAACATAAAATACAAAAGGAAAGCGATTACAGGCACAGGCTCCTCTTTCCCATACACAAAAAAAAAAATAGATAACCATGCATCCTCTAAATTCATATCTCATACTTTAAAAGAAATTTACACATTGAAATTAACCACTGAATCACCCACCCAATTCAGAGCTCATACATGTACATGTATCTCATGACCAGGAATTATTACAAATTTGATATGCCTGTACAGATTCTTTATATCCATTATGAATATATTATTCCTATAGGCTATAGTCATATATATTTATACAACTAATCATGCTAATTATCATGCTACTTAGAAATGATAATCCATTGACAATATTAATTTCTTTCAAAAAACGTACTCCAACTTGATTGATATCATAATATTATCAAAATAATGGTGTTATGACAGTGGTGGTTCATGGATTCAAATTAAAACAAGGTTGTGAGTGCCCTGAAAATGTAAAAAAAAATCAGCTTGCATATATTTATGTACACTGTACACTATTATAATACATGTTTTCTTTGCCTGTAACTTTTATGTATTCAGTGAGCAGAAATTTATAATAATAGATATATATAAAATTGCGAATGGCAATGGGTTATGTGTCAAAGAAACAGCAACCCAACCAAAGAGCAGACAACAGTCTACAGCCACCAATGGGTCTTCATTGGATCAAGAAAATATGTTTTTTCTTGGTAATTTATTTGGCAAATTTGTATTCATGTGTTGATAATAACAATGCAAAATTAATTAAATTTTGCTTTGAATAATTTAGTATAATAGATTTAGTAATTGTATGCACATTTGCTTTATATTTACAGGATGGAGAAAGATGTTCACTATGAATCAAAAATTCAAAACAGAGGACTTTTATATATCAACAAAAACAATTGCAGTACATGCACATATACATGTATAAAAGGTATGATATACATACAGCAAGAAAACAGTAATCAAATGGAATGTCGAATGATTTTGTTTAAAATAGAAAACAAGATGACTAGAATATATTAACATGATTAGGGTAAGAAATTCAAATGGGTCTGTTCAGGGTAACACCATTGGGTTATTTTACAATGCACTATGATTTCAATCTCACAAATATGAAACAAAACATGATAGACAAATATGAATTAACACTATTTTGATAATGAAATAGACTGAAAATATTTTACATTTAACAAGAAAATTGCCAATGGAATAAATTTGGAATGGAAGTTAAAATTTATAGTTTATAGGTCCAAGATTTGAATCATACACAGATTTTAAGACCAAATGGTATACTTTTAATAGTTTAAAGATTTTATGCTACATGTATTATCTATGCTGTATAATTTCAAGATAGTTTCATTTGGATTTAAAACCTAATTTCAAGAATGAAGGGTTCAGTAATTTAAAATTCATTAATAAAGATTTAAAACAATATTAGGGAATTAACTCTTACATGATATGCATCATATCCATGAGAATGTCAGAAGTGTTTAAATAAACTTGAACATTTTTTCAGATACATGTAAGAGAATGACTTAAGCAGACCATATTTGGGTCAATGATGCCCATAACAATGAAATATAATATATTAAATTATCATTTATCATTTATCATTACTTTTCAATTGAATCAACAAACTTAATTTAATAACAATTTTTATTTTTTATTTTCAGTACACTGTCAGCATGGTCAGAAGAGGAATTTTACTGGAAGATTAAAATTTTGATACCTAGAATCAGCAATGAATATGAAAATGAAAATGAGATATATTCATGTACAGAATGGTAACCGAGGTGGTTCAATTGTTTATTAGCAGACATTTTTGTTGAACTTATGCAGGATTGAATAAATGAAACTTAAGCTGACTATGGGCTCAATGTGTAGTAAAAAGAGGATTTTAGAATATATGCAAGATTCATCAACATTAAAATGTGCACAAGTGAAATATCACCTTATTTAGTAAAAAAAAAATCAGATTATTGACTCAGTTGTTTTCATGAAAAAAAAGTTTCAAAGCAATATCACTGTTGTATAATTAATAAGATTCCTCATTTTTGTTGAACCTGCAACTTTTGTTGCAGAAAGCTGTACAAAGAGATAGTGATCTGGCCACTATGGAAGTGGGGTTAGGTAACTACTCAAAAGACTTATATTTTTATTTTTAAAGGGTTGAAGACCTAGATGCTTCATCCTTGGTATATAGATTCCTCATGTTTGGAAGTTTCTCTCAGGCACATGTCCAATGTCCTTGACCTCATATTCATGGTTCAGTAACTTCTTGTAAAGAAAGTTAAGATTTTTTGTAATGTTAAATTTTCTCTCATTATAAGTAATAGGATAACTATATTTGGAATGTCATACCTGGCAAGGTCCTCATGCCCGTCAGACAGTTTTCACTTGTCCTCTTTTCATGGATCAGTGAACAAGGTTAAGTTTTGGTGGTCAAGTCCATATCTCAGATACAACATGTATAAGCAATAGGTCTAGGATAGTTGGTGTATGGAAGGACTGTAAGGTGTAAATGTCCAACTCTCAGGTGTCATCTGACCTTGACCTTATTTTCTTTGTTCAGTGGTTATACATGTACATGTAGTTTAGTTTTTGTGTTTTGGTCTGTTTTTCTTATACTGTATACAATATGTCTACTGTATTTGGTGTACGGAATGGTTGTAAGGTGGTTCATGTCTAGCTGGCGGGTGTCATCTAACCTTGACCTCATTTTCATGGTTCAGTGGTAAAAGTTAAGTTTTTGATTTTTGGTCTTTTTTTTCCAATACTATATGCAATTGGTCAACTATATTTGGTGTATGGAAATATTTTATGATCTATATGTCAGTCACACAGGTTTTATTTGAACTTGACGTCATTTTGACAGTTCATTGCCCAATGTTGAGTTTTTGTTTTGTTTTGGTCTGTTTTCTTAAACTATGAGACTGAGTATGAGCAATAGGTCAACTATATTTGTTGTATGGAAGATTTGTTTCCTGTACTTGACTGCCTGTAACAGTTCATTTGACCTCGACCTCATTTGCATGGTTCATTGCTCAATGTTTAGTTTACTTGGTTAATGTTAAGTTTGTGTGACAGTTGTAATAAAGCTTTATATTTAGGTCTATCAACATAATATCAATGATAGGTAAAGAAAAAGCGAGACATTTCAGCATGTGCACTCTTGTATTGTATACTTCTGAAAAACGAATATATCTTCCCTCTGGACTCAAGTGTTTCACTTTTATTTTGCATGCATGTAATTTAATGAAATCTCACTTTTACCTTTTGGCTAATTCAAGTTTTACTATTCCAGAATTATTTGACTTTTTTCATGGTAAATAAGACTTTTACCTTTTACCCATGTGTTGTAAATCTCTATTTTTAAGAATTGAATCACAAGGATGAATTTGATCAAACAAGCTCACTTTTGGATACTTATCACATATCACATACTTAAATTATCTATTAAATTGAAAATGGAAATGGGCAAGGTGTTAAAGAGACAACCCTATCAAAGAGCAGAAAACATGTCTGACAGAGCAGAAACAATAGTGTGCTTAGATTGATTTCCTTCACTTTTGCCCTATTATTGAGATTTAGTGAAAGAATTTTAATTGTTTTATCCCTATCAATTTAGGGAGAGGGGGACCAGTATTCAACACTGCTTTACTACATGTATATATCCTACCACCAGTTACAAATGTATGATATAAACAACCATGCTTTGAACATAGCCCCTGTGACTGAAAGGAGAAAAGAGATGTACAACATATAAAACATATTCCATATGGCTAGCTACATTATATCATTTAAAATACTTCATTGATTTTTTAAAGTGGAACAGTTTTTTGTAATAAGTTATATACTATAGGTACTACAGTTCCCTTTCAGTTTGCCTGCTTAAGGCTTGATTACAGTTCTAATATGAAAATCAGAAGTTTGAGTATGATTGCCAATGAGACAACTCCTCACCAGATACTAAATGACTTTTAATATAGATCTCTGACAGCCTTCAACATTTATTATAGCAGAACCAATAACGTATAGTAAGCTACATATATATAAAAGACCCCTATATAACATGACACAAAACTACAAGAAAAGGAATATTCTGTGTCTGTGTGCAAAAGTGAAATATGTTTAATTAAAAATTAAAGCATATGATGCAATGGATGCAGATTAATAAATAGTCAATCCAGAAAAAAATCCTACTATAGATCTCCAATGTTATAGTTTATGTGGTTTATCAAAAAAAGTTGGCAACAAACGTTTACATACTTCATTCAAATAATTTACATTATATAAACAAAATATAAACAAAAAAAGATGAACATATAGGCCTACTGTAGAATGGATATAAAAGTAAAGCACCTAGGACAGACAAATACTAGTACAAACACACCAGGATTCTCTTCGAATTCCCACCACCTAGAAAAGCCCCCTTTTCCCCTATGCATAGATACATGTATATTACTATATATATATGTAATACTAATTAATATAGTAATCACAAATAATCATTTTCCTAAGAAACTGCAGATTTGAAATATGTAAAGTCATGAAGAGGTTGAACCTTCACTGCAAATCAGAAATTGAGAACCATAAGTCCTAAAAATTACGCATGCCTTTGATAAAATTAAAAGAGCAAGCCCCCCTCCCCCCTTTTGACCAAAAAAAAAGAAACAAAACACATAACGATAACTGTATTAATGAATGAAAGGAAAATTATGAAAGAAATCGATATGACCAAACAGATAAGTTGTTCATTTCAAAAACTCAGCGGCCGGTAACAATATGCACGAAATGAATCTTTTCTCAACTTTATTAAAGTACGATGTCAACAAGTCAATCTCATGATGTTGATGCAGGCCTTTTAAAAAACTGTTAGTTTACCAAGTAAAGCCTGGTTTGGTATAACGTTGATATGGTTTCAACATACTGCCTGACTTTCCTGACATTAAGATAAACAAATTTATACAAAGTCTACAAAGAAGAAAAGATTCCAACTTTTACTGACATTTTACGTTGACATTTTCGGCGCCGGAAATTGACAACGTTGATCTATGTATTAGCACAACATGGGACGGGGTCGATTCCGGCATATTTTGTTAAAAGAATCAGTAGCACTTAAAATTTATTGATGTTTAAAGATATATTCATTTTGTTTCAATGATAGTAAGTTGATAATTGATTTCGAGAGATGAATAGTTATCGTGTACTTCAGAAACAAGGGAAAAGGAGGACCACGCCCCCATAGTGGGGACATACAAAATAAAGATGACCGTTCTCCATTTCTACTCAATAGAAGTGCCTAATATTTTCATAACATCTGCATTATGTACCAAAGATTATAAAATGAAAGTATAAAAAAAATCGAGGCGGAGATTTTTTAGAATCAGCTAATAATTATAGCAGACCAATAAACGTAATAGACAAATAGGCGAAAATGGCGCCTTCTTCAATTTCGAAAAAAATCTATAATTTTACAATTTATTGACATATATTGATATTTTTATAGAGGTTACATATATAGGGATTCAGCTATTCTTGATAGTTGAATGAATATTTTCTTTAAAAAACAGAATATTTCCCAATTTCTAATTCTACCGGCCATGCAAGGAAAAACCTATAAAAAATTGAGACCCCTACATTTGTACTTTAAAATGGGTACAATTTTTTGCCCTAATTTGGACACCCCTTTTCTTTACGGATTTCGATGTGAAAAACTAGCGAAATTACGATGTAAAAATTTTAGGGTAATTGGAGGATATGCTTTTTTTTGTACCCCGTTTTAATATCGCTATTTAATTCTACAGTGCAGAAAATCGAAATCCGAAATTCTATGTTCAGATGTGAAAAATTAAGATTTTCTTTTATTTTTTTGTTCAATCATGAAAATAATAAGTAAACTCATATATTTTTCTCTTATAAATGTGCTTACAATCAACAGCATTGACCGCCGGTACTTTGCTATAAACGAATGAATTTTTTTTACAAAAGCGGGCCATTTTTCAGCTGACGTCGGCCGACGCAAAATAGTCCAATTTTCGGCGTAGGACTACTGAGCGCCGCCGAATCACATTTTGGCCAAAAAGGCACATCCGGTTGTCCTACTGTTAGCAGTAGCAATATCTGAATTCACTAAAATGCTCGTTGGATTATTCATCAATCTACTCGTTTTCCCTGTAGCAATTCAAACAGACCAAATGAAACAAAGATGGTTTTTTGTAAAAGGAAATCTTCAATTTCGTGTGTACTCTTAAGCAATGAGTATATTTGGTAGAATCAGGAATATTTTTCTTATAGAAAGTCATTTTTATTATTGCAATACGTTTAGATATAGAATATTCAATAATCATAGTATTGAGTTAAATGCATATTAATAAAATTCAAATCAAATCAAATTTTAAACCAGGCACATGAAAACCCGCTGTGTGTATGTTTGCCGCAAAAACCAGAAACACTTGCATTGCCTCATTATTGTGACAGCCTCGAAACATACAGATATTCAATAGTGTATGACAGTAAGTTCTAAATTTAATATTTTGCAAAACGTCAGATCTTCCTTATAAGTAAAGTATAAAACGCCAAAGAGTTAAGTTATTTTTACACATTTGACTGTTAACTTCAAAATTCGTGTATGGATTAAGATATATAAACTATCCCTACAAAATCCACGGGATTTTGTAAGATACCACAATTTACACAACAACAATTTGTATACATATCTTCTTTTTAAACGTTTCGTCTCAAGCATACCTGGTCAACTAGAAACCGTAAAAGATTAAAAACTCTTTTTAAATAAGAACACGTGGCATGGTTGCTAACTATACATATCTCCAGCAAAAACCAAATGACACGTAACTTAGAAAAAATGGATATTTTGTATAGCTTTTCGTAAACTTTATTCATATGTTCAGTTCCTTTATGCCATGCATTTGTATTTTAGGATATTTACAATCAACCATATATAAAAATAAAACAGGAAATTGTATGTATAGCTCATGGGTTTCACCTTCTGTTTATTTAGAAGGTCCTTATGTCATTAATTGTACGTCCACAGCAATTAGAGGGGTTGTGGTATGTTTCATAAAAAAAAACCAATCGATTTAAAAATAACACTACACAAGTACACTAATATGTGCGAATTAAGGGAAATAACGATTATTTTGTTATTGTTGCAATTCAATTTTCCAAAAAAATAATGCTTTTTTTCGCAGGTTTTTCTTGGTCAAAACTGGACACTATAACAGTGCTATTTGTTAACATTGTCATGAACATCATTTCAATAAAAATCTCTATTATGATGAATAAAGGGTGCATAAATACATACGGACGTAAGAATATATATGACCGAACGGGACAGAAAGAGACCTAGTGCAAATAACAGATTGTTTAACTGTAGCACGCATTGTCAAGTAATTATAAACAATATACGTACTCATCTGCATTATTTTTAATTATTGTCGTATATATGCATCTCGAAAAAAATTAAATAACACCTGATAGTGTTTCAGAATCGTTTATAAGTGAATTCATAAGTAAACGAAATATCGATACCATGAACAAAATGTGTGTGTTTATAAGATAACATAAATATAAATTGAATGTTAATTGAAAAGTGAGAATTTGGAATGTTTTCATGATTGAATTTTAACAATTCATTTTGGGAAAATGGTTGTAAAATGGCAAATACAAGATAAATTTTCAACTTATCCTGACGTTTTTAAAAAACTTTCTTTGCACTATACACAAAATTCTTTTTAAACTCGAGAGTGACAATTTGTGAATACATTTAAGTATTTTTCTCCCAATATCATCATAGACACGCTCAATTAGACTCCTATCCGATGACATGGGTAGCCAAAGAATAGTGTCAGTTACCTCCTTGCGTGAATAATCTGAAACAATGCGTGCTCTGTGTGGATTAGCATTATCGACAATGAATATTGGTCTAGTAGCAAAATTGTGATAGTAAAAATGTTATCGCGATATTATTGACACGTCATAGTCCCATCCGGAACATAAAGATACATTTTGCAGTCAAATGAAAAGAATCTCCAAAAACGTCAAACCCTTACCACCAATATTCCGAGGACGCCATACGCGCATACGTTTATCAATATGATGTTCATGGAATCTTTTCTCGTCACACCAATGGATGTAACGCCACTGTCTCAAAGTCCTATTGCGGTAACCAAGTGACAACTGATGTCGAGCTTGATGATGCCTTCAAGTCAACAATGGTCTTTTTATTGATCTACGGGCACGTAAATTGACACTGCGATTAACAGTAACATCTCATTGCACGAAACTTCCAAGGATAAAACGTGTATATAACTAAATTTGATTTTAAGGTACCTATGAATATAATTTATACCAGAATTCTTACCTTTCGATTAACATTAGATTAACAAAATATATGGGATCAAAGCAGTATCGAATTTAATTCAAAAACAAAAAGTAGAAACAAAAACGTTTTGGTGTTGCTTAACTTTTGTGAGGTGTATATCATGTATATGTAACTGAAATAATTTTTTAAGCTGTAACAACAAGATATTCACAAAAAAGGGGACCTTGTTGAAACCTTCATGCCGTCGTTAAAATTCTATACGGATAGTTTATTCATCTTAAATACTTCAATTACTAATTATTCTTTCATATATTAGTCTTATATACTCCAAAATAACCATTTATGTCCTCAGAAGTTTAACCTTTCAGCCAATGAGAGATATACATGAACCAAAGATGACCTTATAATAAGGACAAGGAGGTCAATAAGGAATAGTTCTTATTATCCTAGAGTCATCTTTTATATGATATTCAACTGTTTTAGGTAATTGAAATAGTTTGATCATGCATTGGTTCAAACTATTTTATATCATGGTGCGGATTGATTTGAAAAATTAAAAATCACATTTAGTTTATTCGACAAAAAGGACTTTTTGATGGGTAATACTAAAACATTCGAGTGCATACGAAAAAGGGTCGAACAAAATATTCCTTTGAATTTGGCAGTTGTAAGAAACTAATCTTACAGGTCATTGCAGGAAACATTTCTGAGTCATAAATATATATCTTTGTATTTATAAGCACCATTATTTTTTTTATTTGGTGGTCAGGTAAAAAAAAATTAAAACATGGGCGTACATGGTTACTAATTTTAGCTTGTTCACAAGGAAACAAGGATGAACAATTGACTGGGTAACGTCCAGTATTGGTTATTTTCTTATATGCAATGAAATTTTTTTCATTAGTACTGAACAGGATAAAACTTTACCCATGCCAAGTATTTCTTTATTTGAAACAAAAAATAAATCCAGCTTTTTTTAAAAAGTGCAAATTTAACAATCAGCAGTCCCAGATTAGATGAACATGTATATTAATGAAAACAAGAGATTTGTATGAGGATGGATTTGATATATTGAATATTGGCTTAACGTTCATGTTTATACATGTCTCGTGTTTTCTAATGAATAATTAACATCATATCTTGAAATGTAAAAACGATATAGTTTGTTTGCTGCTTATTTCACTTGCAAAATATTTTCTAAGACATATAAATATAAAGTCTATTAAACACAACATGGTAAAGTGATCAACATAGTTGTCAATTCGTTTGAAGTGTTTTATCATTTGATTTTGCTATTTGATTAAAGACGTTACGTTTTGAATTTTCCCCGGAGTTCAGTATTTTTGTAACTTTACTTTTTAACGACATTTTTATAACGCCTGTTTTAATGCAAACAAATTAATATTTTCTTTAAGGGTCGTTGTTATCTGTCTTTTTTACGAGGTTTTACGGGTTTGAGATATCAATGAACGATATATCTACGCATAACTTTAAATGATTATTTTTAAGTTTTCCGGTTCTGCACCAGTAATGTTCTTAGGAAGTGTACTGTTATCGTTTCTTGATCATATATGCGAAAGCAATCGAACATGTGACTTTGTACTTCAATAGAAAAATGTATTTCTTTTAGGAATCACGACAAAAGTATTCACAATTGGGGATTATGAGCAAGCATGTGGTGCTTTCATAATCAAAACTGTAAGTAAAATATTTGAAGCTTGCTTCTTTTTCAAGTTGTAAGTGTGTCTCTTCAATTCATAAAACCTGAATAATTGAATCAAATATTGATTTCATCGGCGTTCACCCCTTTCATTAGCAAGGTATGATTTTTTAGCATAAGAGTGTTAACAATGTTTTTGACTCACTATACTTTGCAGTTTATTTACCAGCTTAAAGAATACCTTCCACCCTTTCTTAACTCCTAGATCTGCCCCTTGATGCATGTCATAAAACAGCTAAAAACAACATTTTAATGTAATTGATAGTTACGAGTATGGGTTAATTTTAAATTGCTCGTCAGTATTTATAGAAGGTGTGCCTATCAATTTAATAAACACAAAATCTATAAAGATCTCGTTCGATTTCACAAATATAATAAACACATTAGATAAATTGACATTGTGTCCTTTAAACGATACGTTGCATTATGTACAATGTAATAATCACGTATAACAAGTTTTATCTCTACTATCTTTTATTCAGATAGATATGAAAGCCGTATCGAAACATCTGAGTGTTATTAGTGAATACACCGTTGCTTAAGGAAAGAAATATTACGTATTTCAACTCTCAATAAAACGATATGTCTTTCTATTTTAAATTGTTCTACTCATATCAAAAAACTATTTCCCTACACAATAGAAGCAAAAAATGTCACATTTTAAACAGATATATACATGTATATGATATGTATGATAACCAAACTAAACTTGATATGCATGAACTAATTAATTGAAGGTTAATAGAAAAGACTTGAACAGGTAAATATTTGAATAAAGATATTAAACTATTTAAAGATTTTGAATAACAAAATATCCATACAAATGTATGTCACCTGGTAGTTTAAATATCAAATCTAATTGAAGTAGTGTGTAGTAAATAAGCCTTTGTAACACCTCAACTAAGAAAAACCGAACATGTATTCAACATAAAAAATTTTTTTAGCAAATGACATCTTATCCATCTGAAACACGAGATTATCTAAGGCTTTTGGGTTCTATATCACTTAACGATCATCAATTAAAATAATCAAGGCATATTAAAAACAAACAAAACAAGAATGTGTCCTCAGTACACGAATGCCCCACTCGCATTATCATTTTCTATGTTCAGTGGACCATGACATTGGGATAAAAACTCTTATTTGGCATTAAAATTAGAAAGATCATATCATAGGGAACATGTGTACTAAGTTTGAAGTTGATTGAACTTCAACTTCATCAAAAACTACATTGACCATAAAACTTTAACCTGAAGCGGGACAGACGGACGAACGGACGGACGAACAAACGTAGGTGGGGCATAAAAAATTAAATAAACGATCAAAACCATGTCACAAAGTAATTATGATGGATTTGGGTGTCTTTTATAGAATATCCTATCTGGAAATGTTGCTAGAATATTTTGTTTTGTTCTAAAATATTTTCGTTAGGCAAAACATGCTACACAAAGAAACAAGTGATGAATGATCTGGAGTTTCTCATTGAAAACATCTATGTTGTATTTTGGGGTAGACTTTTTCGGCTAGTTGTCGGCATGTTTATTAGAACGAACGGTGCACCTTTCCTTGTCGACCTAGTCCTAGTTTGTATAAGTCATTTTAACACAAGAAATCAAATCAGCTCGATAATTTAAATTCATATTTAAACATATTGATGATGTTCTTTTTATTAGCACTTCAAACTTTTTTTTTCATTAATTGCACTGTACCATTAATGTATCCTCCTTAACAAGCAATTGAAAAAACAACAGACACGGCTTTATTTGCGTCAATTTCAGACTTACCCCGCAAATTTGATGACATATTAATACCAAAATCTATAACAAACGAGACGATTTCATTTTTCAAACTATCGATTTCCTCTACTATACCAAAAACATACCAACTTTGCCTGCATATTATATATGCATTTCCAATTTCATTCTGTATCCAGATTCTAGAGCAGCTTTTCCAACTTTTTAAATCGTAAAAAGTGTATGATCAGAAAGTTGATAAGGCAAGGTCATGTCATAAAACGTATAGTATTATTTGTAAGAAAAGTTCAGAAGAAGATACCAAGATATTGTTGATTACTATTCAGTATACAACTTCACAAACAATACAAGATGGTCTTGAAGTATATATATTAGGCACTGACGTTATTTGTCAGCTTAATTATGTGTAAGAGCTTTCATGTGTGTCCTTGTATATTTAAATCATACTGTTTATCTATTATTTTTTATACTTTTGCCATTGATCAGTACTTATTCATTCAGCCTTTGTTCTGAGGTAAATTTTGTGATCTTGTCTTTGATTTTTGCTAAATTAAAATTTATGTACTTTTTTTTAATCCCATATACTTTTTGTTGCTACTTTGATGCTACAGATATTTGTTTTATGGCGATTAATATTAAATAACAATGTTAACTTCTTTGCCCTGTTTTTTACTTTTTTTATCTACTACGTCTGTGTGTGTGTGTGCTCATACATTGTTGTCCGTACTATGGAATTGTTTACGACTGTCAAGTGAGAGGTTCAGCTCGCTATTAAGCCATATTTATTCTACCATTATCAACATGATGACATGTCAATACCAGGTCAGAAATGTGACAGCTATCTTTCATATTTTTAAATGTGTTTGAGCCTATAATTTTGCAATTTTATAAAGAAATTTCTGTTTCGAATTTCAATTGACTTTCGGTTTTTGTTATTTAACTGTTTTCATTATACACGAGAAACATCTCAACTTGAAAGTTAAAGAGTAAACCAACAACATTTTAAGTCTTGTAAAGTTCCTTTAAAATGTATATAACAAATCCTATTAAATTCAAGGGCAGATGTTCATATTGATTTTGATAGCATTATTTAGTCGGTTTTAGTTTTATTTATGTTGGTTCTTAAGAGAACAAGGCTCGTGCTTCCTTATTATCTTTTTTATGTAGTTGTTGTACAATCCAAATTATGCACTATCAATAATCATAACTATCATAACTATCCAGGTACCATAGTAAGTGAATGTTACTTGTAGATAAAAATTTTGAACATTACATTTTTGATTTAGTAAATGAAACGTAACTGATGATTGTAGATCATTTGAATATTGGAATACAGCAGTTTCAGTCTATTCAAATATTTGAATACCTTTAAGTTCTCTAATATTTAATTTCTTGACATTAGCAAATATATATTGGTCTATCTTTCATATTTAGGCCAACATGGAAAATAATGGGTCATACGTGAGTTAAAACATTTGAACACACTATTACTTGTTCAACACATTTTAGTTTCTATTTGCTCTCTGAAATTAATTTAAGTATATTGCGTCAACCATATTTGTAGGTTGCTAAATGCAGATGCACTGTGAAAGTGTGACGTATATGAAGAATCTACATCAACAGTAATGTGGTTCAAATTCATGATATTGGTAAGTATAATCATATTAATTTACAGATCAGTTCGAAATTGCAAAATATATAACTTCTATCTGTGCCTTTGTTGTCTTAAAAAAAGCAACTAACATATTGTGTATACTAATGATACTACTTAATTGTATTTATGGTTTTAAAAGTACAGCTGGGTGCAGTCCTAACTTGTACAGCAAGTTAGTTTGATAACCATTCATTTGGATTGGTCAAAGTTAACCTGTGATCGGACTGCTATTATTAGTCCTGGGACCAAAATCTAGTAAACTTGAAAAGCGGACTTGGTTCTAGGACTGTTTTATGTCTGCCAAAAAGTTAACTTGGAAACAGGTCTGCTATTGATATAAGTTAACTTCTAACAAGTCCTGTCATACGTTAACGGAAGTTAACTTCAACACTAGTCCTGTCGTAAAGTTAACATAAGTTAACGTCGTAACCAGTCCTGACACAAAGTTAACATAAGTTAATTTTTGCTTTGAATCCAATTGAAACCTGTTCCCTGTTAACTTTTGCTGGTCTATTCAACACTTAGTTAACATGTAACCTGGACCGTTCTACGTCTATTTTCTAAAAAAATATTTGTTATGGTGACTTGAGTAACACCGGTATCACTCAGATTACAATTCTACCTTAACAGGTAAGTTTGTATTTAGCCTATAAAATACTTATTTAGCCTTGAAAATTGAAAGGTCAGTTTATCCCATTCATACAGTAGAAATTGATAAATTTGGCTTCATGCCATTTACCTTGTCCAACATTAGGGTCACTTTATTGTTATTGTGATATTGTTAGAGTACAAAAGAAACATTATATTCTAACGAATACTTAAAACTCTCTGCTTCTTGATTTAATGGTTAAAAATCTGCTTATATTTAATTCTTTGGGTGATTTTCGGCTTTTAAATCGCATATTTCTGTACATGGTAGTTTTTTTCAAATATACTTTTTTTCTATCTTTAAATGTACATTGAACGCTAAAATCATCTTAAGATGTTTTTAAGATAAGACGTTAGCAATATCCTTTAACTCTACTTTCCGCTATATAGATGACGTTCTTTCACTAAACAATTCAAAATTTGGTGACTATGTGAAACGCATCTATCCCATCGAATTGGAGATAAAGGATACTACAGAAACAGTCAAGTCAGCTTCATATCTTGACTTACATCTAGAAATTGACAATGAGGGTCGGTTGAAGAGAAAACTTTACGACACAAGAGATGATTTCAGCTTTCCAATTGTGAACTTTCCATTTCTAAGTAGCAACATTCCAGCAGCACCTGCATACGGGGTATATATCTCTCAATTGATACGATATTCCCGTGCTTGCATTTCCTATCATGATTTTCTTGATAGAGGGTTACTGCTCACAAGGAAGCTATTAAATCAAGAGTTCCAAATGGGGAAGTTGAAATCATCCCTTCGTAAATTTTACGGACGCCATCACGAGTTGGTTGACCGTTATGGAATAACCATTTCACAAATGATATCGGATATGTTCCTCACGTCGTAACTACAATCCCCTTCCCTTTCATGAATTTGACCTACCGAATTAAACTATTTACCGGATTTGTAATCACATAAGCAACACGACGGGTGCCGCATGTGGAGCAGGATCTGCTTACACTTCCGGAGCACTTGAGATCACCCCTAGTTTTTGGTGGTGTTCGTATTGTTTATTCTTTAGTTTTCTATGTTGTGTCATGTGTACTATTGTTTTTCTGTTTGTCTTTTTCATTTTTAGCCATGGCGTTGTCAGTTAGTTTTAGATTTATGAGTTTGACTGTCCTTTTGGTATCTTTCGTCCCTATTTTAATGTGAACAAGAATGAAGAAAACATCTTGGTCCAAAAAAAACACATCATCAACCAGGATATAAAATTCCAAATATTAATTTAATATACTATAAATATCAGTTGAAATCTCAAGCAACTGTTTTGCATGTTAACAATGTAGGTCATGTCCCAACAGAAAATCAATAAATATGACAGTACAATATACTCTTAACACAAACACATAAGGCCACTGTGAAATAGACATCTAGGACAAGAAACAGTCAGTTATACCAAACCAGTTTGACTAGATGTCTAGTTTAAAACCAGTTTGACTAGATGTGTCCTATATTTTGACAATGTAAATGACATGAGGACCTGCATGGGTTCTGCATTGCAGTAAATTATTCTTTATTCTTTATTTTGTTGTTCATTTTCTCTATTCTCTATTTTTTGTTGCTATTACATGTATTATCTAGTCTGTAAACCCCAGTCAGACCCTCATAGGTAAACTTTTATTATATGGATGGGATAAACTGACCTTTCAATTCTCAAGGCTAAATAAGTATTTTATAGGCTACATACAAACTTACCTGTCAAGGTAGAATTGTAATCTGAGTGATACCGGTGTTATTCAAGTCACCATAATATCTTTGTTTCGTAGTATAAACATAGAAAATGAATTGAATAAATACTTCCGTTATATAAATAGGATTAAATACAAATATTTGAAAATAA
Source organism: Mytilus edulis (assembly GCA_019925275.1). Lineage (NCBI taxonomy): Eukaryota > Metazoa > Mollusca > Bivalvia > Mytilida > Mytilidae > Mytilus > Mytilus edulis. Next base: position 60,482,335 of record CM034362.1, read on the forward strand.
AGTGCGCATAAAACGTGGCTTATTACACAAATTTAGCTGTGATCTGCCAATCTATCAATTAAAAAACTATCTTGGTTACAATGATAACGAACACTGAATATATATTCCAATACCTAGTATATTCAACCATATTTGCACTTTATTATATATATCTATGCAAGGCCGTATATAAGATATTAGTTCTACGTCCTTGTTACAATTTAGTTATAAGTCCTTGATCTATGTATATGTTAGCGGCAATAAGCGAAATTAGGCATTAAGCTTAAATCCTAGGCAATGAGCTAACGCCTAGGCATTAAGTCTAATGCCTAAATGATGTTAGGCATTAGTCTTAAATCCTAGGATTTAAGCTTAAATCCTGAAAAATGTGTCCAGGCATTAAGCTTAATGCCTAAAGTATAAATGCGAGTAAATAAAAGACATTTATTCAATTAAAAATAAAAATTATACATTAGTTACATATGAAATTACGAGAACTGAAGTTTAAAATGTCATCTCCTGGAAATAAAATCACAGATAAGATATGTTTTTATATTAAAACTTGTCAAATATTACTTATAAAACATGAAAACTTGATACAAATTTGTGCTAAAATCATTTGTTATCACAAGTTGTAGAACTGTGGCACCGACTATTGCACTTTCTCCCGTTTTTCTTGCATTTGCACCGGTTACTTAAACATTTAGTTTTACAAGAACATTTGAAAAATCCTTGACCTCCGGATATATAATGACTGATGGGTTGCTGCCTCACGTACACTTAAAGTTGTTTCACAATTAATTTCCTCTTCCAGAATTAAATTTTGTTTACATATTCCCATCTCATTTGTTCCAAATGTTCCTTGAAGTTGTCCAAATCTTGTAGCCACAACAGCATTACCCTTATCATTGACCTGAAAAAATAAACAGATAAAATTCTTTTGCAGGCAGTTTGATTATTTTCATTAAAATATCGATAAAGAATTATTTCTGAGAGTAGAATTAATTAGGTATTTGCATTTTGCGAATTATGAAATGAATTCGTGTTGCATATGGTGATTTTCAACTGTCTTTGTGGCATTAATACGCATCTGATTTTCGTCAGGTGCAGATCCTGGATTTTTCAAAAAGTGGGGGAGGGGCCTGGTCCCATAACCCACTTCCTACATTAATATAAACATAATTACTTTTCTTGTTTTCTTTCTGTTTAGTATTTAATAAACATGATATTTTAATGATGCAGTCAAACTTTTGATTAAATATCTTACCTCAATGACTCGGCCGAGTAAATTTCTACTGTCACCCTTCTCTCTATCAAACATAGGTATTGGTACTGCAACTGTTTGCCCAACTTCTGCCGTTCCGAGTTCCTTTTTGCTCCTGGCTATCATAGTGTTTGCCTGCTTCAGTTGACTGTCCATGGCTCCAGAACGATGTCGAACTCTGTTGGTATCAATTTTACAATTTGGACATACCACCTTTGAACCGTATCCCTCTTCACTAACAGTAGTACCACATATAACATGAATGTGTTTGTCACATTTACTACACATATGAGCTCCAGATGTATCCTTTTCACATACATAGCACTTTAAGACATCCTGAAAAATAGTTTCCATAAATGATAAGGTAAAAACAATCATTTGGTGTGGTCATACATCAGTTTTTAAAATTTAATTACAGTTTTGTGGTAATGAAGTTTTGTTCAAAATGATCGTTTGACTTAACACTCAATTTAAAAATACGAAGATGTGGTATGCTTATCAATAGGACAACTGTCCGCCAGAGACAGGATAGTATATAAGATAAGACCTATAGGTAACCATACGGCCTTCAACAAAAACTTATAGTAAGCAGACTCTTTTTTTCTTAAGCTCCGAATATCATTCCTGTGGTTTATCTGTTATATATTACATGGAAGTACTTTAGTTCAAGCTCCCGCCAGGATTAAAGAGTCGTTTTTTTGGGGTTTTTTTTATATTTCTGAGTACTATTTTCAACTTACTGTTTCATCAGTGATTGGAGTAGAAGGGTCCACATTTGGTTCTGCAATAGATTCTGGTATATCAGAGGCATGGACAATGTTTTCTGTTTTATTTTCAGTTACAGGTTGACCATTTACAGACTCTGTCTGGAGCTTAAGTAAGTCCTCTTCCTTTTCTAAGGTCATCAATATTTCTTTCGGAATTTGGTTTCTGATGTTAATCCAACTGTTGCACATTTACCAAATAAAGCTTCATAGGGGGACCGTCCAATGCCTTTGTTTAGAGCTGAATTCTTTTGAATCATGACAAACTTGATACCAATTGACCACTTTGTTGATTCATTGTCCCTCAGCCATGCAGTTAGCATGTCATGGATATCTCCATTTGATCGCTCAATGCTACCCTGTGATTGGGGATGTCTCGGTTTCCCATGAACGATAACAAGTTCTGGCCACATTAATTTTAACTCGGATATGACCAAAGCTGTGAATTCCCGACCATTGTCACTTTGCAGTATATGGGGCGCACCAAAAATTGTGAAAATATCAATTAGATTAAAAGCCACCTCTGATGCACATTTTGAGGTAAGGGCTTTAATGTTACAAAATTTTGTAAGGTGGTCTTGAAATACCATAATAAATTTATAGTTTCCATCTGGGTTTGATTGAAAATCCATCAAATCAACTTGTCCTCTACTGTTAAAGTCTTTAGATAAGATGGGTTTCACTACTACGCCTTTCCCTATATGTTTTTTTTTTCATATTGCAATTTTCACAAAGTGACAGAAATAGTTCAATTGCATCACGTGAAATGTTAGCATATCCATTATTTAGTTGTTTTATCATGCGATCTCTGCCGCCATGACCTGTTTCTTTATGTGCCTTTTCCAAAATACCATAGAGTTCCTCTAGGAAGACATAAATTTTGAAATTTCCCTCGTCATTCTCGCTGACTTTAGTTATCAACCTTTCAAAACCACCAATATTAAAAATGTCATACCTTCTTAAATTGTAGTAATCTTTTGTCAATTTCTTTTCTGATGGTTCCAAAAGTTTAATCTTTGCCAAAAGATCATGGTACTTTACTCTAGGGTATATGCTCCTTGTTTTCCCTGATTCGAATTTAGACCTCAAAGATTCAAGAAATTTTTCCTCAATAGACATGGTGTCACTTAATGCGAATAATCCAGATAAAGAAGTGAAAAAGACAAGATGGCCTGAGGGCATTTAACAAATATTTTAACAAAGAAAATTTACTTATCCAATAAAATGGTACAGTATGAGCAAAAAATCATATCTTAATTTTGTCTACTTTTGACCAGTTCAAACCAGCTTGACCAGTGAAGTGTAAACATTTTCAAATAATTATTATAAGGATTATATAGAATCTCCCTTTTTTATGGGATACAATCACTTCTTTAAATCCTTTTTATTTTTTGTACTTCCACAAAAAAGTATGAGTTAATTCTGTTTTAAATAAGAAAAGTACTAAAATTTGAAGATTTGTCCGATAAACGTATATTAATATTAGGAATATAATTAAGAAAATACTTTATTTCAAGAAAAATCACTAAAAACACCTAAATTCTAAAATTTCACTTATTGCCTAAAATCATGTTCGGCAATAGGATGAATAATCATCACCAAATTTCAGGCAATAAGCTTAATGCCTGGAAATTTCAGGCAATAACTTAATGCCTAGGCGTTAGCTTATTGCCTAGGATTTAAGCTTAATGCCTAATTTCTCTTATTGCCGCTAACATATATACAATCAGCAATATCTTAATTTCAGGATATAATATACTGTACAAATTAATAGCATCATTAATAACACATGACTACAAAATTTTATCTGCACAAATAAAGATTCCCAGCATGTCCTCCTTTTATTCAAAACAATTATATGTAACAAAATTTTCAGTACATGAAGAATTGATACATCTGCTGACTTGAACGACAAAATTATTTGACCGTATCCACCGAAACTGACCATATGTGTACTTTGATTTGTAAATCTTTATACACACATAGTAATTCAGCCATATTTGTCAAGACAGGAATCAGTAAAATGCAATAGATAGCAATATTGCAATACAATAACAACACATTTTTGGTCGCATAAATTTAGGGTGCCAGCATGTCCTTCTTTTATTCAAAACATTGATACGTAACAAAATTTCAGTACTTTTGATACCTCATGCTGACTTGTACAATAAAAAAACTTGACCGCATTCACCAAAACTGACCATATGACATGTATGTGCACTTTTATTTGTTAATCTATATGCCCGCATAGTCATGATAGTAAATCAGCCATATTTATTATGTCAGTATTCAACGTATAAAACAATGGACAGCAATATTGCAATACAATACAAACAAATTTTTTGTTTTCATGAATTAAGGCTGGCAACATTTCCTCCTTTTATTCAAAATATTGATACGTAACAAAATTTCAGTAGGTGTGATACCTCATGCTGACATGTACAACAAAATTATTTGACCGCATCAGGCAGAACTAACCATGTGTGCACATTAATTTGTAAATATATATATCCACATCGTAAATGAACAATATTTTTTAGTCAGGATTCAATTTATAAAACAATAGGCAGCAATATTGAAATACAATAACAACAAATTTTTGTTTGCATGAATTTATGGTCCCAGCATGTCCTCCTTTAATTCAAAATATTGATTTGTAACAAAGTTACAGTAATTGTGATACCTCATGCTGACTTGTACAACAAATTTATTTCACCGCATCTATTAAAACTAACAAAGGTCCATATGTGCACTTTGTTTTGTAAATCTATAAAGCCACATAGTAAATCAGCCATATTTTCAGGATTCAATGCATAATACTATAGACTGCTATATTGCAATACAATAACAAACAAAAAATTGTTCGAATGATTTTAGGGTGCCAGAATGTCCTCCTTTTATTCAAAATATTGATACGTAACTGGTGCCTTTATGTCTTCTCCTGGCGCTCCCGTGCACATTTTAGTAGAAACGCAATTGAAAGCAATAATATGGGAAAACAATAAATGCAATATTTTTTCCTCATAAATAGAGGGTGTCAGCATTTCATCTCTGTATTCATAATAATGATCAGTGACTAGAGATAGTAGTTCAGGATGGTGTGTAAAACAAAACTATTAGGCCGCATCATCCAAGTATAAACACTGACATGTCTAAATTCATTTGTACTTTTTTAAATGTTTGATACACAAAAAGTTTATGAGATTCTCTTTTGGTAATAGTATACTGTTAATCTATTATGTCGGTTGGTTGATTTTGTTTGTAGCTAAACGTCAAGTGGCAACTATTTCATTCAAGTGCACATGTACATTGAATATACATGTTGGGACGTCCCATACAGCAATTTATCGACAAAGACAAATCTCTCGATAAATCTGACGAGATTGTTGTAAATTTTACCACACCGTATATATCCGGACACTGCACAATTTTCGTTAGAATATTCTGCGGAAAATAGAATAGTAAATCCAATGCAAGCAATTTGAGTAAGGGGTGTCCCTTAGATAGGAAGCTCATACATAAGAAAGAAAGTTAAATAACGAAGTATAAATGCATAAAGTAAAATTTAGGGAGATACAGGTAAAAAACTGTGAACAAAGCAACGTCGACAATGATGTTTGTATCCCATGATTTTAAGAGTATTCTTCCGATGCGTTGAAAAACCTTTCTATAACTTTGGCAAAGTTGAACTCTGTCTTTTGTTTCAATTTTTATCAGTTGTTAGTTGTTTTTGTGGAATGTCTTAGAGCTATGTTAAATGTAAAAATTGCAATAAAAAAGTTAGCACGCAGAAACGTACCCATCCAGAATATTGAAAACCCTATGTCGACCCATTTTTGCTTTATTGCCACTGAAAGATCTATATCATGCAGGTGTTAAACTTGAGTAGTTTTATTAGTTTTGCCAATTTACATATCACGATAAATACACATGGTATCTTATTTTTTACATGTGAACTGTATGCATGATAAGGTCTATATAATCTGAAAAAGTTTCATTCTGTTTTGTAAATTTCCCTAAGAATTATTATTTCATTTTTGGCATTTTTGCTTTATTCTAAAGAGTTAATAAATATAAAAAAAGAAGATATGGTATGAGTGCCAATGAGACAACTGTCCACAAGAGACCAAAATGACACAGATATTAACAACTATAGGTCACCGTACGGCCTTCAACAATGAGCAAAGCCAATACCGCATAGTCAGCTATAAAAGGCTCCAATATGACAATGTAAAACAATTGAAACGAGAAAACTAACGTGCATATTTATTTTAAAAAAATAGCGAAAAAACAAATATGTTATATATAAACAAACGAAAACCACTTAAAAGGTGGATAAGGATGTTTTGTTAAAAAAAATCCTCCAGTAGATTTCTACAAAAAAGATAAGGGTGTCCTAAGCAAAATATGAAAGTATTATGACCACTTTCTTGGTAAATAAGGGAGATAACCACCATGAGTTACCCCCCCCCCCCCCCCCGAATGATGATTTCCTCAATTTCCCAATAAAACACTAATTCCATGTTATTTTTTTAATTTTTTATAGTTAAAACATTTCTTTTTACATAATTATAAAAAATGCATTTGTTTCATATAATAATAATTGGATGTGTGCTTTACTTTCAGTTACAATCTGTGAACGGGGTAAAAATAACACATTTTGATGAAAATTGGCACTTCTGTAGGAGCCAATTATGCAAATTAGATCACCCTGTACAAAAAAACACCCAAAATTGATGAAAAATGTATGGTGAAAGGGAGTATGTTCTGTCAGTCATTCTAAATAAACAAAACCTCATCATGGACCTGCCAAAAAAAAAACAAGATGCCCTTTGGGTATCAGTCTGTCCGTAAGTCAATCTGTTCAGATCAGGTTCTGGTTATAACATTTTTGTCTTTTTATGTATGCTATTGATATATGGTATAAGGGTAGCTCAGCTCCAAATGATGTGTTACTACCATGATAAGTGACTTTTGACCTTGAACTTTGACCTCAAGGTCAATTTAATGATTCTTTTTTTTCTAGAACTGTAACTTTTGTCTTTTGATGTAGGCTTAACTGCTGCTTTTGATATTTTGTATGAATGTAAATCAATTCATGAAAATGTGTCATGCACCATAGTGCCCATAGTATTGTTGACCTTGAACAAAGACTTCAAGGTGAAAATGATTTCCATATAAACAAATTTTTGTTTGCAGGTCTTAAAGTGACAAAAACTTTGCACACATGATAATGCTATGACTACCCCACACTTTTAGAATTCAAAGTATTGATAACAGGATGAAGGTATTGGACAGACCCAAAAAGTAACTACAGGTTCAACTTATCACTGTCAGGGTGTTGTATTGGCCAATTAAGAATAATGAAGTCATTAATTCGGTCAAGTATTTTCTGTAAGAAAAAATATTTGACCTTAAATGTTACAAGTACCAGCAATTAGGAAGTAGTGTTTAGACAGACCAAAATGTGATAACATTACAACAGACAACTCATGATTGTTGGTTCTCACTTCTATAGATTGAATGAAATAAATAAATTAATTTCTCCAAAGGCAACACTGGTTGCCTTTTTCAAGATACAGAATCAATCCTCCCTATATATTGCTCCTTATTCTAAATAGGGACTATGTTGCGAATACTTAGATGCTTTCCCTTTTGGTGCCCTAACCAAACGCTGAAAAGATACAGTGCAAATGAAGCATCTGTTTTACACTAATCAGAGATCAGTAAGGGGCCCAAGATATGTTAACTGGTTTTAAGTTAGAAGTATAAACTAAACAAACACAGGTTTGGGACAAAGAATTACAGTTTAATATTTTCTTTGCATATCAATAAAGCATTACATGTAAACATAATAACAAACAAAGCAAATTCCAGTTGAAAATCTGTGGTACTCCAAACACAAAGTACATAATAACTGTGAGTTCTAATAATAAAAAAATAACATGCACTCATATGAACCTGATTTGTCGTAATCTCAATTCTGAATACCATGTTATGTTCAGAAAAATGGTTGTGCCAATACAATCTGGTCACCTATAGATGTAATACCACCATAATTGATTTTCCTAAACAGTCCTTGTTAAATTTGCACTTTTCAAAGAATTGTACAGAATTTTTTTTTTTTCAAATAAAATATACTTTCTTTGACACATTTTGTGTGTTAATGTGCCTGTTCTAACTCAGGAGGCTGTAATTCAGTGGTTGACGTTTGTTTATGTGTTATATGTACATATTGGTTTCTCAATCATTTCTGTACATTAACTAGACTGTTAGTTTTCCCCATTGAATTGTATTACATTGACATTTCGGGGCCTTTTTATAGCTGATTTTGTGGTATGGGATTTGCTCATTGTTGAAAGCGGTACAGTGACATATAGTTGTTAATTTTGTGTGTCATTTTGTTCTCTTGTGGAAAGTTGTGTCATTGGCAATAATACCACATCTTTTTTTTTCCATATTTAGCATGAGTAAGGTTGTATCCTGTCCAGCACTAGTTCTATAGAAAAAGATGACCCTGTACATTATACATTGCATCTAAGAAACTAACCATCACTGAATATTAACCAATTAAATTTTCCTACGCAACTGAATATAACTTTCTATGATTTGGTGGTACATGTGTGTTACATCAATAACAAGTTATTCCTCAGTAGATGTAAAATATTTAGTAAAACATGTGACTGTTTTGGCATTAAAGCCATGCTCTAACAAAATAGATTTGAGGCCATTTTCACTGTCTCTGTTAAATGCTAACTGTAGATGTTTCAGACAAAGTCCTCTGTGTGCTAATCTTCTAGCTGTTCGCTTGGTGATGCGGGATGCCCTTATCAAGGGAATGTAAGAATTTGTTAGCAAAGCTGAATTGAATGGAAAAACATCCTTTTCTGAATATTCAAAGTGCGCAAGAAGTTGAAATAGACTTGTGACATCAGCACATGCATTGTGAGCATCATATTCTCCGCCAAGTGATTTTGTGACCAATGTTTGTTGTTTATGATTTCCAATGTCTTTAGTTTTGAATTTCCTTCTTGCTAATTTTATTGTATCAATGCACCCATAAATATGTAACATGAATTCTGAAAGAAGACTGTGCTGACGTAGTTTGTTCATCAATATGGGAATGTCAAACGAAGCTATGTTGTGACCGAAAAGATTTGGTTTCTTCTTTTTGCTTATAAACTCAACAAATTCCAGGAGTACAATCTGAATGTCTCTGCTTTTAACTGGTTTACCATGATGGTACATCTGATCATAAGAAAAATCAAAAGTCAATCCTGTTATTTCTGATAATTTGGGTGAAATAACCTCCCTAGGTGATACGTACTCATTAAAAACAGTGGTTCCATCAAATGCAGCCAGCTGAGTTATATCAGACTTCCTTGATAATCCTGGAACAAAAATAAATAAATATTGCTTTAATAATTAAAAGTGTATCCATCCCGATATGTGAGATGACTTGTTCCATATATTAAGTTTAGTTAAATTCTGCTTTAAATACTGTTTTTGTCATATTAATCTTTTTAATCTAAGCGGCAGCAAGTTTTAAATGGTGGACTCTTTAAAAACTTATGGCTTCTTGAAAAGTGCATCCAAATTTTTGGGAGTCAAATTTCTTGATTACAAGAAAAAATGTTTCAATTTCAGCAGGTTCTATTTTTAGCAGTTCACCCTATTTTCACATGAACATTATATTGCGATTTCATTTTCATCTAACTTAATTATATCTGTCAAGTTCCTCATGAATAAAGCAAAATTTAAATCAAACCCTATAGTGTATGCTGTTAAACTGTAATCCATGTCAATTTAATTTTTCATGATGTAAGGGACTTAACTCCCAACAAACATCAGTAATATATAACTTTATTCCAAGATACTAGTAAGCATTGAAGCATTCCCAATACAATGGACGTTTACTTCGCTTTATGTTATGTCACTTTCATCTATTTCACTGAATTACAATTACATTGTAAGCTTATTTCACTTACTAACAATAGCAATGCAAGTGTTAAGGCCGTGGTAACTTTATTCCAAGCATGAATATTTGATTAAAGAATCACTTATAAAGTCATGCAAGTAGGCAAATCATGTATCTTGTGTACCATTATTTTAGCCTGATATGTGTGATTCAATTTGTTTGTTTACACTTACCTGTTGTTTCTAAATCAAAAACTACTACTGATTCTTCTCCTCCAAACTTTATCTTCGATGGAATAGTTTCTGTGTCAATATGTTCTTGCACTTCTATTTCTCCTCAATAGGTGTCTCCCTCTTTTACTGATTCTCGCTGATTATCTTTCAATTTCTTGGACTAGAATCAATATAAAAAAAAATTAAGAACAATTATGGAAGAAGTGATTCAGATCTATGCAAATGCACAGTGGGATCTTTAGAACAACTGCTATTTTATGTTGAAACAGTTAATGTCTCCTTCCAATCAAAATTAAAAGCCAGAGAATTCTCCATCTGTGGGTTTTCAACTAAAATGTTAATAAACTTTAAGACTTCTGGCTAAGTTTGATAAAAAACGACTATAAAGGTCAATAACTCCTTAAGGGGTCAACTGGCCATTTTGGTCATGTTAACTTTTTTGTAGATCATACTTGCTGAATATTATGATGTTTACCGTTTATCTCTATCTATAATAATATTCAAAAATAATAACCAAAAACTGCAAAATTTTCTTAAAATTACCAATTTAGTGGCAGCAACCCAACAACAGGTTCTCCAATTCATCTGAAAATTTCAGGGCAGATATATGTTTACCTGATAAACAATTGTACCCACACCAGATTTGCTCTAGATGCTTTGGTTTCAGAGATATAAGCCAAAATCTACATTTTACCCCTATGTTCTATTATTAGTAATGGCGGCCATCTTGGTTGGTTGACAGGGTCACCAGACACATGTTTTGAACAAGATACCCCAATGATGATCGTGGCAAAGTTTGGTTAAATTTGACCCAGGAGAGTTTCAGAGGAGAAAATGTTTGTAAAAGTTAACAGACGACAACAACAGACGAATGACGCAAAGTGAAAAGAAAGGCTCACTAGGCCCTTCAGACCAGTCGCTAAAAAAGGCTTACCTTTATTGTGAGTCTTTTTCTTTTGAAATTAGTAGTTGACTGTGTTTTCCTAATCTGTTTACGCCTTCGATCCTTTCGAATTCCATGAAGTATGGTCAAATGTCCAGGAGAGAGTAGAGACTTCTTATTCACCTGAAAAGAATGAAGACATTTGCATGTAATGTATTAAATTGATCTATTTTGAATGATTCATTTACTTTAAAGATATAAAATTTATAATGTAGAGAAAAAAGTACAGATTTGAAGAAGAAATAAATATCTCAAAAAAAATATAATTATAGAATAACTACACATCAATTCACCAATGTATACATGTAGTGTGTGAGTTAATTATCAGTGTTGTTTGGTCATGAGTTAAATATTTTTCTCTATTTGAATTTTTGTATTTGTTACTCTTTTATTACACTGGCAAATGGCATTTTTTCTTCTGAAAATAAGGTAGAAAATGTAAGGAACTATATCTTGCATTATTTGTTTTGATCCAACGTCATGACAAAACCTACAGTTGTATGGTGTCAGGGGAGTGAAATAACAACATTTATACACAGAATTATACGACTTTTCAAACTTTCTTTTTCTCTTTTTACTTTCTCTCCTCTTTTTACCATTATGAAAGCTAGTATTATATTCTATAAACTGTTTGCTTTATATGCATGTCCATTATATTATACTATTATTGTAATTTTATATTGTATTATGGAAATGACTTCATAAATATGATTTACTTGTGTCTAATCCATTTTGCTTTAATTAAGCAAATAAAATAAGTTTAAACTAAACATACATAATAAAGCCCCTGAATACATTTACCTTGCTTAACCAATCATAGCATTCATTCTTTTGCATCACAGCTGAAGACACCTTAGCTTTTAATGATTTAGTCCCTCCATAAAACCTGAAAAAATCCCATAAATAAATGTTCAACATACAAACAAAATAGTTTATGCTCCACAAAAATAAAACACATAAAATATATGTCTTTCTGTTGCAGCTAGTCTTGGAAAATGACAGTTAGTGGATCGTAACTGTGGGGCATATGCATATAATGGTAAAGGAACTAAGATGTGCTTGAATTCAGAACTATCACAGTCTTCAACATCAATGACATTGACATGATTTTACAAAAAAATATTCATGTTTTCCATTTTTATTGACAAAGTTAGACATTAAACACCCCAGATTGCATTGAAATCACATTTACCACACATTATTGGAATACCTGGGAGAGTGTGTCACTGACAATTTGTATGTGTCTTACAAAAAGTTTTGTTTAAAACTGGAATTGTTTTACTTTGAAATTTTAAATTAAAACATTGAAGATAAGGAAAATTTGTGCAAACAAAGACTCCTATTTCATTTTTTAAACAGTTGCAGAGATTTTGACCATAAACAAAAGAAATCCTAAAGTAATGTAAGGCATACCTGTTTTTTGGGGCAAAACTAGCAACACTGTTGTTGAAACTTTCGTTTGACTGTGTTGACCCTAGATTTAACAGCCTATCTGCTCTTTCAATATAACTTTGTGCCAACTTGTCCAGCTCTTCCCTCAGCTTGTCTCCAGAAAAGGTTTGAATCTGTAATATTTATAAACAAACAGAAAATGAGATTGCACTACCACTGGGTTTTTTCTACACTAATAGCAGAATTGTAAAATTGTTATTCAGTCTAATGATCTTTTTTTGTTCTGAACGCATCTACATGTTACTGTAGTAAATATTACTATGACATGTGATCAAATGTAAAAAAATAAATCCTTATCATTAAAGTTTATTTTCAATCCACACTGTACTTTTAGAAGAAAGATGTTTTGAAAGTTATCAGATGGGCCAAGACAAAGATGGATACATGATTAATACATAATGATGACAATAGTTTACACAGCCCTACAATTGTTTTAATTATACATATACTTTACTGAACTCTAGGAATTAAGAACTTGTAAAAAAATTATTGCAGCATTGAAACATTAAATGATCACTTCATCAGGCCAGGGATCAATGTCATGGTATAAATTACCTAAATTTAGTTGGATCTTTAACATATGTACACCAAGTTGGACTGCACTGTTCATGGTGTCCAAAAATATGTGGCACTATAGTGGCGAGTTCTGTCTTCATTGATTGTTTACTATTTTGGTGTTTAGAAATAGTATACATAAAACACCTCACTATGTAGGGAATGACTTTTGCTGATTTTAACTGTTTGTAGTTTTTTGACAGACCATATAGACGTTTGGACAGATTTTTCTTCACATGTGTTTTGTCATCTTTCTTAATAATTGAACGAGGCAGTCTTGATTGGGTTGTAGCATCATTATCCGCATGTAAAGTCCCAACCGTATATCCATCCTCAGCAAGCCTTTGGATCATTGAACATGCCATGTCTGGCTCCATACCTTTGCTTGATCCTGCAATACAATATAAAAATAAAGTGAGTGTGTCCAATAATTTGTAATACTGTGAACAACTGTTGACAAATTAGAGGTACATTATAGTACACATGATATACATTATCATTATTGACTTTTCTTGAGGTGTACTCAAGGGCTATACCACAGGCACTAGACGTTCTGTCAATAGCATGAACATTTTCATGCTATTGACAGAACGTCTGGTGCCTGTGGCTATACACAGACATGGTCACTGGTTTCTTCTGTGGCCTAAGTATAAAATGAGCCAATGTCTTGTCACAAAAATATAGTCCTTAGCATACCTCAGAATGGGTCATTTACAGATATTAAATGATAAGGATTTGTTTACTTAATTTTGTTTACTTTTATTATTTCATTATTGAAAAAACAAATAAATTATCTGTTTTTCCAAAATGCTCCCTACTTTTTCCAAGGTCAAGCAAAGCAAAAATTAATGAGTGTTCATGTGATAATATTGGCAAACTTTCTATGAATTTATGATTACTTGGACACCCCCATGAGTGGCCTTTATTACAGTAAACATTAACATGTGGAACAGGAACGTAATTAATATGTTACTGTTAACATCCCTATACCTACCTGTTACCTATTCTGTACTTTCCACCTATATCAGATGAACCACTTCAGTCGGAATATCCTCTTGAAGTGTAGAATCCCTTATATTCACTATTGGATTATACCATATGTACACCTTTAATTACATGACCTTTCAGTCAACACTTACAACAGGTCAAAGGTGTTTAATTTTTATACGAACAACTATCTAAATTCACGATTATACATCTTTTAAATCAAATAATACTATCAATTCGTCTTAAAAGGGTTACAAAGACATTTTTCAAAGTTGTCAAATCTTTCCACTACAAGGGAAAATTCAGAACGGGGAGGGAAACTATATGACAACTTGTTCTTTTGAAAGGTGTCAATTCGTCCCTTTACATACTTCATCCCATAATTTTAAGTTACATTTCTCTTAAAAAATATGACAGCTGACTTTCTCAGTGTGTTTAACCATGTTTGTTTACATTTCAGAAATACCAAACTATTTGAAATCTTGTCTTTGGCTTTGCTCATTGTTGAAGGCCGTAAGGTGACCTATAGTTGTTAATGTTTGTGTCATTTTTGTCTTTTGTGGATAGTTGTCTCATTGGCAATCGTACCACATCCTCTTTTTTTATATTTGATAAGAACAGTGTAAATAATTTACATTCCCATATACTGTTATTAAAATGTGAACAAAACTCATTAAAAAATTCTGTCCATATTTTAAGGATGCCCCACATGCACTATATGCTTATGTATTTTCAGTGGATCATGAAATTCGGGTGGAGTATAATGAAAAATAGCAAAGGCCCTATACATTTATTGAAGTTGAACAGTCCATCCCTTATTTTCAATGAGTTAATCATTATTCTATACCTGTCCAGTTAACATTACACTCATGTGGTGGCTTTGGTTCATTTTTTCCTATATTGGCAAATACTACAATTTCTGGTTCTGACGTCAAATTCTACAACTTTCCCAGTATTAATTCCAATAATTTTAATGAAATAAAGACTTGCATGACCTGAAACAGAATGTAGAAAAGGGAGACTCAATATTAGTTCATTTCATTTTTAGCTAACATATTAACGAAAAAGAAGATCTCAAATTGAAAATCTTTGGTGGTTTAGAGCATGATACCCTGTTTTTTTTAAAAGAATAAATTAAAGTTCAATTTTGTGACAATAACATCTCAATGTAATTTCATAAATCCATAAAAAAGGAGTTTATCTTACTGGATAAATCCTAGCCACCAAAGCTGTTAAAGTGTTATAATAAATGCTCAATACTGAAAAATCCCGCTTTTTAAAATTAAAATATGAAATTAATAAATCAACTGCTTCGCCAATCACAGCTGGATACCACCATAAAGGTTCAAACCTGTTAGGACAAAAAGGAACAATAACTGATAATATAATTTACCTGTGTGACTATTGTAAGACCACCCAGAACCTCTCTTCTGCCATCCAGCATCGAAGCTTCCCTCTAACTCACTGGACTCTGAACATTCCAGCTCCTCTCTCTGTGCTTCTTTATATGATGCTTCTGCTGCTTCAATGATAACTGGGGCTAGTTCCTTCTGCTTTTTACGTAATGTAGAGGCATCTACCGGAGGAATGTTGCATCCTGTCAGGAAATTGTTCACGTGGCTGGGTCCCATACCTACATTAATCATGGCTGAAAAAAAAATGAAAGATTTAAATATTATTTAGTTTCCTAAAAAAACCATTTACATTATTTGGCTCATACCTACCAACTTTTCAAATGCCCATGGGGGTTTTACATGAAAGATGGTTCTTATATAGTCCTACAAAACCTTCAAAGGGGCCTTCAAATATATTCTAATGTGGTTTTTTTAGGCTTCTTCATGCTTTAACAAACTCATACACATTGTTAAATTAATTGTTTTCTTTAAAATAGTGGACAACATTTCCACTTGGGAGGCTCCATGGCGGAAATCCTCCGCAAATAGTGACAGTTGATGGGTATTTTGTGATGTCCACTATTCAAATTGTAAATGTTTACCCTTCCTTAATTGAAGGACAATATAAGAAATACGGTGCAGTCCAGTGTATCCACTGACCTAAGAATTATGACTCTACTTCATTCAATTGATAAAACCTTTTACAAAGTAAATAAATTGCAGTGAGTACATTTTATATTTCTGACAATGTACATGTATTAAATCGGTGTCTTCAACCTATGCCAACATTTGATAAAAATATATTCAACCTATGCCTACAAACAAAATACAATAGGTGTTGTTATAACAATTATTAATTAATGAAAGGTAAAATACAGTTAGTATATTTTAGCATTAAATATTACTCTTCATAATTAGTTAGAAATTCAAAACAAAAATAAAGTAATTTGCAAAATTATGTTGTAGTAAAAATGGAAATATCAAAAAAATTCTAAAAGACAAAAATTGCAAAATAAAACCCTTGATACTAGAAAAATTTAGTTAAACTAAATATTATTATAAAATTTTTAAAAGAATAGACTAAATTTCTAAAATTTAATATTTAAATATAACAATACTTGAGAAGACTAAATTTCTAAAATCTAACACTTAAATATAACAATACATGAGGAAAAAAGAGAAAAAGGCTATTTCATTTGTGCGAATTTTTAATTTTTGTTCATTATTTTGTTGTATAAGATATGAAGCATACTTACAAAATATACAAATATAACATACTTCAGGAGAATTTTTTTTTAAATCAAAGTAATTTTAAAATATAAAATTTAAAATAAGTTAAAAAAAATATGATTTTTTGGTTCAACTTTCCAGTGGGACAGTGCACCATTTATTTACTTTGTTTTTGTTTATAAAAATTCAAGTTCTCCGTGTTTATTTTATTTCATTATATCAAGTTGTGAGATTCATGGTTAAATTTGTGTCTCTAACTTGGAACGGTTTATTCTCATTTATCCAACTTTTTAAATTATGGGTAGTACAGGTATAAAAAAAAAGTTGGATAGATGAGATCAAAGGTAATCAAGAACAAAGGGTTTTTCAATTAGAGTTTGAGTTGAATGACAGGTGAAAAATATACAAATATAACATACTTCAGCAGAATTTTTTTTAAATCAAAGTAATTTTAAAATATAAAATTTAAAATAAGTTAAAAACTGAAAATTATACCCGGATTAAATTTTCTGTAGTGTTGTAATATTTATGTTGAAATGTGCAACTGACATTTAGTTAATGTAATGTAAATCATTTGAAAGTATTCAAGTTAAGGTTTTTAACCGTTAATTAAAATGTGAGTTGGATTAAATCAGTTGCACTTTTATTCATGAAGATATTTGTCAATGAGATGGAGCTTTTTTGTGTAATAGATCCTCTTCGTTCCATATACTGTTCTTCTGACCAAATGAACCAAATGGGACACTGGTAGTTATTCAGTGCGTAGAACCATACATCTTCAACTTGGTGAAGAGGTATTAAAGGAAGTGCTGATGCTTGTCCTATGATGTTGTTCTGTAATACCACTGCCCCAGGTTAGGGGAGGGTAACTAGGGATCCCGCTAACATGTTTAACCGCGCCACATTATTTATGTATATGCCTGTCCCAAGTCAGGAGGCTGCAATTCAGTGGTTGGCATTTGTTTATGTGTTACATATTTGTTTTTCGTTCATTTTTCCATAAAAATGAGGCCGTTATTTTAATTTTTTTTCATTGTCATATCGGGGCATTTTATAGCTGACTATGCGATATGAGCTTTGCTCATTGTTGAAGGCCGTACGGTAACCTATAGTTGCTAATGTCTGTGTCATTTTGGTCTCTTGTTGATAGTTGTCTCATTGGCAACCATACCACATCTTCTTTTTTATATTTGATAGTGGCAGTAGGAAAGACTGTCTCTGCTGCATTACGTGCTGCTGATTAATAGTTCATGAAGATTCTGTTTATCTATTTATTAAAATAGGGGGGAGCTAAAAAAAACAAAACATCAAACGAATGGAAAGCAACTGTTTGGTCAAATTTACTTTCATCAAATGTTAATATAAAAATAGTACTGATTTGTAGTTTTTTTTTTTGTATAAATAATGAAACATTTGTTATTATTTAAAATATTCAAAATGTTATTTAAAAATAAAATGTAACAAGTTTACTATGGCCTAGCATTTTATATATATTTTGAATAATATGAAATCATACAGGAACAAACTTTCCTGTCGAATTTTAGAAAGACACCTTATTATTTCTAAACAAACAACCCAATAATTAACAAAAATAAAAGTTGGCTAAATGAGAATACCTTATTTTCAAAAGTTGGATAAATGAGAAGACACCCTTGGAACTCCATCATCCAAATTGATAATAAGATAATAATAAGATAATTTGCAAAATTAATATATAAAATGAGTAATTTTTATAAACAAACTCTCGTGGAGTCATTACTTTGTGACCAACATTAAAAGATGTCCAAATTAAGGACCACTTTGTAAAACCCACTAAAGACTAGAATATGCCGTTAAACTATCCTAAGACATGTCTTACTCCCAAGATAGTTTTGTGAAATTGGTCCTAGAGACTCAAGGATAACAACATGACACCAGTTGATTGTACAGATGCAGCAACATATCTTATAGTGTGACTATTGAGACAATCATATTAGTGAAATTCGTTTTATTCTCTGTATGTGTTGGAATTAATAGTGAACATGTATCTTAGATATTTTACAGGAGTCAGTCTTTATGAAATACACAAACTAATACCTTTGTGAAATAGATATCCTCAACACACCCAATTGCCTACATTTTCACTAAAACTTTAAAAAAAATAAAAATATATTGAGTATTCTTTAACGCTAGGTTTAAACTGGTTGTAGATTGATAAGCCCCTAATTAATTTATGTTTTTAAAACACTTAATCTGTAACAAATTATTCAACATATGCCAAAATTTTTTCACACAATTTTATAACTAAATTTCAAAATGTTGGCATAGGTTGAATGAACCATTAAATCTTGCAATTTACACGAATTCTAGTCAAATCGGCACCTGGTTAAATCAGCACTTGGTCAAATCGACACCTAGTCAAATTGGCACCTGGTTAAAATGGCACTTGTAGTCAATTCGGCACCCATGTTAAATTTGTTTAATATATATGTTGTGTACAAGATGTAACTTTGTACAATTATAATTAGTACAGGGTTTTTGTACAAGTTATAAGTTTTTTGACACACATTTTCTTACACCAGGTGATACAAGTTTATCTTTAAAAATGTTCTAGTTCAATCTTTAAATTCAAGTTTATATACTTTAACCTAACATTTTGTGCTATTATCCTTGTCCTCACACTTGAAATGATGATACCTGAATGGTTTAAATTCTTTTTTGTATCATATAGTTGTGTAATTATGACAGAAATATGCGAACAAATGCCGGTGTTACACTGTGTTTTCACTATGTACTAGATAAAAGTTATTAATTGAAAAGAAAATTTATCAAAACATGTAATGCATTACAAAATCCAAACCCAAAAATAGATCTGACATGATCAAATTTATACATTTTTTAAATTATTTATATATATTCGGAACTAATATGCTAGTATACGTAAGGGCATATCCAACAGTTTCAGGGGAGGTAATAACAAACGTAAATGTCGTCTATTGTTTCCCGTAATTTAACGTTGTTTAAACGATGTCATATCGGAATCACCATTGGAATTGCCATGGCCGTCGGGAAAAGGCGGTTTCTTTCCTCAAAGGAAAGGACACGAAGGGAATCGGCAAAAAAGCTAATTGAGAATATAAATGGAAATAGAAATGAAATTGCTGATAAACCTGTCTTTAACATAGACCAAGACGATACAGATATAACATGGAAATATGGTCGGCGCCTAGTTGAGCTTTGATTACTAGCCGAAGCTTTGAAAGCTTGCGTGGGTTGTGGCTCAAATTTAAAATTGCAAGAATGATGCTTTTTATCCTAAATATTTCATCTGGAACCATATATTTAGAATGACCATGAATTTGTCATATCAGAATAGAAATAATTCATTGAGTTATTTTTAGACATGGTATTCCCCATCTGCCATGGTATTTGCTAGCAAATACCCCTGCACATGGGTTTCCCTAAAGGCAAATACCCCGGCAGAGAAAAGAAAATTTCAATATATAGAAATTGGTGAAAAATACTACGTTTCTCATCCAATCAAAATACAGCATTAGTACATAAGGTGGAATTACAAATAAAATAATAAATATCTTGGCAATATATATATAATTTGGAATTTTTGCTACTTAAAAAATAAAGCCCGATTTTACCTTGGTTTTTGTTCAACTAGTGGTAATTCCAATTTTAACAAACCAAATTTTTCAAATGTAATATATACGTGTTTCTCGTTTCTCGTTTTGTTTATATAGATTAGACCGTTGGTTTTCCCGTTTGAATGGTTTTACACTAGTAATTTTGGGGCCCTTTATAGCTTGTTGTTCGGTGTGAGCCAAGGCTCCGTGTTGAAGGCCGTACTTTAACCTATAATGGTTTACTTTTTAAATTGTTTTTTGGATGGAGAGTTGTCTCATTTGCACTCACACCACATCTTCCTATATCTAACAACAGTAAAACTAACGGATTCATTATTTCATCCTGAAACGGGTTCATTATAAATAAAAAGATATGAGATAAGTGCCATTGAGACAAATTTCCAACCAAGTCATAGTGTATGTATACATTTTTCAGCCACACTGTCGCACTGCCTCTAAAAGATTACCGGGAAATGTAACGTTATTTCCCGCAACTTCCTAATTTTTGGCGCAATTTGTGAGGCTTACGGAAGGGATTGAGTAAACAATATTATATTACTCGATTTTTCTCAAAAACGAGTATGGTGACAAATATTTTTCAAAACGTTATGACGTTCAATTTTTTTGAAAGAACAACATATCTCACTTTGGCCAAATCGACACCGTTGGAAATAATAGAAAAAAAATCAAAAATGTGCATTTCAAATGTTCATTTCATGCCGTTTTTTGAGGAATCCATAACGTTTTTAGCTTTATTTGAGCAAGAATTATTGCTTTAAATGGTAAAGTTAGATTTTTCTTACCATCTTTACTTATTTAGCTTTCATTTGAGCCAAATTATATAAGTTTATGTTGATTAAAAAATTAAATAAAAAACGTTTTTTACTTCAAAATTACAAAAATGATCAATTGTTAGCAGCATTTTTTGCAAAAACGAAATCGGCAACATATATTTTTTTTGAAGAATAAAGTATCTTAAAGGGGAAAAATTCTCACCGTCAAAAATAAACTGTTGGATATGCCCTTACATTACTAACTTAGTATAATATTCATTGTCCCATATATTATATCAAATATTATTCAATGCCGAATTGACTTTAAATAGGTGCCGATTTGACTAAATGCCGATTTAACCAGGTGCCGATTTGACTTTTTCTATGGGTGCCGATTTGACCAGGTGCCGATTTGACTTGTACCCATTTTATACACTGGGTATACATATTTGAGTTCGGCATTAGTTGTTTAATACCAACAGATTGCCTCTGATTGTTTAAAAGAAATCAAGATAACTGAAACATGAACTACAGATCTAGTCAGAGGGGACCCCAATTGAAAATGAACAGAAAGAAATTCATGTATCCATATTTCAGTTGTGGTATAGTTGCAATTGGGCCCCTGGAAAATTTGTATGAAAAGTGTTTATATTGATTTATATTTTTATATTTCCCCATGACCATAGTTATGTAGTTGTCTCTTGAAAACAATCACCATTTGCATTCCTTTTCTATATTAATTACCTAAACAAACTTTGTAGTTGATATCAAAGCCTTTCCCGTTGCTCTTCTTCCCCGTTGGTACCAGACTGATGTGTTGACAAGCACTGCTTGGACACGAGATATATAAAAAAACTAGCCATCCCATAAATCACCTCATCTTTTATATCACATACTCGGAGCCATGAACTGCATTTCTCACAGTTCATGGACCTGGCCAGCACATCTAGCTCAACAACCCGTCTTCCTTTGAACCAAGGTTTGGAGGATCCCAGTTCAACATTTCCCCCAACTTCCAAATCAGTTGCATTTACACTTCCTTCTGCAAAAACAGCGCCGTAATCATGGTCTTCACCTCGTATTAATGTTTCCTTTCTATTCATTTTTCTCATACGGTCCGCCTTTTTACTTCTTCCTGTACTAACCATCTTTCCACGAACACGTTTGGAATACTTGTCGTCTGCCATGTTTGTTGTTTACCGCCGGAGTTTGACAGACGCGGTTCCGGTTCTTATTTACCATGACAATCACGTGACAAATCAAAACATCACGTGACGTAATGTCCTGCTCTACTTACAGGCTCCTGACTTGGGACAGGCACATACATAAAAAATGAGGAGGGGTTAAACATGTCAGCGGGATTCCAATCATACCCCTTACCTGGGACAGTCGTATAAGAGTACGATATGAGAACGAACTATAAAAATCAGTTGAAAAAGGCTCAACTCATCAGATGGACAAAAATACAATTAGGCGTGACCGGGTACTTGTACATCCCGACAACAAAAAGACACTTGGAACAGATCTGAGAGTACTCGTAGTTATCTGACAGCTTGTCAAAAATTCCATACAACTAATAAAAAAAGTCATGCATCTAATACTAAACTTTCAATCCGTACACATCCAACATCCAATAGACATGATAGATTTAGTGTAAAGACGTCAGAAACAGTCCGAGAAAAACATGACCGTGTGCAATGCCAAGTTACAGGTATCAACAGATTGTTAATCCAATCGAAGCATGTTTAATAAACATGATCAGAAACTAACTAATGCCTATTTAAGTCATACTTGCGAACTGACAATTTATCACAGACACGCCTCTTTATTGGGGTATTTGTTGTTGAGTTATCAAAAAAACTGCTGTTTTATGCATTTGATAGAACAAAATAGTAAAACGTGCTATAACACATGGTTTAATAATAATATCAGTGATTCGAGATGTTTTGTACAAGCATTTTCTGATTTTGTATTATACAGTAATGATTTTATACACAGGCTTTCGAATTTGGTAGAAAATATGAATCTCTATCATTTCTTTGTTTTTTTTTGTGAGTTGTTTCACTGATCAATGCTATTATAACATGAGGAGGTCTTAGTGTATCAAATCTTTTTCCTCAATTTTAAATGAAAGACGTTCAAAGAAAATGTTCTACGTTGTTGGCAACATTTTTACCTCTTGTCAATGTCCAATTATCGTTGCTAAATATCATGGGTCTCATTCATGATTAAACATTTGACCTGATAGTAATACAACTTAAAAATAAAACCATTTTTGCTAATTTCTTATTACTCAAAATCCTTTCAAACTGTTCGTTCCTCAATACGTTTCAAATTTGTATTGTATGTAACCATTTTATGTTTATGTTTTAATATCTAACGTTAGTGACCATGCTACGTCAACCTTTAAAGACCCAAAAGACCTCCATGACAAATATGTTGTTGTCCCCGCAGATAAAGCCCCAAACAACATCGTTTTTTGTGTGTAAAACTCATTACATTTACTGCTTGATAAACGAATTAAGTATTGACCCTTCACTTGGAAACTCAACATATACCCTCACGACACTTACCAAAGACAAAATCCTGGATAATCATAGGTCTGTTCTATATTCTTTGGAATTTCAACCAAAAATGTTATCAGCAATCAAAGACGGGCTTGGAAGTTATTGTGAAACTGTCTTTTCTAGAGGTGGCGTGAATCAGATGTGGACACTTAAAAAAATTAAAGATTTTTTAGAGAATATACAATCTAACTCTCGTTCATTTTGTAATAGTATTAAAACTTTTGACTTTGCTACACTTTATACAAATATTCCACATTCCAAACTAAAAGACAAACTGAAAGAGTTGTTATTGTTTTGTTTCATAAAAGAGAACGGCCAACGTAGATATACCTATCTTGTCTTAGGGTTTGATAAATCCTACTTTGTAAAGGATCATTTTGATTCAAACAAAAAATTATCTGAAACTGACATTATCAAGATGCTTGAATTTTTTATTGACAACATATGTGTAACATTCAGAGGATGTCTTTTAAAACAGACCTAAACTCTACTTTCCGCTATCTAGATAAAGTTCTTGCACTATATAATTCAAATTTTGATGACTTTGATGAACGCATCTATACCATCGAACTATATATGAAGGATACAACAGACACAGTTAAGTAGGCCTCATATCGTGACTATGAGGTTCGGTTGAAAACCAAACTTTACGACAAAAGAGATTATTTCAGCTTTCCTATTGTGAACTTTCCATTTCTAAGTATCAACATTCCAGTAGCACCGGCCTACAAGGAATATCTTACCGTAATTGATACGATATTATCGTGCTTGCATTTCCTATTATGATTTTCTAGATAGAGGGTTGCTGCTCACAAGGATGCTATTAAACCAAGAGGTCTAAATAATGAAGTTGAAATCATCCCTTCGAAAATTGTACGGACACCATCAGGAGTTGGTTGACCGTTATGGAATAACCGATTCTCAAATGATATCGGATATATTCCTGACGTCGTATTTATAATCGCGTTCCCTTTCATGACTGTGACCTACCGAATTAGACTGTTTACCGGATTTGTTATAACATAAGCTACACGACGGGTGCCACATATGAAACATAATCTGCTTACTCTTCCGGGGCACATGAGAACACCTCCAGTTTTTGGTTGGTTCGTGTTGCTTATTCCGTAGTTTTCTATGTTTTGTGATGTGTTCTTTGTTTGTCTGTTTGTCTTTTTTCATTTTTAGCCAGGCGTTGAATTGTCAGTATATTTTCGATTTAAGAGTTTGACTGTCCCTCTTTTTTCTTTCGTCTTTCTTTTATATTTAATGCTCGTCTGGCGTAAACATTTTAAGTCTGGTATATATGTTTTTGATAACCTATATGTTTGCAAAAAAATATTAGTGCAAAATATGCAAAACATATCTAGCTTTCGTATACTATAACATAACAAAAGTAAACTATATGTATATCTTTATCTGACGAATAAAACATAACATATTTCAACTGACTATTTCAGGTACAGTTATGTGTAGCATTTCCATTAAAATGCCCTGAACCAGCGCAATGGACACTCCGTGCAAATAGTCACTGCGTTGATTCATCAAAATATTTTTGCTTATGGAATGACCTCAGCAAAGAATATTCTGAAAATTGTACAAGGTCTGACTTCCAACAACCAAGTAAAAGCATTTGGAAAAAAATGGCTGCATGTTCATAATAATGATTGCAAGAAACATTCAATATTACGGATTACATATGGGTCGCGTTTTGTGAATGGATAACATGTCAGGATGTATCCAAAACACAGCCGGGGTTTAAACGACATTTTGATCTCCAATAGGAACCTCATAAACGTCATCATAACACCTGTTATTATGTGACGTACGCAAAAGCTATAACGATCACTTTAATATGTCAAAGCCTCACAGAGGAAAAATAATGACACACATTGGTTCGTTATACATTTTTGATACAAAATAACGTAGTTCAAACTTCAAATACTTATGTAATGATTTTTTAAAGAGTTTTTTTATAAATTTTGCATTATTTTCATAGCAAACTACAAAATATTTTACATATGCGGAACAAAGCAGGGTGGGTTTTTCAACATATTATGTTTTGTAACTTTTGTAACACAAAACATCATGAATAATGCCCCACACTCATAAAAACGCAATACATGAATTTAGATTTGAAATATTAAGAAACAATCAACATGCAAAGAATATATGTTCTGCGTTTATAATGTTTAACAGAGACCTGCATTGAAAGATATATCAACACAGGGAGAATCCGTAAAATTGTGTTATTCAGGTCTCAGACCGTGTATATATTATTACATTCCAGTCGTAGTGCTTATATTCCTCTATTTAAAACTCAAAGCCGGATATGTTACAGTCTATACCCTGTATGGAACCCGAATAACATTTTGTATACATGATGTACGACAACGTATTTTGAAATAGTAGAATAAATTATGTATATACTAACTGCATTTGATTTCAACCTTGTTCAAACACTTTTATTCTTGATTATCTCCAAGTGCTAACCTACTTGATTATATAAAAATAGAATCGTGATTCTTTTAAAACATGTTATTTTACAATTAAATCCTGCATATACGTATCCTTGAATGAGTAAAAAGGATATCCTATTTGCAGGAAAAATTGCTTGGTATAAATTGTAATTTGACATTAAGAGATATTAGTACAAATACAAAAGTTCCCTTTAAAATGCTGCTATCAAACTTTGAACACTGTAAGTGGTAACTTATGCAAACAAAAACCATATAACCACGTTCGTGATAAACACATAATATCACGCTTAAAGTTTGCAGAAAAAAAACGTACTTTTCTTAGATTGGTTGTGAAGAAATGGGTAACATATATTGTATATTTTTTGTTTCAGGTAGGAAAGCAGTTCTCCGTGGTGGAATTGATGCTGTTGTCTGTTCTACAGAAAGATATCAGCCATTTCCACTAAGGTTTTACACAAACGCTAGTACTTACTGTATCTTTTTAAAATCATTCTGCAATGAGGAGGGTCAAGTTTTATATGACAAAGGAAATCGAAACACTGATACTACCTGCAGATGTGACTATAGGCAAAATTATAATTTCTTAGTTAAACCAAACGATCCATGTTCTTGTAAACCATCACAAGAGGAGTGTTCCTGCTACCTGACGATTTGCTCCAATAGTAGTCAAAAACTGTCAGCGGGTAAGCTTTACACGTTTTGTCTTTGAGTTACTATTTATTCAATGTTTTACAAAAGAAAGCGTCTATCTTGCTATATAATTAAGTTACTATTTTTGCTAATAGATATACATATGAACACATCCAAAACGAATTTGTACTATATTCTTTGATGATTATTAGCGTATGGTGTTCATGGATAAGACTGAAGCGCAGTATATACTATACGATACGATGTTTGTCATTTTTTAAACTTCGATTTAAAATTGAATAAACTTCTATATTTAAGTGCATATTTGTGAAAATGTAACATGTTTTTTTTGTTTTTGCGCACCCGACCTGAATCCATTTAACAAATCATTTCCTCTGAAATTACTACACAATTGATACCAAACTTCTCATGAATGTACCTCAAGGAATTTGGTAAAAATCTATTTAGATGATTTGTATCCATCAGCATAAATTAATCTTGATGATAGAAATAAAACAAATGGGTAAAACGCAGATTTTGCCAAAATATCAAAACTTAAGTATTTTTGCTTATGTTTCTAAAAACTTAAATACTACGAGCGAAATTTATAATTGCTGAAATGATAAGCTGTTGTTCAATGTTCAGAAAACACGTATCGCCGATCTTTGGACATTTTCCCGAAAAAAAATCATTTCAAGCAAATTTCATGGTTTGCCCACCAACGGTTTCAGGGCAATAAATCATGAATCATTTAAACAATATTTTTCAATTTCCTAATGCTGCTTTTGAAGATAAAATGGAGGTAGGTAGATAAATTTTCGATTTTTAGTTTTACCGTCCAAGTATAAAACACCAGTCAGAAAAAAATCATTACTTTTTTACACAACAGTTTTCTTGCACATAGTTGTAATTTTGTTTACATATTAGTGTATTGATGGTTTCAAATGAAATTCATGTGGAATGATTTGAGTCAAATACTCACATTTGATTAACAAAATACTGAAACGTGTATCCCAGTCACAAATAATCAAAGGAAACTATAATTAGTGAAAGAATATGTTGAAATACTATTATCATGCATGTTGTGTGTATTTATCTCCAACGAATTCACAGAAATCATACATGAATATTCTTAAAGATTCAAATGAACTTGAGACAAATTCATAATTAGTTAGGGACGACATCATAAGTTAAATGTAGAATAATTTAATAAATCAAAACCCCAAAGACCCCCCCTCAACATCCCCTACCCAAACCTCCTCTTAACTTATTTGGGAAAATGTATCTACCAATAAGGATATATATAGATTTATAATCGATGTCAATTAAACAAAATTTGCTGCAATTTTGCCCCCTCCCCTCTTAACTTAATTTGGGAAATATTTATTGACCAAGAAGGATACATGTTTATATAAAATTGATAAATCAATGATTTTTTTATGTTGTCCTCTTACATTACCTTACAACAGATAATATTAAAGAATAACTCACACTGATGTTCTCAATGAAAATGATACCATGCACTACTATGTTGTTGATTTTGGATATTATTCAACATATTTTTATTAAAAATCAGCTCGAAAATACAATATACTACAGCAACAACTAAGACACATGATCAGCATGTTGAATTTTCTCATCCACAACTGTTTATTATGGAATTTTAGGTCGAACTTCCCAACAGGCTGTCTACATTCTGATGTGATAGTAACCAACTATGGACTTCTTCTAGGCTTCCAATAGACATGTTAGATATAACATGTTTAGTCATAGCTCATTCGGACTATAAAAATATCTAAGAAAATATACTTTTTTTTCAGATACACATATTTAGATGATGTGCTAACCATAATCAATGACAGTTGATTTCCATATGTTCCGTTGTTGAAACCGTTTGAAATCTTTTCAATTTTAAATACTATCCTTGTTTGCCAAGCCTGCGTTATTAATTTCGCGAAAGCGATAACGAGTGATCGTAGATTACGTCGCCATTTTTTGGTATTTTTCTAATGAATGGACTTAGTGTTTTTCAAGTAATAATCAGACTCAATATTTATTAAACTTCAGCTAGATCATTAGATAGACTGTTTAATTTATATGAAAAAAACTTGGTGGTTAATTGTTTCAATCCAAATTTATTTAAACAAATATCATGATTTGGGATTTCTTAATATATTTTTTTTTCCTCAAATACGCAATTCAAGGTGAAATAACTATTTTCGTTAAAAATATATATTCGGCTGACAGGGAAAATTTTACTTGTAGCAAGAAAACAAAATCGTTGACACCTTTTTTTTTATTTTCAATCTTAACACATATTATGAAACCTATTTTAAAATTCTATATCTTCATTTTTGTTGCACACAAATGTGTTTTTTCATGAACAACCTAACAAAAATTTAGGCAATTTTCAACTCATAGCTTGGATACGCATTCACGATGTCTTCAATTAGAACCGATCCCCAAACGCATAAAGTAATGAAAAAATGAAGTTTTTAGATTTTGAAAGACGTCTTTCAACACAAAACAGTGACACGCCGCCCAAAAAGACATTTATACCATTGACCGATATTAACCTAAATTTGAACTTATAGGTCTGTCAATATAACCATTTCAAAATGTAAATGTCACTTTTGTATGCAATTTCTCGTGGGCCAACTAATTGTGTAGGAGTTAAACTCCACGTACAACCATAAATGATACATGTTTTTCTTCGTTAAAGTATTCACCACAGCATAACATTCTCCGATTTTCAATATTTAGATCAGTTGAATAAGAAAATTACGATTTAGAAATGTACTTACCTCTTGAAGCAGTAATATTTACTCCCCTAAAGCACAACCGGAAGATCCTCTCACGGTTTTTATTGCAGAGCCAAATATTCTGCGAGTGTAGATTATCAGAATATTTTCATGTGGCGTTAAATTGAGTTTAACGATATGCTCTGATATATACCAAGTGTGCTTTAACGGGATAACCTATATTTTATAAAAGTACAATAAAGCAATATGTAATTGGACATTTTGTAAATGCTTTATAAAAAAATATCTATAACGTATTTTCATTTGCATTGTAGATTATAAATGTATTTCTGAGACGGATCTTCATCCTGTAACACAATGTCGAGCAATTACAGACGAAAAGTAAGTCAGCATATTAAGATTCTTCTCTGATAGGTTATCTTTTAAATTATTTAACCAATTTTATAAGCACAGTCTTTTTATACAGCCCCTATAATCATGAAAAAAAAGGTAAAAGAAGAAGCCCGCTGTTTTAAGTTCATCAATTTATTTTCTTCTAGAATAGATGCTGTTAGGCTCGACGCGGTCTGTTTGCACGTTTTAGTAATGAAACATGTCAACACAATGTTTGACATGACCTTACTTTCTTATTTTTGAACTTTAATATTAATAGTGGCTTTAATCTTATTACCCTTGTTCTTATATGTATGCTTCTTTCTAGTTCGTTTTTTTTATCCAATAAGTATATCCAAGGTCAGAGTTAAAGTCAGCAATGCCCTTATACCTTGTATTTTTTAAGCTAAATATAATGCACATTTTTTTTTCATTCACAAATTGTACTGTGTTTCAGTGATTTTCATATTTTGACGCCTGCTAATATTCCGGTTGTGACCATATCCGCTTATCTGTAAAACAAATGTTAACCATCTAAATTAAATGCAAGGCTATATTCACAGCGAGGTACATATGTAAATACAATAAAAAACTTTTCAAAAATGTATTACATAATATAGATGTATAATCAAACTTATGGCATTGATGGATAATTCATCTGTTATACTGAATATGTATCTTTTTCTTCTTATGTTTTGAAAACAGATTAGAAATATCGCAAACAGTATAATGATTAAAATAACATTATTTTATACATATATATTTACTTGTGTTTTGACATTCAATGTTTGAATACAATATGTGTATTACATATCAGGGCGTATTATGATCGCAGTATGACCCTTGAGAGGCGAATGTCACTATTATTATTTTTTTAAATCATAACAGAACAATTAAGAACTGGCATACCAGAGGTTTTAGTACCTATATCACATTGATAAACCCACAAAAACATTTTCCTAGTCAGACATATGTAATTGGTTATTCTCTTTTTGTGATAATTCATGTGATAAACCCTAAATATATAAACATATTTTTAAACGTCAAAAAATCAAACTTTGAAAATGTCTGTCTGAATTAAGGGAAGGTTAAGATGGCTTGTGGTATCGGTTTTGTTTACCAGTTTGTCTGATTTGGTGTATGGAATAATTGTATACTACTGTTGCCTTTACAATTATATTCTAGTTTTAAAACCTTGGACTTTTCTACTCTTAACACATGAATTTCCCATTCCAAACTAAAACACAAATTGAAAGAGTTGGTTTTGCTTTAGTTCATAAAAAAATGGCCAACGTCGACACAATTATCTTGTCTTAGGGAGGGATACATCTTACTTTGTAAAGAATCACATTGATTAAAACAATCAACTCCGAAACTGAGTTTGCAGATGCTTGATATCTTGACTGAAAACATATGTGTTACGTTTTGGAGGACGTGTTTGTAACAGACTGTCGGCATTCCAATGGAAACCAATTGTGTCTCTCTTTTTGCCGACCTCTTTCTTTATCATCATGAGGCTGACTTCATATAGGAACTTCTTCGGATGAAAAGTTAGCAATATCCTTTAACTTGACTTTCCGCTATAAACATGATATAGATGATTTTTTCTCACTAAATAATTAAAAATATGTTGAACGCATCTATCCCATCGAACTATATAAAACATATACAACAAACACAGTTAAGTAAGACAACCCCCTGTTTTTGATGGGGTTCGTAGATCAGTCTAGATTTCCTATGATGTTTCTTGTATACTATTATTTGTCAGTTCATCTTTTTCATTTTAAGCCATGGCGTTGTTTTCGATTTATGAGTTTGACTGTTCATCTACTATCTTTCGTCCCTCTTCTGTATCAGTTTTCATCTGAACTTGATCTCATTTTAATGGTCCTTTGGTCGATGATAAGTTTTCCTGGTCTGAGTTTGTTAGGCACTATATTCAATATGTCAATTTTGATTGTTATTGTCTAATAGTCGAAGCATTGATTTTTAGAAACGATGTTTGTCTTGCAGGGTTCATCTGATTTCCACATCTTTTTTATGGTTCATTGGCCAAAGCAAAGTCTTCATGGTTGGCTTGTTCCTTGTATACTATAACCAATGAGTTAACTTTATTTGGTGTATCGTATGATTGTAAGGTGTACATGTATTTAGTTTATCTAATATAGGCCCATTGACTCTACCATGTTTTAAGTATTGTAACAATAACACCTTCTGAACTACTACAAGAAAAAGCTATCATAGGTCATAAGATTCCTTCCCATTATGTGCAGGGACAGTTTTTAAGGTAGCTCCCGACACTAAGGGAGATAACAACGTTTTACTGATGTAAAACTGGTTCCCGTTAAAAAAAAAATAGAATATATCGCCTATATATCTAGGTCACGGTAACAGTTCCAATGTCGTCTGTTGACAACGTGTGTAAACAACTTCTAAGTTACAGCCCATCGCTCAGAAGTAAGGAAGGTTTATCAGAAAGGATAAATGCATGCGTTCTTTTAAAATAAAGAATATGAATAGCTTCAACTTGAAAGTTCACACAGTCTTAAATGATTCTCAACTTATAAGATCATATGATATAAGTTTTTGGAAGTTGGAGAAATTCGGCGTCCGATCACAGACAGTGACTCTCCGTTTGACGAAACCTGGAAAGAAGGTCGAAGGATAGCTCTAGTTGATCACCTAGTGCAGAATAAGTTCGTTAAGATATAAAACTGTCCCCTGCGGATACTGTCTGTGAACGGAAATACGACCGTCAAGGCTTGGACCAGGAGCCGAGGCGGAGGCCGTGGAGCATTTTGTCCATACCATATCGTTGTAGCTGCAGTGAATGTAACCTGCTTATCATACATGTGTAACAGTGTTGAAACGAGGAAAGAAATGGAACTGGTGAATTGTTATCAATTCAAAAGCTGTACATGGTAAGAGTTCAATTTTCTCTTTATACATTTTAATTTTACTGGGTGGAGAAGGTGTATGGTTTCATGTCTTGAATAAATGAACCTGCCCCACATCTCTCTTTTTCTTTCTTCAATTCCCCTCTATTATGGTCTGGGGTTTATGTGGTTTGAGGGTAAAAAGCTTTATTTTGAGGGGAAGTGCTGCTCAAATTTTTTATGAAGCTGGACTTAGTAATTTTTCTGGAATTTTGCCCCTGGAAGTTATTTATCATTTTTGCAATGAACACAAAGACATCTATACATAAGGGACTTTTTAGTTTTGCATCCAAAAGGGGAGGATTCTTTTTTTGGTAGCAATTATATAACCATAAATAAGATTAGAATTGAAAAAGTAAACAAATGCAGTCACAATGATTCATTCACAAAAATAATGTTTTACAAACTTAAAATATTAGTTTTCTTTATTTTATCATCAGAATTTTCATATTTAATAAGTCTTCTTTTGCATGTGATCAGAGACCAAGTGGTCTGATACCTTACATATTTAGTCATTTAAAACACCTAGAATAATGTGTAGAATGCAGAATAATGCATGAAGGCAAAAAAGAAAATCAAGAAGGAGGGGGAGCACCCACCCTCATTCCACATTATTAGAAATAAATATGAGTCTGTGATCTATAAGAAAATAGATAAACATGAATTCACAATCATATTATATAAATTGAAATTGAAAAAATCAATTGTAATAAAATTATGAACTGAATCTAAATAGTTTATAGTTTATCTAATTAACCAATACATGTGCCATGATGTGCAGAATGACATTTCATATCATATTTTTCAGGAATGATACATGCAGGAATTTGTGCCACACATTTCAACAATTTCCTTAATGGATTGAATGTACTTTATGTGAATTCATCAGCCATACTTAAAAAGAAAAAGGAGAATGAAACTGGAAAGAAAATATTTGCAGTTGCAAAAGAATGCTGTAAATAAATTCAAAAGAAGAAACAGTTTTAAACATGGTTAATTTAATGAATAATTGGAAGGTAATTAAATCTTTAGTCATATAATTTCAAAGTTGTTTTTTTTATAATTTTCCTAAGTGGATATAAACGTATAATGAGGACCATAATTATATTCATATTTGCACTTAAGCAGTCATAAAAATGATTTAAAAGATCTTGGAAATAATTTCAAGTTTAGGGTAAATTTTTTAAATCAATTTTGTGGTAAAGCATTGTTATATATATACTTAAAGACTTTTATGTATAAAACATGTCAGAATTTGTTTCAACAAAAAATATTGAACTAGAATAAGTAACATTTGTATTTATTAAATGAAATCTATATTAATGTATAATTTCAACAAATTTAATGAAACCTATTTGGTTTTGAAAGCCTTTATACATATTATTATTACAAATTTCATTGTTAACCGTTTGAGTTTCCAGTTAATTTTAAATGTAATATGTTTCAGCTATAGTATTTGAACACTGCATGCACTTTCATTTATATATACTTGTAAATTTTGTTACTACTTTTTTTCATTAGGTTGAAGCTAGTTTTGTTGCAGAGTGGCAAATGTTTGGTACTGGTTGAAACTATGAAAGTGATACAGGTAAATTTAAAGAATTTAGGCTTAAACTTTATTAATAGAAAAGATATTCCCAAATGTCAAGGTGAAAGTGGACATTGTAGATTCTAAACAACCATGTGAAAGCAACAGTCTTCTATGGTGAGAGGATGCCATACTTAGCAATGATCTTGTTATTATATGGAATATGATTTTTTTTCTAAGTTTCAATGTGAGTGGATTTATAGTTTTTTCATTAAAAGAAATGGCTTTTTTTATCATTATTTTCATTATTTTGATATTGAACAACCAACATTGATAACAAGTAATTTAAAACTCTCACTTATTATAAATCTATATAATATAAATTTACTTATTTAAGTTTTTTTATATTTGTTATCAATTGTAGGTCCCATGGTAATCATTTAACAGCAGGTTTTTAACAGCAGTTATGCAGAAAAATGAAGGATGGCTGTCAATGGTAAATACATACATTTTAGGATGATTACATGTAGTTACCTTTGAGAAAAAACTTGAGGTTTCATTTGATACTTTTTAATCTAATAATGGTGTTTTGCAGGCATTTATAACATTTCTTTTTGGACAATATATTGAGTAGACTCAACTATAAAATGAAGGATCATGTAAACTTGTACACATATGTCACTGACCTTCATTTTCCACTTCATTGACTTTGGTAACATTAAACATCCAATTTCATATACAACAAAGGTATATCTCAGCAACTAAAAGGTGTCAGATCATGCAAACTTATATACACTCTCAGAGTCTCAGTTAGTAACTCAGCTTCCAGGCAAAAGAAGGTCACAGTGATTCACATTGTACACTATTGATTTGTACTGTATTTTATAATTCAAATACAAAGTATATTATCAAGACTGCCAATGGTTCTTATGTGCCAAAATTATGAAAATGAAGATAACTATGTGATGTAGATTACTTATGTTTATCACAAACTTGGTCACATGCTGTATATGTAAATTTATACCAAAAAGAACAGTTCAACTGTATTGATTTAAGGTAGACAGTAAAGGTCACACCTATTAAATATACATGTAGACCTTGAATTTGCATTGGAAACTATAATGCTGCCTATAGCATATATATTGTCAAGTGTCCAAAGTGTCATTGTACACATAACAAAAACCACTCAAAAGGATGTCCATCATATGCAGAAGCAATATAAAATGCATACCCATCAGCTGACCTAATTATTGCAATCACTTCAAAAACCTGGCCATATATCATATTACAAAATGTATAAAACACTTAAGGAGTACCTTTGTTAGTCAGGTATAATATAATCTTTTTAAATTGATTATGTAATGCATGATTGGATTAATTTTGCACTCACTGAAATAATATATAGATTAAGTAGTTTATTTGTATATATTACACCTTTTCATTACAAATAAATAAATTAACCTTTCAGGTAAATGCAGCATCAGAATATTCCCCAGGAAAGTTTACCCAGAGAGTTTGGGAAAGTATGAATAAGAAATTAGAGAGGGAAACAGATAACCAGAAAACAAAGATTTAAAAGAAAAGAATTGCAACTAATAGTAATATGATATATCTGACTGGGAGCAACATGTACTATTCAATATAGAAGGATTGACAATTTTGACTGAGAACAAAGTGAACTTTAATAATGCTATGACTATCAATCAATACTTGACTGAATCAGAGGAGTAAACTATTTACATATTTGTAAAGATAACAATTATATGTTTGCTTGATTATTGAGGCATTCAAAATAAAGAAAGTTGAAAAACCTTTGAAAAAGTTATAATTTCATAATTTTTTGGTTATGTTACTATGACAACTGAAATATATAATGTATTATCATTATGCTTCATCAACTTAAATCATTTATTGTGGAAAAGGTGACAAAGTCTTTTTATCCATTTACTTGCATGACTGTTATCTCAATAAATTAAAAAAATAAATATTTGGTGATTTTTGCTAACTTCTGACTAATTTATTTTGCTCATTTAATACCACAGTAATGCTAATGTAAGCTGCATTATAATGTATCATAGTATTTGTTCACATTTACATAGAAGTGTTGTGGCTCTAAAATCATGGGATTTGATCTTCTATTGTCTGTTTGGTTGTAACTCTTGCACATCAGAACAATGCAAAAACTTGAATTTTCCAACTTCGTGTCCTGTTGCCATGGTAACCGTTGTTCATAGAAACAAAATAAATGTTCTCATTTCATTGCCTTGTGAAACTATTATTCTGTGAAAGTTTAACAAAGGATATGACAACATATGTCACACTTTGGTGAAGTTTGGTCACCGATGATGAATGATATACAAAAAACTGCTGTTGATCACTGTTTCGTTAGGGGTCACAAAAACGTTTTTGGGGCAAAAAATAGTCTGGTGACCCATATTTTTTTTGATTTCTTTTCAAAGCTCATTGTAATGACCATCTTATGTCAAATTTAAAAAAATATTCATTGGACCATTTTTTTGGAAATTTAAGAAAAATAGAAATTTTTAACAAAATCTGTGTTTTTTTTGGTGGTGCAATGTTGATGAAATTGGAGCTGAAATCAATTAAAATGAATAAAACTGCCATTATTTGTGTTTTATTTTCATTTTAAATAATAATTTTGTAATAAATGTAAAACAAACCTTTCAAAATACTTTCAAAGGCCTAAAAAAAATCCAGAGTTTCTACATCAGGTATGTTTTTATGCATACACGTGATATACCAACTTTGGCGACCGTTACCATGGAAACGAGTCTGGTGACATACTATTTTTAACTCAAATTTTTATACAGGCCATTGCATAGTATATGTATGCAAATTTAAACAAAAATTCAATGGGGGGGGGGGGGGGGGAAACTGCTATATCTGTAGGGTGCCACCTTAAGGTACTTCCATTTTCATATAATAATTTTCAAAATAGTTATTGGACTTGACCTTTTTTTTCTGTAAAATCTGTTGTGAATGCAATTCCTCTGATACCATTTTACACAAAACTCTCATTTTTGTGATTATATCACACCAACATATTGATCAGATCATCTTTATAAAATAATGATACTTTAACTATTTTCTACAGTACATAACGAACAACTTTATAGATGCAATACCTCTGTGACCAGTTAATAAATAGAGTACTTGCTGTTGTCATTGTGTGTAGCTGACCATATCCTTCTAACATCTTCATTTGACTTTTATAGATTAATAGGAGTTTGACAATTTGTTAGCGTTTTGTAACAACATTACTATGTGCAACCAACCGTCATTTTGAAATGACTATTTAAAAAAAGGGGGGTGCTGGATTTTCTTCAGTTTCATTTAAGTTTCAAATTGTAAATGCCACCTCTTTCATGATATTCTACAGCAAGCCTCATATTTGGTGTTATTGTTTGCCACCATATGTAGTTAACCCCCTTTAATAGTCATGTGATATTCTAATGGGAGTTTTACCATATTGTCTCTATTGTACAATGATACATTAAAATGATGACTCTCAATTTATTTCTTTATTCAAACAGTATTCATTAAATATTCTATTATCGTAAATTATATTGTTAACAGTTTTATTTCTGATATATTGCAGTGACAAGAACGGAAATGGACCTGCAGTCGAAAAAAACATTCCTAACGAAGACAAGATTTCAACTTTAGCTATAGGTATATGCTTAAATTTATTTCGACTATTTGTTTATTTTATAACGAACCATTAACTTCAAACAATATCTAACTACACGTATCAATAAACTAAACTATACTACCAGACGTATAAAATGTACAGTTTGTTAAGTCTATTTCACAAAATAATTTGGCAGATCATTTCAACACATAGTAGATATAGGAAGATGTTATGTGAGTGCCAACGATACAACTCTCCATCCAAATAACAAAGTATAAAAGTAAACCATTATAGGTCAATAGCACATGTATTGGTATTGGCAAAAGATAAAATCTTCCGATTATGGAAAGTCAAAGTATTTATCATGGAAAACTGTATTAGGTATAATGATATGAAGTGTAAAAATAGAAAAGTAAATATTAAAAACTATAGGCTCCAAGGATTCTGTGTCACTCACATGATATTTCTATTTACACTTGATGTTATAAATAATGCAACCATTATACTTTTGCTCTAGTTTCAGAGATACAAGTCAAAAACTGCATCCCCCCCCCCCCCTATGTTCTTTTTTCACCCATGTCAGTCATTTTGATTGGCTTGCTGATTTTCTGAAATTACTGATTTTGAAGTTCATTAAAACAAACGGTAAACATCATGGAATATTTTAACGTGATAAGTAGTTTTCCAAAACAGAATTTGAAAAATTAGTAAATAGGGGGACCAAAAACAGGCCTTATCGTAATTTGTCCTTTTGGCTCAGTTATTTCAGGAGAATACTTTTGTAAAAGATTACAAAAATTTGCTGAACATTATTGTTGTTTACAAGTATTTTCTATCTATAATAATATTCAAAATAATAACCAAAACAACCAAATTTCCTTAAAATAACTTATACATGGGGAGCAAACTTACAAAGGTTTGTCTAATTCGTGTGAAAATTTCAGGACAAATATATCTTAACCTAATAAACATTTAATGCCTGAAAGGCGAATGTCATTTCTATTATTTTTTTGAAATCATAACGGAATAATTAAGAACTGGCATACCAATGAGAGGTTTTGGCAATAACTCATGAAGGGGTCAATTGACCGTTTTTGGTCTTGTTGAATTGTTTAAAAAGCTTACTTTGTTGACCATTGTTGCTTTTTACAGTTTATCTCTATTTATAATAATATTCAAGAACTGCAACTGCAAAACTTCCTAAAAACTACCATTTTAGGAGCAGCAACCAAACAACGGGTTGTCTGATTCGTCGGGAAATTTTTAAGACAGATAGATCTTGAACTTATTAATAAATTTACCGCGTGTCATATTTGCTTTAAATACTTTGGTTTCAGAGATATAAGCAAAAATCTGTATTTTAGCCCTATGCATTTTTTTAGCCATGGCGGCCATCTTGGTTGGTTTGCCGGGTCAACGGAAACATTTCTAAACAAGAAACCCCAATGATGAGTGTTGCCAAGCTTGGGTAAATTTGGCCCGGTAGTGTCAGAGAAGAATTTTGTTTGTAAACGTTAACGACGACGACGAACGATGAAGACGACGGACAACGGACGACGGACGTTAAATTATTATATCAATGTGAATTATAAACCTTTATTGTTTAATTTTAATTAGTTTTTAGTTATATCCTTTTGTGGTGGCTCGGTGGTTAAACGTCCAGCCGTTGCGTTGCGTTAGTGTGCTATACACATTTTAGCTGATCTTGCCCATAGGGCCAAGTGATCATTTTATCATCACTTGTAGTCCATCGTCCGTCGTCATTAACGTTTATACAAATGTTCTCCTCTGAAACATCTTAAAATTTTTAACCAAAACTTATCCACACCCATCATTAGGTTATATAGTTTTAACATGTATCCGATGCCAACTGAGATGATTGACATTGAAAGACATATAACTAAAGGGGTAAAATGCAAGTTGTGTCTATTATTTTGAAAACTGTTATAAATAGAGAAAATGTTGCAATGCAAATATATGTTTAAAATATATAGCTCTACCTAGTATTTATTCACTTAAAAACTAAAAGCTGACTTCTTATTTGAGTCATTACCTTTAATTTTGATTTTCTTTTTTG
Source organism: Mytilus edulis (assembly GCA_019925275.1). Lineage (NCBI taxonomy): Eukaryota > Metazoa > Mollusca > Bivalvia > Mytilida > Mytilidae > Mytilus > Mytilus edulis. Next base: position 60,522,442 of record CM034362.1, read on the forward strand.
CCATTTATCTTGGAAAATATAACAATTTCCGTCATTGACATTAGTACTGGTATGGAAAGTAACTATTATATATGAAAAAACATTGAAAAAATAACATAATATATCGATTTACAGCGTAAACACCATTGCACTTCGACATAGCTGTGAACAAGAATACGTCATAATGCCTACACTGCACTTCGGGGTAATCAAAACGCACTTCAGATTCAAACAATCAGCATGACCATCGAAGTCCAACATTTATATGTCTGAGCCCACAATAATAGTATTATCAATACTAATATCTAATGTATGATATCCATATTTGGTTTAATAGACATTGATATACGGAATGTGACACGTGTACATTAGCTTTGACGTGTTGTACAGTTCCCCCATATCTACACTGACTTGGATATGTTTAATATATACAATAATAAACCAAAGTGTGTTTCCATGCAATTAATAAAATTTGGCAAACAATGATAAATACAAACATAAGATGCTTTTAACGAATGTAAGTGTCAGATTATTAAAACAAATTAGAAAACAAACTACCTCTATCTACCTTCATGAAACAATAGGAAAAATTAACAGTATTCATACCTATATATTACCTTTTTTCGTTATTCTATATAATGCTCAAACATGGACTTACTACACATATAATCAACCTTGCACTTGTACACTAATTACAATAATCACGGGCAAAGATGAGTATTTTACAAAGACATTTTACTTTATAAAAAACGGTTAGGAAGGTGTATCTGTGTAATTTATAGTTTGTTTGTCCGTCAAACTACATGTATCCATCCCTCCGTATGCGAACAATTTTATAGAATAACTGAAGTTGTTAATGACATTTTACCAAAAAATTAGGATTGACTAACATGACTAAGGAAAACTTACTTTTTTTCTTGTTTAATTTGTTTTTCTAGAGTTAAGGGCAATTTTCCAATATCGCATTTATATCAAAACTAAAACAGAACACTGTTGTTGGGACCGATAACAAAATGCAAGCCGTTTTTTTCAAATATTTTATTGATCTATTAGTGCTACAGGAAAGGAACTTAACTAATTGTCAGTGCTAATTTTTTGGTTCACATATCACATGTATCACGCACTTACTAAATAACACATTGTTATAAGGATTGATTTTATGGAAAATCCCTTTTGATTTTGAATTTATTCTGGTATGTCTTGCAGACTTTTGTTCACTAATTTGTGTGTACCCGGACATTTTTACTAGAAGCTTAACACAATTTGTGAATTTGTAAAAAGCAAGGTATCTTTTTTCTTTTTTTTTGTGCAAGAATTATTAGATGTTAAACTCTTAAATTTGAGTTAATGTTTTAACATGTCTTACACTAGATCTATTATATGCAAGTGAAGAGTCCCCATTGGCGATAAGGGAAATGATTAAATTCCAATACAAAAAGGAAAACAAGATATAGCACGCTCCCTATGCACAGCTTTTTGTTTTATTTTTCTAGTTATAAACATGTTTAGAAGCATTTTACTTTTTTAAAAATGCCTCCATTAACTATGATCAAACAAATTCGGATTTTCTATGACATTGTATGACAATGCAGTACATTTGTTTTTAAATTTATTTTCAGTATCATGGAAGAGATATGTTTTTATACTTCTACTTTCTATTACTGGTAAGTTACAACCGTTTCCATTATCATAACAAATTTACAGCATCACAGTGCGAATACGATTATGGTATGATGAATACATATGCTATGGTGCTAAATCACACGACTACATGGTCATTGAATTAGGTGTTTGTAGATTGCTTTCTTATCTTGCAGTGAGTTATATTTGTTGGTTGCTCTTCAACTGTAAATAATGGTATGCTGGAAAGGGGGTGTTATTTAGCCATACAGCAGGCCCCCTATTAACTCGTTAGCGAGATGTTTACTTATTTCATTAATTTCAAGAGCGTGGCGCCACGTCCTACACAAGGCAACATTTTAAGTCGTACAACGACTATTTGATAATACATTCAGAAAAGCGAAGCAAAAAAATCACCTGTGAAATTCTGCTTGGTTGAAAAAGTTCATAAATAACTGTATCTTGTTATGACCAAAACATAAAAGCAGAATAGAGAAGAATTGATTCTTTTTTTTGATAAATGAGTAGGTCCAGTAAGACCCTTTTTTGGCCCTAAAATATCGCCGTTTTACAAAATTGTTAAATTGTAACCTTTTAGTTATCTATTGAAAAGTCTATTACATAAATATGCGCTGTTTTTTTTTACAATACAATGCACATATATCGGGTACTAACATCATTAAGTCATGCTTAATTACTGAAATCTTCACAAATGTAGCAGTTTAATTAAATTTTAGACGGTTTACATCTTAAATGAAAGTGGCCGCATTTGTGTTCATTCTTAAGGAGATATGAACCTGACGAATTTGAATTTTCTGCGCAACTCGAACTGTCGGTAAAATACGAAACTTATTATTGTACAAATAAATAATAAATACAAAATTTATTAAACGATTGAATATATTGAAACTTTTGTTATAAATGAAAGTTGTTTTATTGTTGTTTTATGGAAATAATTTTGCGATCGCACGATTACGACATCGTTTAATTTCCGGCGCCATTTGTAAACAACAACAGTCGTCTGCTGTAACGTAACGTTGGTAGCTGCAGTGATGACAAGAATACGTAAGCATGGCTTCAAATCTAAAAGATATCTGAAGGTGTCGGAGAGTCAACATGCCCGATGGACCAAAACATCGACTTACTCTAATGATCACAACTATTTTTCCAGTAAGTAATCCATTTGATTCCCGAAAAATACACGACAACATCAACACAAGTTTTACAACTACTGTATATAATATTACAATGAATAAATTATATACGTAAAATTATGTTGACCATAAAGATAATCTTTATATAGTATTAGTCCGAGATTGTTTTTACATCCAACGACTGTTTCGCCAGAAAATCTTGGACTGAGGGGCCCTCACTGGCCAGCTTGTGCAAGTTGTGGCAAAAAACCGTTGGACGTCAGAGCAATCTTGGACTAATGAGTTTTAATACCAGTAACTGAGTAAGGTTAACATTTGCCTTCAAGAATAAATGTCCTGGACTAGCATGACAAGTCATATTTTAATTCCACTTTCAAAGGTCCTTTTCATTAAAAATCAAATACTTTCTCATAATCTTTATTAACTGTAAAAGTTGAAGTTAGCCCCAGGATGTGAAGGGATCAAGTCTGTTTCACGCCTTGTCAAAATAATTATGATTGGCAAGGCTATTTTTTTTCTGGGACGCCTTCCTATGAGGTTGTCCCAAAAAATTAAAATAGCATTGCCAGACCTTATAATTATTTGGACTATTTTGCTCAATAAACATGTGTATTGTCCTTCCCTATGCCCATACAACCCTGCTCAGTCGCTCTGTAATTATCCTATCAAGGCTTAAAAACAAGACCATGCATTATCAGCCACGTCACAATGTGAAAGGAGAAGTTATCAGGGATGTCACAATACAAGAGATGTTATCAAGCTTGCTTTTGTCAAGTGTAAAACTGTCTTAGGACGAGGGAAAAGACCAGTAACAGAACAATAAAAAGATAATCAAGTTTTCTTCTTTAATATAAATCGATATCATAAAATATCAGCCACTCGACATAATGAGAAACATTCATAGGATCCAGGGGGCCCGCCCCCCCCTCTTTTGTGGGAAAAATTTGGTTGATAATATAGGGAATCATTGAAGCATGACTGGAGCAGGCCCCCTCTTAGGTCAGTCAGAGCCCCCCCCCCCCCCCCCCCCTTAGGAAAAGTTCTGGATCCGCCACTGACATTTAGCTCATTTGCTCCACTCACTCGTAAAAAAGGTTCAATTTGTGGCTTGTGGCTGATATTTTAAAATATCAATGTCACATTGTGTAGAAACCCCATAATCTATACGTACCACACACCTTTGCGCCCTACGTCCATTCGCGCCTTACATATTTGCACCCAATTTTTGTTGAAATTCCAGTTGAATTATTAGATATATTTTTTCATATGTATATACATTCCCTAGAAAAATTATATATATTTCCAGAATAAAATTGTGTCATAAGAGACATATCAAATGTTGTTTATTTTTTATCAAATTGATGATTAATTATTAAATGTTATTTATGTACATGTATGATTGCTGTTAATTGGTTAAAGCTTAATTTGGTCTCTTGCTTTGATATAAATACTGCAGATAGGTACGAGAAACACATTGTAGGGTGTGAACATGTATAGGGTGCAAACAGACCTGAAAATCATGATTGTTTTTTAAATCTCCTTTTATGTTAATACTGTAGCCAGGTATGAGTAAAACATTGAAGAATTTAAATGAAAAACATAAAAGATCGCAATACAAAAAAAAAAACTGTCATAATAACACTTTATTTTGAAGAAATGAACAAAAATTATTTATACCAATATACTTTATACCAAAACTCAATTACTAAATTATTATAAATCACAAAACCAATAAAAAGTGTGCAAAAGGACTTTGGGTGTGAACATGTAGGGTGTGAAAGGGACAAACATAATTGGACGTAAACATATTTTTGGGTGAACAGATCTGGATTCGATGTACATGTATAGGACACAGGGAAATAAAATCATAGAATTGACTGAGTATGCAGAACGAATGACTTGCACAAATTTGAACTTCTTCTTTATTCTAGATCTAGATAATCCAAGCCTCCTTTCCCTATCCAAAAAAAAAATTGTTGCTCCGGTACAAATGTTAAAATTTACATAATAACATTTATTCAATGTTTATGCGTGTCTCCAGCATTTTAAGACGGGATATATTGTACTTATTTATCACTTACGGGAATATATAATTTCACTTCAGGGGGGGGTTTAATGCTACCAATCAAATCATTTTATCAAAATTTAATACTTACACAGGTTGTTGGGGAAAATCTGGATTCAAAATATTTGTATTTGTCATCTGCCTGACCAATATATGTGTTTAGGAAATAAATCCCTTTGAATTTAAATAGTAATGTTGCCTAAAATTATTTTTCTAGGGGTGGGTAGCATGATTGATAAAAATAGCTAGTAATAATCATAATAATAAATATATTCTATTAAAATCTGTAAATACATAAAATGTATCACACCTAAAATTTTAGACAATTGAAAGTGCATCATCCGATTCTAATAAACATGATAAAAACAAAAACAAAAATTTCTGATTATTAAAACTAAGCAACTTCCAATAACAAGGCTTTATATGGGTGGGTCTTTATTATAGGTTTGACTTTCTTGATTTGAATTCAATGACATTTTGTAACTTTTTGAACAGTTTATATGTAATGTATGTATATATATACTAGTCTCCTTTTGGGGGTTTGACAACAAAACGAAGCTTATATTTGTAATATATATCATGTAACCAGACTTAAAATAATTTTCTTTATTCTATGTTTATTGCCACAGTGCACAAAGAAAACCTGACAAAAACAAATTGAAAGAGGGAGGACATATATTTTAATAAATTTACAGAAAAGCCTTTCAAATATGTACATGTACTTTTGTATGAAACATTGTATGTTTTATTTTTAAATTTCATATGACTTTAATTTAAGACAACAGTTGCATGTAAAATGTTGACATACCCCAAGACTAAACCTTCATACGTATTGTCTATTATAATAACTCCTGAACTTATATGGATCTCTCCGTCATTGTATCTTTTATTATTCATTTATGTTTACGATTAATGACACCAATAATGAGGTGACTGTAATGGTTAATAACTGCACAATTATTCCAAAAATGACGGCAATGCATCCTAGTGGAGTATCATCACTCAGAGTATATACACAGTAACACAGTAACACATTATATATACATGTATATGAATGAATATAAAATGTATACATGTAAATTGTACCTGCATTCATTATTGTTTTTTTTATAATTGCAGTTCCAAACATCTCAAATGCAACAAGGGAGGAAGAGGTATCTAATGAAGGAAAACAAACTAGGTCATCTGAGGACTGGAGAGAAGGGAGAAGAATTGTTGAGCTAGATGTCCTTGCCACTGGTCTAAGAGCATGTCTTAAATGTGGTTTGCCCCTACAGCTTGGACATACTATTGACATACAGACATATGGTCTTGGATGTCTACTGAAAGTAAGTAATTCAGATTTAAACAAAAAATCTAAAATGTCTGAACACTTTGAATGAATTCAGCTTGTCTTTCTATCCATCAAAAATAATTTCAATCTATCATTCAAGAACAGCCCTGAATTTTAATGATCAATTGTCATCATTGGAATACATTGTGTAACATATGTGTTTTAACAAGAATCAAATCTTTAGGTCAAAGTTCAGAAAATCAAACCAGAGAAAGCCCATTCTAAAAGCTAAGAGTCAATACTAAATTTCAATATATATATATGTAATTGATGAGTGCTAACTCCCTGGTTGTGTTCAATGCATTGAAGACCTCAGCAACACTCACCTAAACAATTTGCTAGAACTATATTTTTATTTGAGAGCATTAAATATACAAAATACATGAACATGTACATGTACTACTAAAAACCGGGGGTCTGTAATCTTGAATGGTATAATGTAAATTAATTTCCAATGCGAAATAGGAAAAGACAATTTGATATGCATGTTCATACCTAATGAAGCATTATAATAAAAAAAAAAGAAGGATTTGATATGACATGCTTCTAGCATTTTAATAACAACCCGAGGATGTTACTACATTTTTGTATATGTAACGGTATGACATGACTTACTCACTATTTATGCTATGTCTGCCTTTTTGTCATTAAAAAGTAACATTGAAAAGATGGGAAGAGAGTAATGACATCTAATTTTGATGAGATTCTTGTCATACAAATACTAACGTTTGACCATTTGTCTCTTTATAAAATCAACCATTTTTTTTTCTTCAGGTACAGTGTTTTAATACCATTTGTATGCATGTAAACAGTGTTCCTACTGGAAAGCGTCATGACAGAGTATGGGATGTCAACAGTAAACTTGCAACAGGTACATGGACATGAATGCACAATGTTATCCAGTCATGTAAATATAGTCAATCAGCATCCAGGCAAATTTTTTTCACTATCACCTACATTTTCAGGGTTCACTTAGTTTGTTAAAGTTTATGTCATACATTACTATATCTGAGCCATTATATTTATTCGGTCATATAAACTTGCTAGCATTTTAACAGATAGAGTTCTTGCAAGATTTTTATAAAACTAATACTATAGAGCTAGTTTTGAAATGCTGGATGATTGACTTTTTGTCAAAGAGTTATGCCCCTTGGAAATGTTAGATTTATGGAAAATGGCCTTGTTAGCACTCTATGGGGGTACGGTTCATGCCAGACTTTTGTATAACTTATACTCTTAGGTTAATATCAGCAATATCTTGAAATAAATTATAAAATGGTGGGATATCAACTTTTTTAAAGAGTTATGCCCCTTGGAAATAAAAAAAAAACATGTTCTTTTGTTTTAATTAACTGGTATAGTTCTAAAACTATAAAAAATGATTTAAAAAAAATCATCAGCATTGCGAGATCAAAAAGTCTGCAAATATTCATCAAAATTGTACTGCATCATTATTTAGATAATTGTATCTTTGATTATTTTATTACAGCCCTTGTTCACTCTGGGCTTGGAGAAAGACAAGCTAATAGTTTCCTATCAGAGCTAAATATTCCAGCATTCAGTTATAAACTTGTTAGTGCAAGACTGAAAGAAGTAGGGAATGTTGTTGAAGAGGTAGCCAAGGAATCAACAAATGAAGCACTGGAGAAGGAATTGGCAGCTGTAGAACAGTATGTACCTAAAATAAATAAAAATCAAAACATTAAACTTAACTCAAATTCATCAATGGGATACTTATAATTTAAATTATAATGATTAAAAAGAAGATGTGGTTGCAAATGAGACAACTCTCCACAAGAGACCAAAATAACACAGAAATTAACAACTACAGGTCACTGTGCAGCCTTCAACAATGAGCAAAGCCCATACCGCATAGTCAGCTAAAAAAGGCCCGAAATGACCATGTAAAACAAATCAAACAAGAAAATAAACAGCCTTATTTTACATTTAAAAAAATCTACGAAAACCAATATGTAACACATAAACAAATGACAACCACTGAATTACCGGCTCCTGACTTGGGACAGGCACATACATACTTAATATAGGTGGGGGGGTGGCTTTTGATCATGTTAGTTGGATCCTAATCCTCCCCCTAACCTTAGGCAGTGGTATAACAGTACACTATAATAAGCATTGATTGAATTTAAATTTTTCATGCACTGTAAAAAATAAGAAACACATTATTTTTATTTTTCAGTAACTGAGATCTTCAGTTTTCATTATAAAAATTTGGAATGTGACTTCAAGTTATTTAGATTTCTAACATTTGACTAAATGATTTGATCCAATAATGCTTATGGTTAATATGGGTTTGGACACAAAGACAATATATTTCTGACTACGATTGACGATTTCATTTGATTTATACAATCTTTGACATCTCCAGTTACATTTTATATTATGTTTAGTTTATTTACTAGTACTTTTATAAATTACAGAAAGAAGGGTAAACTTGTGGTTGCTGTAGATGCAGGATGGCAGAAAAGAGGAAGTGGTAGAGCATATGACAGCAAATTAGGTATAACTAGACACCATCAGTTATAAGAATGAAAATAGACATTGACATAACATCATATTACAGATAACACCAAGAAACAAAATAAAACATGATGGTCTTTCATCATGTTCATGTCAAATATTTATATCTTTCTAGTCAGGTTGAGTCAATGGACTGTTATGAGGTGAAATATCAATTAAACAAGCATTAACTACATGTACAAATATGCCATTTGGAAATGATGAATAGTTGTCGTATTGGCTATTGCTGATCATAACTCATTTCCTTATTTTTGTCAAGCCTGAGACTTTTGTTGCAGAAAGCTAAAAATAGGGATAGTGAGTTGGCATTTGCGGTGGTGTTAATTTTCTTCTTAAAAGCTTTATATTTTTAAAGATTGAAGACCTGTATGTTCATAATCTGTATTTAGATGCCTTATGTTAAGAAATTTCCTTCTGTCACATGTCTATTGTCCTTGACCATATTTTCATGGTTCAGTGTCCAATTGAGAAAAAAGTTAAGGTGAACATGTCCAACTGTCAGGTGCCATCTGACCTTGACTTCAGTATATAAAGATTATTTATAAGATTAAAAATATTTATTAAATATCTTATGTTTTGATATGTAGTAAACAAAATATCTCAGATAATGTTATAAAAACCAGATTACATAAGATATCTTGATTTTAGAATGAATAGTAAAACGGCTTGCCATAATAAATACATATCATAAACAGTTTTGATTTAAGAACTTATTTTTGATTACTAGGTCATTGTTCCATGATTGGTCCAGAGACGGGGAAAATTATAAACTACTCCGTAAGATCAAAAGAGTGCAGAGTTTGCAGTAGAGCAGAATCCAGAAATGAAAGTCCAAGAAAGCATGCATGCTACCGTAACTGGGAAGGTAGTTCAAAGGGGATGGAGGCTGATATGGTGATAGAAATGGTGAAAGGTGTACAGAGTAAAGGCTGTACAGTAGCTGCATTAGTTGGAGATGAGGATTCAACAACAATAGGACGAGTACGGGCAAACATCAGTAATAGCATTGAAAAGATATCTGATAGAAATCACTTAAAGAAGATTCTTGGAAACAGTCTTTACTCTCTCAAGAAAAATCATCCTGTATTAACAGTTAAAATAATCAAATATTTACAAAGTTGCTTTAACTATATAATAGCACAAGGTGAAGGTAATCCAGAACAAATAGCAAAAGATCTCAATGCACTTTCGAAACATCCTTTTGGCGATCACCAATGCTGCTCAAGTCGATGGTGTAAATTTCTCAGCAATCCAAAGTCTGTTTTTAAATCATTTCCTCAAGGAAAACCTCTGTCAGGGGCAAGTCTACAAAAGTCTCTGGAAAGTGTTTTTGAAGGATATGCTAAGAACAGCCTTAAATTGTCAACTGTCGGAAGTACTCAAGCTAATGAGAGTTTCAACAGAATGGTTTCTGCTAAAGCACCAAAGCATGTTCATTACAGTTCTTCTGGAAATTTGAATTACAGAGTTGCAGCAAGTGTTGCCCAGAAGAATACAGGTCACAGATACCTAGTTAATGTAAGTTTTACTACATTGGATTCATTATTATTCGTGGGTTTCGAGGGTACATGTGAACCATTTAAATTTTTCATGAATAACATATTGGTAATAGGCTATGTATACAGAGATTGGAAAAACCATGAAATCAAATATCCACAAATTTGCAAGTTTTCAGTAAACCACATAAATTGATATACACGAAAATAAATGAATCCACAGTATATTCATTAGAGCCCCTACTTGAAAAGTGGGCAGTACATAGTGTTTGTGGTGTCCTTGTGTCCACCCATGGCCATCTGTCTGAAGACATAGCAGATTTGCATATTTCCCAACCTTTTTATTACAACAACTTTTTAAGAGTTATGGGACTTTGACTGTGGCTCATCAAATTCAAATAAACATCCAAGGCAAATATCTTTGTATGTAGAAGCAGCATATATTGTAAAGATTAGAACTTATCTGAAAACTTTACATAATGCTGACATAACACCTCAGTCTTGTTTTTGTAGGTCAGCATTCAAAAGAATAAGTGCTCTTGTAGTGTAGATCTGTTTACTTAGCTCTTATTATTTTGTTTTTTGTAAGAAAAAATAGTTTTATATAAATATGAAGTCTTATTTGTTATTTTTCATTTTTCAGGTTAATAAGAAGTTGGGTCTTTCACCAGGTTACCATACTCAGCGCCTTGCCAGATTAAGAGATTATCAGCGATCAAAGCAGAGGGCATTGGCAACTACAAGAGCATTTAAAAGAAAACGACTGGAAAAGAAAGCTAAGATGTAATTAATGTATATTTTATTTCAAAATATAACCCATTTATTTACCTGTGTATGAGAAAAATAATAATGTCCAATGAAAAACCATATTTTTTCATTGTGGAATAACCTTTACAAAACCACATCTATTGAATAACCTTATTTTTCAAAGTGGAATAACCCTTGAAAAGTACAACTTCTAGCAATTAACCTCAAAAGCCTCTTGTAACTCATAGATTAATACTGAAACACCATATATATATATTTGCTTTTTTCATTTCCATAAAATAAGTAAAAAGCTTGTATTGAAATTAAATTTGATATTTTTATAACTTAAATGGGAGTTTTCAAGACAAATAATATTTAATATTTATAGCATAAGACCCAAATGGTAAAAAATATAAAAATTGGGTAACTATTTTTCTTGATAATTGAAATAAATCTTATTTCATTTAGGCACCAAAAGCTTGCATCTGCAGAAGTCAGAGAAGGTGTCTCCTATCAAACAGGATGTTCTCTTGATGCAGCAATATCGGATGATATTCAGTCTATTCCTGCACCAGTTATTACTCCAGAATATCTTCCTTTGGAACCAAAAACTTTGAATGACAGTAGCATGACATACTTTGATGTTGAAACAACAGGACTTGGTAAGGATTACTTATTATGACAAAAGGCTCCAAGTATTTAAGATTTGAATACCTCTTTTTGTAGATTTACTGGGGTGTAAAAGAATTGTCTGAAGTACTTTTTGGAGAAGCACAGATTTGCTTCATTCTAAAAATATGTTCGCAGTAAATGCCTTTACAACCCTATAAAATTACTAAAAAAAACATTCATTAATAATAACATACTATTTTGTAAGGATCATGAAAAGAATTTTTTTCCCCAGTTTTTTCTTTTATTCACCTGTGCACTTTATTGTGGAAGCCAGTGTCATCAGGAAGTTACATTTCATTTTGAAATAAAGGTTACTTTTAGAATGATGAGAGATTATTGTTAACCAATTAAAATAACGTGTTACAAATGTATAATGAAACATACATGTAATGTTATTATATAGATATGAGTAGAGGTGGTATGAATGCCAATGTGACAACTCTCCATCTAAGTCTTTAACATGGAGCCTTTGCTCATACAGGACAACAAGCTATAAAGGACCCAAAAATGACTAGTGTAAAACCAATGTCATATATATTTGAGATCTACAAAAACATTGTTTTTTTGGTGTTTTTTTTCATTGGCTAAATTTGAAAACAATTGTTTGAATTATAGAAATTTAAAGGATTCTTCTAATACAGAACTTTAATGTCAACCCAATTTTTCAAAACAGAAGTTCTTGCTAAAAATGTGGAAGGAGGGTGAAAGAACAGAGGTGGGCAACTGATCAACATAGATCACTGTGACATACATTTTACACTTCATCACATTTTTGCTGTATTCAATGTTCAAGTTCATATATCAGCATCTAGACTATGTTTGGTAGAATCAAGCAACCTTGCATGAAGATGCATCAGGGATAGATGGTCAGCTTCAAATCTAAATTGGGTTGCTGTTACTGACATTTGATGCTTCTAAACTCATGACAATATTTTGAAAAAGGTGGTAACTAATGCTAAATGTAATTTGTTTAACAGGTAACTTTGAACCTCTAGATTATATTGGTTTTATTTCAGGCAGAGATTCTCACATAATACAGTTGTCTGCTGTCAACAGCCAAAACACTAAATTCAACAGATACATAAAACCAGCTAGACCAATATTACCCCAAGCCTCAGAAGTGACTGGTTTGAAGTTTCAAAATGGGAAAATGTACCATGACGATAGAGAAGTTCAGAGTATTGGAATTTCTAATGCCTTAACAGCTTTTATTCTCTTTCTGAAAGAAATTCATAACACCGTACTTGTTGGGCATAACTCCAAAATTTTTGATGTTCCAATATTAATTAATGCACTTGAAAAAAATGGTCTACTTAATAACTTTATGTCATCAGTGAAAGGATTTATTGACACACTTCCTCTTTTCAAAGAGTGTATACCAAATCAACCGTCATATTCACAGCCAAAAATTTATAACACTTTATTTGGTGAACTGTATAGCGCTCATGATTCAATGGAAGATGTTGTTGCTCTACGTCGCTTATTTGAGAAAATATCACCTAGTCTTGTATTGAAATCCAAATTATCTGGCACTTATGAATCTGTAATGCAGTTGTATCAACACAGAAACTGTACAAAAGGTTTGCTTACAACACTGAGACCTCTAACAAATAGCAAAACTATAACGAACTGTATGGCAACGAAAATTGCTAGCAGTGGATTAGGTCTAAGCCATCTTAAACTGGCACATAAAAGAGACCGACAACAAGGAATAGAGAATCTATTTACAGAATTATGTGGACATCCATCAAAAGCTCGTGTTACAAAGTCAAAAAAAATAATACAGGCAACATCAACCTATCTGAATGACTTGGAGGAATGAATTGTAATATACACATGTAGATAAAGTTTTATTGACAAAATAGACTACTAAGCTTGATTTTATTTGTGGTTGATTTTTTTACTATATATCAAAATTTATATGAAAAAAAGAAATTGTAATTCGAGTATAAAGGGTGGTGTCATAAAATAATGACCCCTTAAAGGCAGGAAAATATATCCTATCATATGGGTAATAAGAGTACTTTTTTTTAAACTTTACAAATCTACTGTACACTACTTATGCTGTACATAAAAGAATATGATTGCAGACCAAAAGTGTAAAGGGAAGATAACCAAACTTATGATAGATTTGTTCACGATTTATCAACATTTAGATGAAGAAAAAAAAAATTGTAATTGAGTAAGGGCTGTGTCCTAAAATAATGACCCCATAAAGGCAGAAAATTATCCTACCATATGGGTAATAAGGGTACTTTTTTATGTTTATTATTAGCTTGACGTAGGGTTATTGGATGTTTCATTAAAATTTACAAATCTACTGTACACTACTTATGCTGTACATAAAATAATATGATTGCAGACCAAAAGTGTAAAGGGAAGATAACCAATGTTATATCTCTAAAAGGGGGTTATACTCTGTCTCATTCCTAATTTAAATAGTTAAAAGGGGGGGGGGGCTTTTTTATCTGCATCTTAGGCAAATACCATTCAAATACCAAAGAATGTCCTGCTGGATCTTTCTTACCTAACATATACTTTTTTTCTGTCTTTAGAAAATATCAAAAAAAAATCATACATCAAGTAAAGCAGAATTATACAAACATTTACAAGGAAATGTTTGAATATTCAGATTTAAAATTATTTCTTTGGACAAAGATAGAAATAGAATATTTTATTCCCAATAACTTGGACATAAATTTTCTAAAAAAATATTTAAAAACAAAATAGTGAAAAGTACGGGAAAAATTTCCCTCCAAATTTCCACTATATAACCAGTCAAAAAATTCCTGCCATCTTTTGGCTTGAGTTGATATTTTAGGTTTACTAAATTTATCCTTAGGGCAAAGTAACCACAATTTATAGGTAAAATCATTTTATACTTCTATTATGTACTGTCTTCTGCAGCATTATTAGGTGGGCAAGCTCATCATAATTTGAGAAGGTAAAGTTATATTTTTTCTGTTATTGTAACTTTTTTTTCCAAATCATGTACCCATACTTTTTTTTCTGTAATAATTTAGCTTTCTGTAAAGGCTTTAATATGATAACAAAAAAAAAGAAGATTAATTATTCCAAATTTTGTTTTATGTCATTTATATAGGCCATGGTTGTTATAAAATCAGTGAAAATTTAGTAAATTTGGAAATTCTGGAATATCTTATTTGAACAAGTTTGTGTAATCTCATATTTTTTTGTTATTTACCTGATGCTGATGTTGTTGACATGTGAATACTACCAATAAACTAATTTCCAACAAATGCATTTACTCTTTTTTGTTGAATTATACCCTAATATCCTTCTTATGAGAATATACACAAATATGGTATATTCAGAGGTCGTTGCCATGGAAACGGTGTCATGTACATGCCAATTTTATTTTATTTTTCTGACAATGGATATTGTCCCTTTGAGTACATACCCTTTTTATGTTACTTTAATTATTATTTTGTCAGGTTCATATCACCTTAATATTAAAAATTTAGTTGTATTTGAAGATAATACATAACATGTAAACAGATTGAGGATGAACACGGATGCGGCAACTATCATTTTTGACAAAAAAAACTTCTGAAAAGTGACATTTTTTTTTACATAATTGATAGATTTTTCATATTTAAGCATGAATCAGAGCGTTTTTTTATGACTAAATCAGTAAAAATCTTTAACATAAAGTAATTGAATCAACTAAAATAGACACTTAAGTGTTTAAAAAGTGTCCAAAATCTTTCGTCAGTTGAACCTAAAATTTGAGGCCAACATCGGCCCTTACCGGACCTACTCCTTTGTGTAAAGGTAAGGCATAAAGGAGCTTTTTCCTCTTTAAATATTTTTCAGTGCAATATGAACATTGTGAGTAATGCACCATTCGAATGAAACCGAGGATTTCATTGTATTGGTAATGCTTTCAACAACAAAAAAAGAAAAGCTTCAAATATGACAGAAATATTTTTATACCCTGACTCAAGAAGTTTGTGCCTTATTTGTGTTGTCGTTTCCAATGTGTCCTTTCGTTTGTCGAATCATTATTTCAGTCACACTTTTCTCAGGCACTATTGAGGAGTTCATATTTAATCCGCTTCTTGATAATGGTGAGTGCCGATGCTTTAAGAAAAGTCAAACATGAAATTTATGTTTCCAATTTGGTTGATAGGAAATTAAATTAAACAATCGACTTCAGTTTAAAAGATTTATTTTCACTTTTTTTTCACTCCAATGTGTATTTAAAGTTTGTTCAAAATCAAAGCTCAACCTGTTAATGTAAATAATGTGTGTGTTATATTATTTTACAGGAGGTACAGTAATTTTGGTTCTACTTGTATTATTCAGAAAAAGATTATGGAGATATTGTTTCCTAACTATAGGTAGGTCAACAAAAATTCACTGTTGAACAATAAATGTGTTATATGATATTATTATTTATAATATAGCAAGAGAGAATTAAAAGGATACAACAAAGACAGTACTTACAATAGAGACACCTTAATTACTTGAATTACAAAGCAGTAAAGATATACAACAAACAATCGATAGAAAACAATCAAAGGTTAAGAAAAAAAATCTTGGAATTAAAAGGTGTTGTTAAGAAGCCTAACATCATAAAATATATGAAAAAAAAACGAATCTGCTAACAACTACTTTTAAAAAAGTAAGGTGTATTTCAAATGCATAGATCCTATGAGTGAGTCAATATTACTTCTAAAATATGTTGTTTTTTTGTTTGTTTTTTAAAAGGCATTCAATATTTGAAAATTAAAATAAAAAAAAGAGCCAAATGATGCGTTTTATAGTCCTTAAGTATATGTTCTGTTTCAGCGAGGTATTCATCTGAATTAAACCCAATATATTGTTACGAAGGAGAAAAACTACAACTGAGATTGACAGTGTGGTCCGTAGATATATGTGTGGAATGGTTGAAAGACAACAATAAACTCCAACAGAATGAGGATGTTTCATTTGGAAGTGAAGGAAAGCGTCAGTTTCTCACAGTTCAGAATGCTAAATTGAGTGATGCTGGTCAATACACAATGGTGGCTGGAAATTTACAAAAACATGTAACAGTAATTGTGAAAGGTAACTTAAGAAGGAAACACGACAAACTATCTGTTTGACATAGATTTATGAATGTTATAGTCCAAAACATTCCAAAACTTTGTTCATTAAACATATGATACCAGAACGGGTACAGGTGAGATCTAATGGGCGTACCTACGCCCCCCTTTTCCTTTATTTTTTTTTTCAAATATCGTTATCCCCTAATATTGTATTGAATATGGCAATGAACTTTCCATTTCTAAGTAGCAACATTCCAGCAGCACCTGCATACGGGGTATATATCTCTCAATTGATACGATATTCCCGTGCTTGCATTTCCTATCATGATTTTCTTGATAGAGGGTTACTGCTCACAAGGAAGCTATTAAATCAAGAGTTCCAAATGGTGAAGTTGAAATCATCCCTTCGTAAATTTTACGGACGCCATCACGAGTTGGTTGACCGTTATGGAATAACCATTTCACAAATGATATCGGATATGTTCCTCACGTCGTAACTACAATCCCCTTCCCTTTCATGAATTTGACCTACCGAATTAGACTATTTACCGGATTTGTAATCACATAAGCAACACGACGGGTGCCGCATGTGGAGCAGGATCTGCTTACCCTTCCAGAGCACCTGAGATCACCCCTAGTTTTGGTGGGGTTCGTGTTGTTTATTCTTTAGTTTTCTATGTTGTGTCATGTGTACTATTGTTTTTCTGTTTGTCTTTTTCATTTTTAGCCATTGCGTTGTCAGTTTGTTTTAGATTTATCAGTTTGACTGTCCCTTTGGTATCTTTCGTCGCTCTTTTATCATTGTTATTAATTAAACACATACTTATTTTTACACTGATCCCCCCTTCCGATGAGGTAGCAGTAAAATTTCGTTTCTCCGCCGTATTCGTGCCTAGTCTAATCATTCCTTTATTCACAATATTTCTGAGTTCATTTTAGGTTTTGTGTTAAGGTACATTAATACTTGTAACATGAATATTTGGTATTGCATTTTTACTTCCCATCTGGATAGCCTTTAGTAGCATTATATTGCTTCAATATCCATCAGTGAGTAACTAGGTGACATTGAACTACAGTTTGCCTTGAAGTTCAAGCATCATAATTATGTATGTACAATATACCACCTTTGATTTATTCTGTAGTACAATGACGTCAATTTTTTAAACACAATGATGAAAAAAAAGCCTTCACTATTTAGAACGAAAACACTTTATACTTCAGTGTTTGCATGTTTGTCTTGTATCATATGTGTCGTTCAACGAAGCCAGAACTTAATCAAAAATAGAGAGATATTTATCAGTCTGCCTACTTCATAATGTGATGCTAAATTGTTGAAATCAAGGAGCTTCTGGGATTCTCCATGGATCCTCTCCCAGGGCAACCGTTATTACATCTCCCGTTCATAAAATGCTGGCCTAGGACAATTGAAATGTTAAGTAATGCCTTATACCCTAGGATTTGGAATTTGTCGTTATTGGTCTACTGCTGTTAAGATCCACCCAATCATAGACAATTAATGGAAAAAAATTAAGTTCCGATCAAATTAAATTCTTAGCTTCCTCTTTCAAACATCCTACAAACACCCCTGGATTCAATCGTATCAATCCTCACATATTTTAGTTAAACTACTATACAAGCAAAGGTATGAAGCAGTACTGAAGCGATTCATCAACTCAATTAAAGTAAATCGACTGCAGTAAATAAATCCGGAATTCCCTAAATTATAATGTTTATTGGATGTGTGAAAACACGTGTACAATGTATGTATTAGAAAAAGTGAGCTAGAGTGGTCTCGTTTTACTAAGTTTTTTTTCTTTTTAACACAAGGAAGTTGTACGATATCGATGTAATATAAATTTACAAATGTTGTAACTACTTGATTTTCATATGATGAAGACATACCCTTTCATGTGGGGCAGGACCTGCTTACCTTCCAAACCACATGATTAGTCTTTAGTTTTCTAGTTTGTGTTTTGTGTACTGTTACTTGCTTATTTAGTTTTGTTACTATTCTGACATCGGACTCAGACTTCGTTTAAACTAAGTTTTAATGTGCGTATTGCTATATGTTTCTAAATTCTGTATTGGCTAATGGTATAGGGGAGGATTGAGATCTCACTAAAATTGTTCAAACCCTCTGCATTTTTATTCATGGTCAATTTCGGAGCCTCTGGCCTTTGTAAGTCATGTATGTTGTTTTGTTTTATTTTAGTTTATGTGTATGTTTTGTAGTTAAGTGTGACCTCCATTTTCACTAGTACACAATTGTATTGAAGGGGCTTGATGAAGACTACTAGTCCGGCCGATTGGTGCAGATATAGAGTAGAATTGTTCACTTGATGAGGAAAGCATGAAACTTTGCATAGTAGTTCTTGGTTATATACCCTTTGATTTCAGCTATGGACCCACTCTGAAAAATCCAATATGGCTGCCATTTTCAAGATGGCGGAAAAACGGTATAAAAATCAAGATTGTCCTAAGGGTATTCTATATAATTTCGGAAATTAAAGTTATGATTCTTCAAAAATGGACTTCATGTTCTTGAATTTGTTATCAATTAATTTTAAAATATAAAAAAAAATAATTTGGTTATTTCTATTACACATACATTTGCAAATATGGCTGCACATACAAAAATAAATAGTGAAATTCAAAATGTTAATCAATATGTTACATGTTATTCTTTAAACGCTTTCAGTTTTAATGGTTGGAATGAAATAGGTTGAAACGAGTCGATTGAACGTTAATATAGGTCGGTTAAATATGGTGGAATAGTAGATAACTCATCTGAACTTTGAGGCAGTGCCGAGGGCACCCTGTCTCGTGTCTCTTCAATGTAACGTCTTACGTCACTTATCGCGTTTTCATCTGCCGTACGCACTACATCGTCAAATTGTTCTATGTAATCAATAGGTGTACCTTTCTTCAGGCGGAATAGGCGATTCCCATCATTTAAAATGGTTAAGGGGCTACTATTTCCTTTTCCAACGACGTGCGAAACCAATTCGCAACTATTCAGCGAGCATGGTCCTAAAATGCACTCCTAATCAGCACTTTTATTAGTTTTAATGGTAACAGTCATTTCTGAGTTTGGCGGAACTGTGATGGTTCGTTTTATCCAAACTTGCTGAGTTGAAATCTCGTTTCCACTGTTAACAAATGCCGCATTTATCACTTTATTGTTGATGGTAATTGTGGGAGTACTCAGGTTTATCACTGCGCTCAGTATGTCCAAAATATCTAGCCTAAGTATAACATCGTCTGTTTACTCTATTAATGTCGAGAGTCGTTCTTTATAGTCTTCCCAATAACAAGCTGTTAACACAAACCACGTAGCGTTACGTTCTCAAAATCTCCATTTTCTGCCGGAATTAATTTCTCATTTACTAATGTTATCATTGCAGCAGTGTCCACAATCATGCTCACATTCTGGTCATGTATAGTACCTCGTTCTGCTAAGCTCTTTTAAATGGTTCGTCTGATGATAATATCGGACGAGGCCGTGGGCCTCTGTTCGATTTTGTGATGAGGTGATGTTTCATGGCCAATGGACTTTGGAATCGTGCGTTGGCCTACTGGCCCGACCTTTTGCTGTTTAAAGACTCCATTGTTGGAGTAGCACTTTGATTTGTTCCGTATCCTTGTGAAGGTGATCGTTGTCTGAAATAACCGGGATTTCTGGAGTTTGCCCGTGGAGATGCTAACCGTTGTCTTTGGGGACTATATGATCTCTACCTTAGTGGGTGTGTTGCTGATCGATAGGCATTAAGCTTGGGTGTAATCTATCAGGCGATCTACCGCGAATGTATTGCTCAGGAGATCCTCCATGTGTATATTGATCAGGTGATCTTCCATGATTATTTGATCAGAAGATCCGAGGTTATACTGATCGGTCAATCCACGGCTATGCTGATTAGTTGAAAGCATAATATCAGCTAGTTTTGTGACATTTTGTGCGAGGTTAAGCCCCTCATTATCCAAAGGTCTGCTCATATTTCCTCTATCGGTCGGTGATACTAATCCATCAGCAAAGTAGATTTGTCGATGGTTATAATTGGCACTTTTTGATTCATATATCGCCATCTGGTTTGCTATTGAGGTTTTTAGTTGATTCAACGCCTCGTTGAAATTTTCTGGGTTCCTCTTTATTACATGCCTTGAAGAATCTTTGTCTTTACATTCCCGATGGAATGCTTCGGTTCCAATCAGGTTTGGTCGTCTTTCTTGCTGAAGCGCTGCTCCAAATGAATGCTTTTTTAAGGCCTTGGAATCATCATCTGTGCGAGCGTACTCAAAGCCAACATCGGCCTGCAATATGGGGCCTACACACATTTTTCTGTTTTCCCATTGTCATCTACCGGCAAATCGTTCAAATTGGCAAATGAACGCCTCCCAAGTCATGGATCCTCTCCAATTGAGTTTTTTGAATTTTTGGGAGCTGTGGGCTTCGTCTCCGGTCCCTTGCACCAAGATTTTCTTGCCGTCAGGTATATTCTCTCTCCAATGAAAAGTCTGAAGAAGAGGGGTTGCCACACTCTTTTGGTTTCCTCTGCCCTTTCCCGGACCGGCCAGTGGAGTCAGCTTGCTGTTATGGGAAGCCTGTTAAGGTTCCAGGAGCTGACGAGGTTGTCATAATTGGAGTGATAAATGTGGGATTTGCCATTGACTCGACGGGGATGATACCGTAAGTAGGAACTGCATTCAGAATTGGAGAAACTTGATAGAATCCTCTTGCAGCCAATTGTTTCTGTAATGGTGTGCTGCTCTGAACCAAATATTATTGACTCATAGTAGATGGTAAGTGTGCGTAAGACGACACATAAGCCTGTTGCTGGTATCCTTGATAAGTACTAGAGGGTTTTAGTATGTTCTTAATTGGAGATTGTTGTTGAATAATTTGAACAGTTTTATGCAGGGCCAAAAACCCTGCCATAGGACTTTTGACTTAAGGTGAAGACACTTTCAACAGAGTTGGCGCGGTTGCTGGTTCATGCGAACTATAATTGGGGAAAGACCCAAGGCATGGATTTTGTTGTGTACTTTTGGTAAACTTGCGTTGTACTGGCTAAGGTCAAATTTTGGCTTAGATGATGTGTCCATTTCAGGAATTATAACTTCTTTATTTCGATTGTCCACTAATTCATTTACAACAGATGCCAGTTGTTGGAAGGTACCCTGCTGTTCAAATGCACTTTTAAATTGAACTGTGTCTGCTTCCTCAGGAATTGTCAGCTTGTCCATTCGTCTCACAACAGCATTGAATATCTTATTGGTCTGACCATCAATTCCGTCAAGCAATTATTGTGGTCTATCCTGTCTTCAGACTGCTGAAGTTGCTGAGATATTGCTATCATCTGTTCGTAATTAATATGCATTGCCTCTTTCTGTTCAGCTTGAAACGTAATGAGACCAACACATATTTTATCAATTCGCGATGATTCGCTCTGTTTTATATTGCGGTAATCTCAGCTGTTATTTGGGCATTAAATTTACTACCTGCTAAAAATTCTTGGTACAATTGTTTAATAGTCATTTCTGAGCTGTCCTCTGTTAAAGCGTCCGAGTTCAGCTGTGGGTTTCTCCATATCCCTAAGTGATTAATGTTCTGCCATTTCAATGTTCTTGTCCTTGTTGTCCCCAATTCCTGCAATTTCACTGATATGTGTTTAAATGATTCTCAATTCACAGTTTGATATCTCAAATCACAGCTTTTATGTGTGACCCAAGACAACAAATAGTGCAGCTTTTAATGAAAGCTACTACTGCAGCTTTTTATGAAGGTTTCTACTTTGTGTATGAAATGACAAGCAAGGCAAAATCAAAAGGACAGATACTAAATGACACTATATATCAATAAAATGCTTATATTCAGGTCAATTCTCAATAATGAATATTTGCTCTTTTTAAGGCGGCCATTTTGAAAATAGCTGCCATTTTGTATTTCAAAGATAGATCAAAACAAAATCTTGCAAGAGTACACCAATTCATTCAAATATGTTGTTTTTTGTGCTTCCAGCATCAAATCCACTGTGGTTTGTGTTATACTGGAAAATATTTTAGAAAGTACGGCAGCCATCTTGAAATAAGCCGCCATATTGAATTTTGAGGGTGGGTCCATAGCTAACATTGCTCAGTACACAAAAATGTACCATCATGCAAAAACTGGTGCTTCCCTCATTATTTGAGCAATTTTTTCACCGATCGGCCGGACTATACCTCCGGGTGCGAGAGTTTCTTGCTGCGTGAAAAACCTGTTGTTAGCCAACGGCTGTTGTATGTCCTTTGGTTGCGTTGTTGTCTCTTTGACGTATTCCTATTTCCCTTCTGCATTGTATTTTAAAAGAAAAATCAAAAGTACTTTAAAAAGAAATGACCTCAACATTTACAATGAAAATGAAAGTATATGAGGTAGTCATCCATGACACAAATTCAGTAATGCACAGAAAAACTACAAAGGAAAATGCGCTTTTGATTCTTTTCTTCATCTCAAAGTAATAATGAGTCATTCAACAGGAATAAAACAAATCTCTACTCACTGAACATTACTAGTCAAGACGGACCGTTTTCAATTTGAGAATAATTGTTTTCAAACTGACAATGTGGCAGTGATTTTAAACATTATCTTGGTTTTATTGAAACACTGGATTAAAATTCGTCTAAATTTTAATTATATAGACCAATATAAGTAGGTTCTTTGCTCTAATATTATATATATCGCACTATGTCATTAAACCACTATGTTACTCTGGTATATTTCGTCCTTCTTGTATATACTTTGTCCAATTCTAAATCTATATGCAGACATTTAGTTTGAATATCTCATTTTGGAATTAATTATGTACAATGTTATCAGACTTTTTCCTATTTCAGAAATGTTTACATCTGAATTTAACCCATTAAATTGTATCGAAGGGAAAAAATTGCAACTGCAATGCTCAGTGTATTCTGAAGACATTCATGTTGAATGGTTTAAAGCAAATACGAAAATTAACCAGAATGAGGATTTATCAATTGAATGTGAAGGAACAAATCACTGTCTCACAATTCAACACGCGAAATTGAGTGATGCTGGTCAATACACAATGGTCGCTGGAAATGTACAACAATATATAACAGTAACTGTTCAAGGTAAAGGTAGCATTTAAAACAAATCAAATGTAGTATCGTCCTTAACATCAAACTGTTGTTTTTTGTTTGATATACATATATAATCTGAAAACAAGTACTACTTCCTTTAAGATAAACTACTCTTTAAAATCTGTTAAACAAAGGAAAAGGTCCAGTAAGCCTTTTTTGTCCCAAAATAAAGCAGTTTTACAAAAAATATTAAAATGTAAACTTTCATCCTTTTATTGAAAAGTTAATATTTCTGTTTCATAAATACTGTGGATTCATTATTATTCGTTGGAAACCAATTTTCGTGGGTTTCGTGGGTACAGATGAACAAGGAATTAAAATGTTCAACGAATATCATATTTTCAATAGGCTTTGTATACAGAGATTGGAAAAACCACGAAATCAAATATCCACGAATATTTAAGTTTTCAGCAATCCGCGAAAATTGATACCCACGAAAATAAATGAATCCACAGTATTGGCTTTTTTGATAATGCAATGCACATGTATTGGGTACTAGTGTCATTGAGTCATTCAAAATTAATGAAATCGTCACAATTTTAGCATTTGATCGAATTTTTAGACAGTTGTCGTATTAAATGGAAATGGCCGCATTTGTGTTCAGTTTTAATATTTAGATTATGTTGTATTTGATGATAATGTTTAATATATATAAAGGTTGAGACTGATCACGGATGCGGACACTTTCATTTCTGACAAAAACATATGAAAAGTGACAGGTTATGGCAAATTTGATAGATTTTTCATAACTATGCATGCATTTGGACGTCTTTTATTGCTAAATCAGTTCAAATCGTTAACATTAACTAACTAAATCGACTGTAGTAGACTCTTATGTGTGTAAAAAGTGTCTCAAATCTTTACTCAGATGTACTTAAAAATTTAAGGCCAAAATTGACACTTATCGGAAATACTCCTTTATTACTTCTTCCTCTTTTCAAGAATACATGTTGTCAGTTCTTAGACAGTAATTAACGTGCTCTTGTTCCTGTTAGATTTCCGTTATATATTAAGCTGGAATAGGGATATACAAAACAATTATATTAATAAGATATTTTTGTCCCCAACAGCACGGCATGTTGTAAAAAATTGTTTTCTTTTTGGAAAAAGAAATAAAACTATAACATTTATTTTACTTTATTAAACCCCTAGAGACGCATTCTTCAAAATTTCAATTTGACCATACACAATGTGGTGCATCGTAATCACCTTATGTAACTTATAAACATTGAGTAATTTTGCCATTTCACTTTTCATTATGATCATGAATGTTATCAAACTATTTTTTTAGCAATGTTGAGTTCTGACTTGAATCCCAGACTTTGTATCGAGGGAGAAAAGTTACAACTGAAATGCTCCGTGTATTCGAATGATATTGATGTAGAATGGTTACAAGACGAAAAGAAAATTGAACAAAATGATAATACTTTAATAGAAAATGAAGGAAGATATCACTGTATGACAGTTCAACATGCTAAATTGAGTGATGCTGGTCAATACATAATGGTCGCTGAAAACGTACAAAAACATATACCAGTAACTGTTCAAGGTAATTTTTTAATAGAAGCATTTGCGTTCTAAACAGGAACATGACATTTTTTCCTGTAGTTATTTTTATACATTTGTACATGTGTGTGTTCTTCGCCAAAAATGCACAATTTGCGAATGCTTGCCTTTTATCTAAAGAAATATTGAGGATAAATAAATAAAACTGCAATACAAAACCAGGTTAAAAAATTCATTATATATACAGGGATTGCCATCAACTTTTCAATTGGCTCCAGGCGCACGTGACGCTCGAATCAAAACAGTTAAAAAGGCTAAAACAACAAGTGGATGTTGATGCGCGATACTGATTCTTTATAGTCTCTCCATAGCTGTTATGTTCTCCCATTTTAGAAATGAACGGAGCATATCTTTTTCTAGTATCTATTATTTAACTTTACCATATACTATGTTTTGTATATTATAGTACACAGCTACTTTTGCACAGGTACTATTTCTGTACTAAAAATCTGTAGTACTGGACATCTACTTTTAATATTCAGTACTATTTTGTTACTCTAAAATTATTGTAATATTTAGGTACCTGTATTTTACAGTACTTTATTTGTACTAGAAATTTAGGTACTACAGATTTTGTGTTACTAACGTTACATTTTCAGCATTTTGAAAATGTTTCTATTTCAGATCTCTCAAAGTTATGATTTTCAAACATGAAATATTGTATTATTTCTGTACCAAAAATATTTAGTTCAAATCAAGTACTGTAAAATACAAGTACCTAAATATTACAATAGTTTTAAAGTAAAGAAATAGTACTAAATATTAAAAGTAAATTTCCAGTACTGCATTTTTTTAGTACAGAAATAGTACCTTTGCAAAAGAAGCTCTGTATTTAGGTTTCATTGTAATCACCTACAGTAATTTATGAACATTTAGTTTATTTGACTATTTTATTTGTCGTCATCACAAATGTTATCAAACTATTTTTTTCAGCAATGTTTACATCTGAATTCAACCCAGTAGATTGTATCGAAGGAGAAAAGTTTCAACTAAAATGCTCAGTGTATTCAGAAGATATATATGTGAAATGGTTAAAAGACAATTCGAAAATCAAACAGAATGAGAATGTATCAATTGAAAGTAATGGACTGTATCACTGTATGACAGTACTAGACGCTAAATTGTTGGATGCAGGTCGATACACAATGATAGCTGGAAATGTACAAAAACATATAACAGTAACTGTTAAAGGTAACGTTAACCTGCGATAAAGAAAATCACTAGAATATATTTAAATATTGTATGATACCATTTAGGAGTTTCCACCTTTCATAGGTGAGTCATTCCAATTCCTTGGTTATGCATGTTACACTCAGAGACGTTTCCAACGTATCGATATGACTTAACTAACCACTAAACTAAACTTAACTAGTTCATTAGATGGACAACGAGTAAGACAACACGGGTCATTTCGATAAGAGGCCATCTTTTTAACAACATCTTTTGTAAATCAGTATCAAAATTTAACTTGGTTTAATTTTTGAAAATATCATCATATATCGCATGTTGTGATGTGCTGAATATAAGCGTGTATTTAGATTATTCTAAATTCATCATAAAGGTCAAATTCGAAATATAAAGTGTTCAGCTCTCTAAACACGTTCATCTTTGTCAGAGACCTTTTCTATGTTAATTGAAGTATAACCATTGAAATTCAGACCTGTATCAAGCTTGAATGTTGTGCCCGCACTTTCCCAAACTATTCAGGGTTCGACCCCCTGAGGTTGTATCAAGATGCATAAAGCAACACATTTGATTTCATTTGATATGCATTGCAGATAGAGAATTTCGATATAATATAGGATAATAAATTACATTTAAATAGTATACGCAGGGTATTTTTGTTGTTTCCCATGGTTAGAGTTGTTTGCAAGATTATTTGTCCATTTGCTGATCAAAATAAAAAAAAACGTTTAACAAGCATTCATTTCATTTGAAAATCTCACTCAATTCTGTGTTCCAATTTTCCCTGATCCACTGATTATCGACAGCATACGGTTGTTTTCGTCTTCAAAAGATTCATCAGTGATGCTTGAACCAAAAAAAGTATATACATAAAAATGCCAAATAAAGGAAGAAGTTAATGTGCATTTAAAACACCAATTCAAAACTGTAAAAACAAAACTAGGTTGTACCCTTACTGTGTTACAAAAATCTAAATATTTTTAAAATTCAAGGTTTTGTTACCAGTTAATTTGCAATTGTTAACATATTATAAATTATTAGTCATGTCAACACAGAGTTGTTAGTGAGTTGGTGATACCCTCTGGAAGAAACATCATACACATGATAAAGTAGCGATATCTACATAGTTGTTGTAAATGAACTCATCATAGATACCATAATTCAAATGTTGTTTTCTAGGCTTTTCGTTTACACAGTAGTGTAGTTCTAGTGACTGATGGGCTAGTGATATACTCGGAGACAATCTTACAAAAACATTGAAAAAAGTCGCAGTGGTTGTAAGAACACTCATTATATACACCTGGAAGATAATTGTGTAATCAATATACCCGTGGTTTAATTGAAGTATGATGTATCGTTGTGGTAGTCTTAATTTACCTGTATACGTTTAGTGTCATATCATATGTTATTCTAATATTCATGTTGTTATCGATTTATAATTTATTTTAGAAATGTTTGAATCTGTATGTAACCAAATATATTGTAACAAAGGGGAAAAGTTACAACTGAAATGTACATTGTGCTCAGAGGTTATTCATGTGGAATGGTTGTTCGGAGAAGGAAAGAAAATCTTTCAAAATGAGAATACAATAATTGAAAGTGAGGGAAGGCATCACTGTCTGACATTTCGAAAAGCTAATTTGAGTAATGAAGGTGAATACATTATGGTCGCTGGAAATATACAGAAACGAATAAAAGTAACGGTTATAGGTAAGGAAAGGATATCATAATATCATGTTATTTCTGTTTTGACTTTACAGAGGACGGTTTGCCAGAGATGAGATATTAACACAAATCATGGTATGCAATGTGTCGATACATGTTCTGAATTTGTTTAACCACTATTGAACACACTAAGACATGAAATATTATTGTATGATGAAAAATGTTTCTTTGCCTAGTTTCAGTGTAAATGCGTATTACTTGTGAATTGAGTTATCAATTCTAGTTAAAATGGGCAATGTTGGCGAAGTGTTACAAGAGAAAAGCACAACAAAAATAATAGAGAACTCAAAGGCAGATTCAAAACGGAAAGTCCTTAATCAAATGGTAAAATCAAGAGCTTAAACACATCAAACTAATGGAAGGAATCTTTCATATTCCTTAATTGTTACACGCAAGTCTTTATGTAGAAAATTGTGGATTAAACGTAGTTGTTTTAAAATGGACGAGCAAGCAATTGCATCTATAAATTTGCAATCATTGAAAAGAAAGTAGTAACTATATTTGTAGTCTTAAAAACTGTGGTAATTACGAGTAAATTGCAGATTTAAAAATTATATCCGTATATTTCAAGTTCATTCTCATAAGGTTGTCATGTTTTGAATGCATATTTTTTTAAGTACTAATAACATTTTTAAGATTGACACTGCAGAAGGCTGCAGTTATCATAAAACCTGATAGATATAGATACTACTTATAACTATGCCATAAGTTCACCCTTCTGAAATATCAATGATCGTCAAAGTGTGTGGGGTTGTGTGTTTCTAGTGCTCTAGAATTACCGCTATTACTCTAAGAACTCTAAATGTTGTTACATTGTGGTGTCAATTCGTTTGGTACGTTATTTTTGTCATATGAGGAAGTAAAGAAATTAAGTTTATCTAGAACTGCCCACACGTATGTTTTATACAAAGTGAAGTCCTCACCAAAACTAATCGAGATATTGGTGCAGTGACTAAAGAGAAGCTAAAAGCGACTTGTAGTTTCCATGGGAAAGCCGTCACAAATGTCGTTAATGCAATACTAGACATAACACAACTATATATAAAAGAACAAGACAAAGCATATACGAACATCCTAATTCTGATAAATAGAGTTAATGTTGCAGTCAATATTTAAATTCTTTTAAGACTACAGCAAACAAAATAGTTAAGGGGTCTGCCAAACATGTTGACATTTCTTAAGATTTGATGATTTAGCACCTTTTGTTACAATGTTATATTATTTTCCTAGAAAATATAAACATAGATATGGACTAGGGAGAACGTTTTTGAACAATTTTATGTCTCAATAGACAAAATGCAAATACTCATATCGGCTATAAATAGTTAGCGCATTTCAATCCTCTCTTTTTTCGCTACACCACTCGACTACCTGGGATTGACAAAATCAAGCTTTCGCTGGCTGGGTGTTACCTTTCCTCATCAGTTTTATCTCGTGTCGTAAAACAGTACATGATATATAAGGTATGCAGATTGAATATTACAGATCAGCAGAATTATCTATGTTAGAGGATATTACAAATGTGTTTTCAGCCTTGTTTCACCAAAAATTGTGATCCGATGGGTAAAATCAGTCGCAGAGTTGTTACTAGTTCTGACCTATTTAAATGTACATCCACCATTTACGCAGTATTTGTTATGTTTAGTTGTTTGACTTTTTTATTGTTTAATTTCTTTACAACAGAGAATATTCAGAAGGATACTTGGAATTGTGTTCTCATATGAACTTGTATTTAAGACTGCTCCTTGATTTTTATAGATAGAAAAAAGCTGACAGAGGCATTGGAGGAAAGTTGTTTATCCCAAAGAAAGGCAATATTTAATTGGAAGATGTTGAAAGAAAACATTACACCAGTAGAAATTATAGATTCCCTAATTTCTGAAGCGTTTGTGGAAAAAGATCTATGGGATCAGATTAAACGATACTCACGAAGATACCAATTGAATTCAATACTTAGCACTGCTATCAAAAATATCCAAACAGTTGATGATTATGACAAATTTGAAGCAATAATTGTTCAATGTTACCCTATCATCAGATTACAGGCGAAGGATGATAGTGATCATCCACAGAATAATAATCTAATTCCAGTCGACAGTAAGCATACTTTTTTATTTTATAGATACTTAGGTTTGATCAAGACAAACGTGTTCTTCAATGTCATTAATGTCAGACGATGGTATCCGTTGCAATAACAATAACGTTCAGTCTTTAGAAATGATTCATTAGTACGATGAGTCTAACTTTGGTGTTGAGAAATAGTATCGTAATATGATAATATTTCTATATTTTACCAGAGCAAGTGTGCAGGAGTTGAGATAGCCACACAAATTATAATATGAAATGTGCTGATCATCTTAATATTTTGTAACCACTATAAAACGCAATAATAGGCTAGGATAAGATACATGTATATCGTTGTATAATGGTGAATGCTTCTTTTTCTTAGTTTCAATGTATATATGTACTACATTTATATTGGGTTATAGTAACAATATGAGAAAAAAAAACGTCAATTTTAAATCTGAGAATGATACGAATTATGTTTAAATATCCCCAATTATGCTAAAAAATAAGGAAAATAAACTTGTTTTCCAAAAAAAACAAAAAAACTTAATAAGTTAGTAAATGAATATAAGAGAACGCATTTTATTTCTTTATATATGATTGAGAGTATGTGCTTATTTCAGATGTTTTTAACATGTTTAACACATATTATTGCAGTATATGTAACCATAGCAAAAACAAGAACATAAATGTGCATATTAAAACCCAAGAGATTTACAACGTTGTACAATATGCCATTTTTTTGCGACAACGACAAATGAATGATAACACAATCTAATTAAAAACCGATCTCTCATTGCTCCCGTTTTCTGATATTTCGCGTGGGAAATCTAACGAAACCCGCTTTGAGGTCACATGTGAGTTAATTGGAAGTTATGAATTTATAATGATATGCAAATGACTTGACGACCTATTAATAAGCCAATCAAAAAAAATAATGAATTATTTGGACTGACGATTTCTTCGTAAATAAAATGAGTTACATCCCTTAACCTTACGATAAATTTTCAAGATCGTAGAAGACTCATTTTTATTGGTCGAAAAAGACACACCTACGAGGTCACTCACATGTGACCTCAAAGCGGGTTTCGTTAGATCTCCCACGCAACATATCAGAAAACGGAAGCAATGAGAGATCGGTTTTTAATTAGATTGATGATAACATATCTCATCTTTCAATTAAAAAACAACTAGAAATAAATCAAACCTGCTATAAAAGACAGGCAGAAGGTACTTAAAGGAGATTTAAAGTTGATGACAATCTGTCATAGTCAGGACCATACAAACAAAAAAATACGACCAAATAACAAACAAATATAAAACATGACAGAAAGAACTTTAAACACAACAAACAAATAGGGTAATTTCAGATGATCCGGATAAACAACTTCTACTGAATAATACATATTTCTGGTGTCACTTTTTTTTTCAATGATCACAAGATGTTTGCGAATAGGAAGAAAATAATAAGTTAGAATTATGATGTTTTGAGGAATATATAACCTCAAATGTCTCCCTTTATCGAAACAGTAAGTTCAAGTAATACTTTCTGAATTTACA
Organism: Mytilus edulis; assembly: GCA_019925275.1. NCBI lineage: Eukaryota > Metazoa > Mollusca > Bivalvia > Mytilida > Mytilidae > Mytilus > Mytilus edulis. Next base: position 60,554,343 of record CM034362.1, read on the forward strand.
GCATTTGGTTTGCTTTTGTGTTATGTTTCCGTCTCATTGAGGAATGTCTAATTCACTCGGTTTGTAAGTCCATGTTTAAGAGACATGTGGTTTATTTGAAGATTTTTGTTTGATAACAGGAAACACAGAGAAGAATTTAATTGCAAACAGAGAGATACTAGAAAAAGAATTATACCCTAAGGATTACATTGATGGTTTTTTGGAGTCGTTCATTCTTTCGTTAGAAGATCATGAAGCACTACGAAACAAAGAACATCTGCGAAAACAGATGGCACACTCCTTTTTAGAAACAATTCTGCAACCAGATTGTATAGGAAAAAAATCAGTGAAGTGTTTGCTAAATAGCTTTAGAAAAGATAACAACACTATATTAAATAGGATAGCACAGCTAATGAATAGTGCTCTACCAAATGGAAGTTCAACATTCACCGGTATTTATATATAACATCATATCATCAACTGCCTTATTTACCATGCCAGCTATCATCATCACTCGGTTTCCGTCGTCGTCGTCGTCGTCTTATACTTGGAAAAGAATCAAAAACTACTAGACTAATGTCTGTCAAACTAATAAGGCTGAAAGAGCTTTATACATTTTCAGATAAGTCGTAAGAGGACGCATTGCCTTTCAATTGTGATTTTTTTTATAATAGCACTGAGATTGTGATAATTCTTTACTAAATCTTGAATATAAGCAAGTAAAAAATCCGCATGAAATTATGTCGTCACGTTTGATAAGGTGTAATTATTAGATAAACAGGAAAAACGATATCTTGTTATACCTTTACGGCGAACAGAAAACTAAGTAAAAAAATGATTGCTTAAACGCATCATTCGGGAAATATTTTGGATGTCATTTTTTCACCCATTTGATCATATATTTTTTTTTTATCTCTAACGACTGTTTTGTTATGTTTATGCTGTATATATTTTGTTTAATAACGTAACATGCTTTAACGGATAAGTTAACAAAAATAAATGAAAACGTTTTTCAGAAATTTATAAAAAAAATCTGCATGGAACTGTTAAATAAATATTTTTTTTAAGAAAATTTGAAAATTTATTTAGTAAACAACTGTATTGTATTGTAGGCTTCGACGGCATCAATAAGTTATTGATGTTCACACATTATGTTTATTGGCCATGTTTTAGCAAAGCCAGAGGTATTTGCGACCATCAAATAACCAAATGATGCCGTATCATAGCTTCTATAGTGAATTGATGTTATGAACATTTTTGTTTTTTATCAAGTCAAAATGAACGGTAGACACGATGTTGCATTAGCATAAAACCATACACGAAGTGTTTTTTTTTTATTGAAAATGATAATTATTATACTGATAAAACTAAACAAACTTTACGATCTTTACTAAATATACAAATACTATCAACTGATATTGATACTATATATAAAGGGTAATAATGACATGCAATGGTTCGGTAAATGCGGCTTCTACGTATCAGTATCAAACTGAAGGTTACCTAGCTGCACATACGGAAGTTTATCACAGAGACAATGTGAAGAGTAACAAAACTCTGTGCTATATTTTACTTAGAGATTCAAAAGAACATGAACTATGAAGTAACATCTGAAATTTGTCTAAAAACTAGTGTAGTTCATTACCCGTTTAACGTGGAAAATACAGTTAAAACTTCGACTGTAACAGATTTTAGGGATTTTTGAATCAGCGCTACATTGTATATACCGCGTACTGCATAAAAATATCTACGATGAAGATACTGGTCTTGCTTTTCCAATCACATAACAGATATCATGAATGAAATCTGCAGATTGTGTTTTAACTTTGTTTCAGTATATTTTACTTTTTAAACTTCAATAAATCATCAAATTTGTATTCGTTATGATATAATGTCATTCAAATCTTATCCATTCAAATAGTTGACACAGAACTTCAACAACACATGCAGATTAGGGATAACTGTCAAAATTTTGTATGTTCTAAATGGTCACATTTTAAAGAAAACTTTAATCCGCCAAACATAATGGAAGAACTTCACATTTGTGGTTTGGTTGATGAGGATAGAGCAGATATTATTAGAGAGAAGCCGAGACGGGAAATGGTGAATTCAACACTTCGAAATATTATCAGAAGGATTGATCGTCCAGAGATGCTTGAAACACTACTATCTGTTTTAAAGAAGGCAAAAGTTTTCTTTTGTGAAGAACTAAAGGACATCGTTGTAGGTAAACCGCTTGCTAGGCAACAGGAATATGGTGAGATTAAACTTTACTTCGTTTCCTTTTTTAATTTAAACAATTCAAGATGTGTTACTTATGTTTCATACAAATGTTCTTTGAAAAGAAATCATCTCGTATTCTCTTGTTATGCCATTTAGAATCTCCTCATTTACATTTGTCTGTAATCTATCAAATTCGTTTATTATAAGTTGGTCTTCAACGTGTTCGATTTGATTTCCTATGATACTCCTTTTTTAGTCAAATTGGCATTTGGCAAACTAAATGAAGTTGATGATGTTCATTTAAAAAAAGTGCTCGTGATTAATGTAGAATTGTTGGGATGAAATAGCACATGACGAAAATTTTTCTATCTAATTCCACGACGTTTCAAAACTTACGCAGTAAAATAATAGTTTGTAAAAATTATCAACAAGACAAGAAGTGTCTCTCATGATCTTTTTCACGAAATCAGTTTGAAGTCCTTTAAAATTATATTTTGGGGTATTTTCAAAGCTGTTGGTACAATAAGGATAGAATTTTTAAGTTGACAGAAACCGTCAATTGACTATTTAAGTTATATGAGCTTTTTCTATTAAATATTTTTCTTTTATTCTTTTTTCTGCATTTCTTGTCAAAAAGCTTTAGTAGGAACAGAACATATGCATAGCATGCAGAAAATGAAATGGATCAGCAAAATAAGATCTGCAATTAGTTAACACGGCAACAGTTTCCGTTCAATAACTTATAAACTGTTAAACCAATACTTTTAAAAGTTGTATATGTCATCATGGAGGCCAAATGTTATTTTGACGATTTTCGTTGTTACAATTCAAAAGAAATGGTTCCTGTCATATTGATAAATGGCAATGTATATTTTCTTCATTTGTTTTCATTCAATAACATATGAAACTTTCCATAACTGTTTTCAAATTATAAAACACTGTTACTGATAAAACAATGGAAGGTAAGTTAAATTTTGCTTTTACCGTTCAGAGTTATGGTCCTAGATCACATAGAAAATTACGTGTTGTATCGTTTCCGTGCAGTTACATATAAACCACTTTCCCAATGCTTTTAGATTTTCAGAATTTCAAATAAAAACAATATAAAATAAAACTCAATGTAGTTATTAATGAGTTTGACCTTCACTCCCAAATGAGCTATGTATCTTCATAATTTGAACATTGTTTTTTGTTTCGTGTCCATGGAATAACTCTACTGTAACGTGTAACCGGGCGATCAATGGATCCGTATCTGATTAAATCAGGATTTCAAGTGTTCAACTCATTTTTTTCCCCACAACCAGTTGTCCTATTCAAAACAATGAACACATCCTTAAATTGATTCACAACAAAAACTATATACACAGCACAATGCACATGAATCAAAATGCAAGGTGAAGTAACTCATTCACAATGCATAAACACACTGCCTCATTACAGAATATATACACACAATGTCACTTTGCAATCACTATGCAACATGTATCAGACCGATTTATTCACAATGTCACTAATATATAACTATGCAACATGCATACAGCCCTTTATTACACCATGTCACCAACAGATTGCTTAGCAACATGCATCAACAAGTAAGTATCACATAAAACGTATGAACACAAAATCACATATATACAACTTCTATTTACAACGTCCACACATATGTAGTATCACCTTGTTAGTCTGTAACTAACCACAATAACACAATGACACAATTACACTAGCTTTCACAATGTTTAATTCACAAGGAATATATATATAAACACAGCTGAACTCACGCACTAATTATCCTTTTGTGTTCCCACACAATGAATATTATCCAACTGGTAAGGTTTAACACAGTGCACTTTCACGAATACACTTCCACAATATTACAACTTGCAACACCAGCAAGTAAACACCTTGTATTCTCACTAATACAAATCTATGAAGTATTCACACTTCCACATAGTACAAATTGCAACACCAGCAAGTATACACCTTGTATTCTCATTAATACAAATCACTTATATATATCAGATTCACTTTATACATTGTATCACAATCACTATTGCAACATCCACATATAAATCCGAACACTATTTATATATCCTTTGGAATCACTTATTGCACTCTACTTACCAGTTGGAATATTTAATCCTGATGTTAACACTTCAGCGGTCCACATATAACTGACAAAGTTTCTCTGTCTTGAGCTGCCTTATATACTAAGATATGGAACGGTTCATTATACGTGAAGGGGTGAAAATCAAGCCTATACCAAAATTAGGGGTGTTTTAAGTAATACATGGTGCAACTTGGAGAAACTTATATACATATAGAAACACAATTAACAGGGAAAGACAACTGGTAATTCACATCAAAATAAATAAACTATGACCGATTTTCGTTACACTACCATCGCTAAATCATAGCTTTTGAAATTTGAATAATCTGTAAGTGATATCAACACACTGGGCAAATTTGATATCAATGATTGTCATTGTTGCTGTACAGGAGTAATGGTCCATGCTAGATTGGAACATAGGCATATGACAGGTTACATAATAAAATTGAGAATGGAAATTGGGAATGCGTCGAAGAGACAACAACTCGACCATATAACAGACATCAGCAGAAGATCATCAATGCAGCGAGAAATTCCCGCACATGGAGGCGTTCTTCAGCTGGCCCTTAATAAATATATATACTAGTTCAGTGATAATGAACGCCATATATTAAACTCCAAATTATACACAAGAAACTAAAGTTAAAAATAATACAAGACTAACAAAGGCCAGAGACTCCTGACTTGGGACAGGCGCAAAAAAGCGGCGGGGTCAAACATGTTTGTGATATCTGAACCTTCCCCCTATACATCTAGCCAATGTAGAAAAGTAAACGCATAACAATACGCAAATTAAAATTCAGTTCAAGAGTATGCTAGCGTCTTACAAAGGGGGGATAAAACTATCATTTTCCAGTGTCTATTTATTTTTTTTATTATTTATTTTATTATTCGTTTAATACACTCAGCCATTTTTTGTGACTTTTCATCGAAGTAACAGTGATAGTTATAAGAAACCAACACATCTTTTGGTCTATTTATTTTTAAATAAAGTTACCAGTCTTATATTACAACACCAGTTTCCGGTGCCTGTCAAAACATGGAGGTAAACAAAATAGTCCGTTTTCTTTCTGATTTTTTTTCTGGACTCATTTTTTTCTGTTTGATTTTTTTTTTAAATCTTGCATCTTTTTGGGGATATCAATCCAGGATATCAGGTTTACTGGAAGTTGTGCGGCCTAGTGAAAACAGCAAACAGAAAGTAGGAAAAAAATGTTTTGACTTCAGGGTTACGTACCTTTTTATTCTCCATGGCATGACCCATTTTTTTCGATCCATTTTTTTTTTTCTCGATCAAATCACAATGTCGCATTAGTACATGCTTGATTTGAACATGAGGAAAGTTTACATTTAATCGGATTTATTTAAAGGATAGCAGTACACCATTGACTTATATTACTTATATGTACCAAAGCATTATTACGTGCTTTTATGTATTAATTGACGAATGTTTCATTACATTAATTTAGCGGTTTGTTTGTTGTTAAAAATATATTTATGAGTTAAACAAACACAACTTGTATTACAGTTGATTTTATGTATCATTGTTTACTTGTGAGCTATTGGCATTATTTGGTGTCTATCATCGTCGTCCTTTGTCCTTTTGGCGACATTATCGTGACAAAAACCTTGATATTTAACTCCCAGATCAAATGTTATTAAACTGTCACAAATGCTACATAACCCTAATCATATTTATTATATCTAAACAAATATATGTTCTATTCCAAATATAACCAAAAGTTTCAGACAAAGTTATCACATCTTAAATATAATAAGTAATACATATACATATAAACATGATAAAGACATGCAGAAACAATATCAGATGATTAAAGATTTTCATACAATAGTTTTTTATAGAAAAAAATCACAACTTTATTCAACTATGAATTGAGTATGGTTGCGAGGTATGGGAAAACTAAGACGTTGCTTATGCTGAACTGTTGCAAAACTTCAGCACGAAGCTGAATTAATTGTTAAAGGCCTACTTATTAATGCAACAATGTTTGATAGAAGAAACCGAAGAAAACTTCAGTTATTCCACAGTATTTTTTTGATAAAGAAGCCAATTATTCACGAACACTAATGCCAGTTCCTGTATCAACTTAATCTTCAAATAAATTTCGAAACAACCCTGACCTCATGGTACCATTTTGTAGATGAGGACTAACAAAACTAAGCATAGTCAGCTATAAAAGAGGGAAGAAAGATACCAGAGGGACAGTCAAACTCATCAATTGAAAATAAACTGACAACGCCATGGCTAGAAATAAAAAAGACAAACAGACAAATAACAGTATACATGGCACAACATAAAAAACTAAAGAATAATCAACACGAACCCCACCAAAACTAGGAGTGATTTCAGGTGCTCCGAAAGGGAAAGCAGATCTTGCTCCACATGTGGCACCCATCGTGCTGCTTATGTGATAACAAATCCGATTGTAGCATAAGCTATATTCATTTTAGCTTAAGCTAAATTCATTTTAGCTTAAGCTAAATTCATTTTAGCATAAGCTGAATTCATTTTTGCATAAGCTAAAATCAATTTAGCATATGCTGAATTGTTTAGCTTATACATAAATCTTGGCGCGGAATTAAGGTCATAAATATTAAAATTCAGCTTATGCTTAAATGATTTAAGCTTATACTAAAATGATTTTAGCTTATGCTTAAATGAATTTAGCTTATGCTTAAAGGATATTAGCTTATGCTAAAATGAATTTAGCTTATGCTAAAATGATTTTAGCTTATGCTAAAATGATTTTAGCTTATGCTTAAATGAATTAGATTATGCTTAATAAATTGTTTTATCCAATCAAAATCTCGCTTTCTTAACTACTTTAAATTTTCTCTGATAAAAATGACTGACTATTTTTCTAAAAAAAAAATGTTTTTCTTAATGTAAATACATATGAACCAGTCCATGCGAAAAGGTACAAAAAGTCCTTTTGGTAAACTTTACAGGACACGTTATCAAAGTTTGTTATAGTATTTTTGAAAAACTATATTATCCGACAAAAATTACATTAATGTAAACATTCATAAAATTGTCAATTCTATCCTGAATTTGTCAATCAAAACAGAAAAAGACGTATAAATATATGAATTGTTTGTATGTGAGCAAGAGTAAAATCAATTGTTCCCCGACTAATGCTTTACCGACCAGAAACTCTAAAAAATACGATACTATACAGAGACAAAAGTCAATAATTTCAGTCAGTTCTACAGGTTCAAAGAAAGTAAGACAACATTAATTAATGTCATCTTGTGTTTTAGAAATTGAAAGTTAAGTTAAGTTAAATTAAGTTAAGTTATTTAATATTATATAAATCAATCTTAGTTGAACGGGATTCGAACCATTGCCCGGTTTAATTGCATTGATATCAGCATCCTAAGCGAGAGTCTTATCCCCACTGCTACCGGGGCTAACAATATCAATTGGCAAATCAAGCCATTTAAACTTTACTTTGAAAATGATTGAAATTTATGAAATAATTCATTAAAAATCTTGATAAAACTAAGGGGGGGGGGGTCCCAGCACTTGCAGGTGCGTGTAGCCCACAGCTTGATGATATGAGGAAAAGTAAATGCGTTTTATAAATCACAAGTCTACTACCAATAATTATGCACACTTTTTAGAATTTCGTAAAAACACTTTGCCTCTCTTTTATATATGATATCGCAATAATTATATATATGTAAGCGTTCATATACATTTATATGGATACAATATTGAATTAAAATAGACATAATAATTAGATGAGTGAAAAAAAGAAAATGAAGTAATAATTTTACGTGTGAGGAGTTGGCATTCTTATAAAAAAGAAGATGTGGTATTATTGCAAATGAGACAACTATCCACAAAAGACCAAAATGACACAGACATTAACAGCATTAGGTCACCGTACGGCCTTCAACAATGAGGAAAGCCCATACAGCATAGTCAGCTATAAAAGGCCCCGATAAGACAATGTAAAACAATTCAAACGAGAAAACTAACGGCCTTATTTATGTCAAAAAAATAAATGAAAAAACAAATATGTAACACATAAACAAACGACAACCACTGAATATACAGGCTCCTGACTTGGTACAGGCACATACATACATAATGTGGCGAGGTAAAAATCTTTTACACTAGAAATATTTTAGATCTTGTTATATAGACTAATTCTTATTCATTCTGGTCGTAAGTTAGTCTGTCATCTTCAAACGTGTAAGCAATGGTGTACGTACACCAATTTGTAGAATAAATGGGTTATTCAAAGAGGCATGACTTTTTATTAGTTGTTAGTGGCTTTGAAATAGCTGTCAGATAACTGCGAGTACTCTCAGATATGTGCATTGTGTCTTTTTGTGTCGGGATGTATAAGTATCCGGCCACGTCCACTTGTATTTGTGTCTATCTGATGAGTTAAGCCTTTTTCAACTGATTTTTATAGTTCGTTCTTATTTTGTAATGTTATACCACTGTCCCAGGTTAAGGGGAGGGTTGGGATCCCGCTAATATGTTTAATTCCGGCATATTATTTAAATCTGTGCCTGTCCCAAGTCAGGAGCCTGTAATTCAGTGGTTGTCGTTTGTTTATGTGTTACATATTTGTTTTTCGTTCATTTTTTTTACTTAAATAAGGCCGTTAGTTTTCTCGTTTGAATTGTTTTACATTGTCTTATCGGGGCCTTTTATAGCTGACTGTGCGGTATGGGCTTTGCTCATTGTTGAAGGTCGTACGGTGACCTATAGTTGTTAATGTTTGTGTCATTTTGGTCTTTTATGGATAGTTGTCTCATTGGCAATCATACCACATCTTCTTTTTTATATGCTCGAAACTTTAGAATAGTTTAGAAATTTATCAAATCAAATAATCCTTCAGTGATGGTTTCTTTATGGAAATTCTAAATTGATGTTTAACTGCGCTAAATATTATATATGATAATCATACGAATAAGCCAGGAACGGAGTTTCAATCTGTAATTCAATAGTTGTTGTTTGTTTCTTTATTTGTTTGTCGTATAGTGTTTTGTAAATCAATAGTTTTCTCGTTTGAATAGTTTTATCATTATTATGTACATGTTAATTACCCCGACCATATGAGTATATACCCATATGGTCATGACCATACGCGTATGGTCCAAATACTCATATGGTCCGGAACATATACATTGTATTCAATCTTTTTTTAACCCTTAACGTTGTTATAGATATACAATGTGTACATATATAAATGAAAATGTCACTACTGTGTGGGAATAAAAGGTCGAATACAATGTATATATTAAAATAGATGACAAGTTGAGATTGGAACAAATGATGTTTTTTAATCTTGTACAATGATTTAGCACTATCAGAAATACAGGTCAATTTTTATTTGAAGCACAATTCCATTTGTAGTTTTCGAGTACTTCTGTTTTTGATCGTTCTTAAGGTTTATGTACCCTTCTGTAGCCATTTTTGTACGATTTTTTCAAACTTCAATTGTATCAAAACTACAGATATTATAAATAATAGAGATAGGCCATTTATTACATATTCCAAGGGGAAACTTGATGCAAAGCATTATTGTTTTACTGTGTCATTGCATTTAATAGAAAAAGAGGACTTTGGTGCAAATAAGTCAAGATTTTTATAGAAAATCCACAGCCTTTATCCTTGTACTCTCATATTTGGCAATTTGATGACTGATAGATATATAATTATTGCATGCAGTGCTAGCATTGATTTCCTTAAAAAAAGTTTATAAATGTAGTTATTGGTTAAAACAAATATAAATATGGCCAAAATCAAGTACACCTTTTAGGGTGCGCTCGACTTTAGTCACTCAGCACGAGGTGTTTTGGAATTTACAGGTTGCTTAGAACTTTTTGTAAAAATTAAATACTAGCACATCATAGAAAATCAAGTGAGTAATTTATGTTTCAAATTTTATAACAAAAATCTCTGTTTTAAAGGCTGTGGATTTTCTATAAAATTATTATTTGCCACAAAGTCCTCTTTTTCTATCAAATGCAATGAAACAGTAAAAATAAATGCTTTGCATCAAGTTTCCCCTTTGAATATGTACTAAATGGCATATCTCTATTATTCATTATATCTGTAGTTTTGATACAATTGAGGTTTGAATTATTCGTACAAAAATGGCTACAGAAGGGTACACAAACTAGTCTCGATAATCCAGACGCTCCATATGCATATGTAGAGTTGGATTCAATCGGTTCGAATGACTGTAATGAGAGGGCGTGTCCAAATATGCAAACACAAGCGTGAGATATTTTCGAAAGGTTTCTAGACTTATCGTTCCTATGCGGTAAAACTAGATAAAAACAAACGGAGGAAGTAGCAAACACCATGCCTGAAATTTGTAAAGCTAGGTAATTATATCTGAAGTTTTGTGCATTTGTAAATATACTTTCAAATACTTCATTATATCTAATAAGAACTAGGTACCTTTAACGAAATAAAACACTGCATACTCAAGTACATGCATTCATTTTTTTAAGATACGTCTGTTTGTTATTTATGATCCTAAAAACTCGGTGCATTTTTTCAAAAAATATGATATTCATATCTTATTGAAAAAAGATGTCTAACAAAGCAGCACTTGGGAGAAGTAAAACAGGGAATTTATGATCAGTGCTTGTAAATTCAAAATGCAAACATACAGGAGTCAGGAGTCTTCTAAGCTCAGTTTCTTTCGTCAAGTCTACAAAATGGGTCAAAGACCATCACTTAACAATTTAAATTAAATAGAGAAGCAATATGCAAAATAAGCATAAGTGCACATCCTTTAATGATTGAAAGGGGCATCATATAAATATTCCTATAGAGGAAAGTTACTGTGACGTGTCCTGTCTGTAAAGTGGGTCTCATTGGGGTCTATGCGTGACGCAGGATTGGGGATTTTTTGTAAGCGTGACACGTGAAAGTCAAATTATTGTGTTGTCAAAACGGGGAATTGTGGGACCCGCGAAATGACAAAAAAATGAGAATTGCTTACGTATATTATGTAAGCGGATATGGGAATCTGACAAAACAGTAAGTGGGATCCGGGATCAGAACCCCCCATTGAGACCCCCTGTTAAAATGGGGAAATTGAGGATGAACAACAATTCTTATTAAAATGTTATAGATTTACCTCAAAGCGAGTAATATTAGAAAATAAAATAAATGTCATATTTCAATTACAGGGTAACATTACCGTTGATGAAAAAATATCTCTATTGGTTAATTCTAGCTCAGCATTATTACTTAGACTGTCTTCCTCTTTCATATCAGAGTGTCTAAATATAAGATAAAGTGAACTTTAATATATGATACATCATTTTGTAACTTTTTATAATTTAGTATGATATGTTATCATGGAACCTTTCGTGCTACCATGTCAATTATTATAGTTATATGTAATGCCATAGGTCTTAACCATTTATTGTTAATGAGTTTGTGCCAATAAAAATATTTGTATTTGTATTTATCATTATAAAAGTTACAATTTTGCCATTTAAAGCATACCAGCCAACTGTCACTATTTGCGGGGGATTTCCCCCATGAAAGCACCCAAATGGAAATTTAGTAAGAGCAATTTTGTGTACAATTTTAAACAAAACAGTTAATTTTACAATTGCTATAGGCTTTAGAAAGTATGAAGAAGCAAAAAAAAAACAACATTTATATACATTTGAAGGCACCCTTGAATTTTTTTATGAACTATAAGAGCCATCTTGCACACAAAACCCCCATGGGCATTTCAAAAAGTTGGCAGGTATGTTAAAGATTAAATATTTATTATACCCCCGCTTTAAAAAAGGGGGGGTATACTGTTTTACCTCTGTCTGTCCAAAAGTCCGTCCATCAGTCTGTCCGTCAGTCAGTCCGTCCCATGAAACTTTCGTCACATTTTTCTCAGGAACTACACATCCACCCTTTCTGTAATTTGGTATCAACATTTATATATGTCAGCCATACCGTGTGATGCGTTTTCAAATTCATCATTCATCGACTTCCTGTTTACCGAACACTTGTATGATTTTACACATGATAGCCAAGTTGAAAATGTTCGTCACATTTTTCTCAGGAACTACAATACAAGGATTTCTGAAATTTGGTTTCAGGATTTATATAAGTCAGCTATACTGTGTGATGCGTTTTCAGATTCATCACTCGACAACTTCCTGTTTACCGAACACTTGTATGATTTTACACATGATAGCCAAGTTGAAAATGTTCGTCACATTTTTCTCAGGAACTACAATATAAGGATTTCTGAAATTTGGTTTCAGGATTTATATAAGTCAGCTATACCGTGTGATGCGTTTTCAGATTGATCACTTGACAACTTCCTGTTTACCGAACACTTGCATATTTTTACACTATTAATATTATCCACTTGTGGCGGGGGTATCATCAGTGAGCAGTAGCTCACAGTTTCTCTTGTTTTAGATCAATTTTGCACATCTTTGAGAGAAATTAAAACAAATGGAATGTAGCAAAGTGATGAGTGCTGAATATGGAAATTGTTTGAACAGCAGTTGGTATACAACTGCATGTTGCCTTTATTTGATAAATTTAATGATATGATGAATTGTTAAATGTTTATTTTAAACTGACTTTGAAATAACCAAGAATTTCCAAAACAACATGTAAAAATGTACATGGTTTACTTTTTAAATTGTTATTTGGATGGAGAGTTGTCTCATTGGCACTCACACCACATCTTCCTATATCTATGTAGTTTCTTTCATTTACAAGCTGATTTAATCATTTATAATGTGATCAAGCACAGAATCCTATATAAAGTGGTGGTCCAAAGATTTGAAAATCAAATATTTTAAAGGACTGATATATGACTTTGCTTATTTTTTTAATAGAAATTATAGATCATTATAGTACATGTACAGTAGTAAGGACCAGCAGGTTTTCTTGCAGGACCATCAGGGGAAAATATTTTCAAGATTGAAGAACTATATAGTCTGCAAGCATGCATTCCACAACTCACTGGTCAGTGATTTTTTGGGTATTTCAGATCATAGAAAATGCCAGATATTATGATGATCTTATGAGGGGGGATAGGAGGGGTCCTGATCCTGAATTCCTTGACTTAAAAAAAAGAAATCCCAAGGTCCTGAATTTAAATAAAGTAAATCTCGACGTCCTGAAATCCAAAAAAAAAGATTCCCGGATCACGAAATGGTCAATCCCGAAATCCCGAGCTTAAAAAGACCCAATCTCGGATTCCCGATAAAAGTCCTACCCCCCCCCCCCCCCCCCCCCCCCGTCTTATCAATAAAAGATATATTACCGTAGTAATCTTCTTTTTTTATTCTAACCACAACCATATTTGGCAATGAGTGAATATAATTTTATTAATTCATAATTGCTATCAGTATTACATGTATTATGGCTGTGAGGTATTATTCATTATTTTGCAACCCTGCAAATTAAAACAGATCTAGAGACATTGTTCATTGTATACTTATTAAAATTTACCTTGTATAATCATAAATTGTTACTCATAAAATTTGATAGTTTTTAACTAATGATTATTCCAATATTGTATTTTCTAGCACTTCCTTTTAACATGATGGAGTTGCAAAATTTATCACGGTTCTATGGTGAACTAAAGGAGACTAATTTCATTTATCAAAGGACAGGAGACTTTCCATGCCTCAAGACTTTAAAAGCTGAAATTGTAAGGCTTTAAGAAACTAATGTACATGTACATGTATATGGTACATTGTATTATCTTAAGTTTCCATAAAATGATAAAAAAAATTAAGTATAATTTAAGTCTAACTTTTTTATTTAAACATATTTTTAAGAAAAATATAATGTTTTAACTTTGTTGAATGCATCTGCTCTATGGTCAGGTTGTTGTCGCTTTGACACATTCCCCATTTCCTTTCTCAGTTTTACTTTTATAATTTCTTTAATTGGAAGAAATAAAGCACATAATTTATACACAATAACCTTTTTGATTTAAGCTTTTGTATGAACCTTTCTTTTAGATCATTACATGAAGCTTACACTGTTTGAAGAGATGTGGGTATATGCCAATGAGACAGCAACTCAACTACAAGAATAACCAGAGGAACAAATCAAGATACTTTTTTAACTGTCTAATCAAACATAATGCTCCCTACAGTCAAATACCAAACAATTAAAAGAGTAAATGCATGCAGTAATTCTTTAAATACATAATGTTTGTCTCCAATTAATAAAGCAGTTGTCTGAATTTGTGTCATATCTTTGTAGGGAAATAAGATGCAGAGAACCATTCATGAAGTGTAAACATGAAACTGATATTTACAATGTTCTTTAGAGCTATAACTCTAGCCCTTAAGATTACATTACACTACTATTGCTTGCTAATTCTACTATCAACAGTAAACAGTAAAAGAGAGAAGATTCAGGACTAAGAGTGATTTTTGCAGTTTGCTGTGGATTAAATTTGGATGTATTGATGAAATTAATACAACAATAACAGTTAATTCTTTGAACAAGAAAAAGCTGTGCAATGGTGCAAAACAAAAAACTTATGAACCATAAAATGATTAAATCTGTGTTGAGTTTTCAATTTTTATAAAAGTGACAACATTTACCTACATGTAATGAAATATAATAAACCCCAAAGATGCTTTTATTTAGATTGATTGTAAATAGATATAGGAAGATGTGGTGTGAGTGCCAATGAGACAACTCTCCATCCAAGTAACAATTTAAAAAGTAAAGTTTACATGTCTGGCTGGCATACATCATTTGTCTTTGTTCATGGTTCAAAAGGTAACTTTTCAAATGGTGGATACTCCTCTAAAATATTAGAAACAAAATGTCTCTAAATGTCTCTTTGGTATATGGAATGACTGTATGGTGTACAAGTCTGCCAGGCTTGGTTTATCTGTCAGACCTTGACCTCATTGTTATAACCATTTAAAATATCTTTAAAATTGTAGTAAACTTTTATCTGTTACACAAATAATATAAAATCATTTAAGCAGGAAACACATTTCAGCTTGATTTAGGCATCAATCTCTTGGTGAAATTTCTTATTTTACAAGTCTTGAAAAAAGAAATTCTCGCTACATTGAAGACCTGTTGGTCAGAGGCGGATTGTTTGGGAAAAAATTTGGTTGCCTATATAGCATGTATAGGGAATCACTGAAGCGTGACTGGAGCGGGTTCCCTCTTAGGTCAGTCAGTGGGCCCCCACTTATGAAAATTTCTGGATCCGCCACTGTTGGTGACCTTCTGCTGTTGTTTCTTTGACACATTCCCCGTTTCCATTCTCAATTTTATTCAGTGCAGAATATTTTATTGCAATAACAACTAAATGTGACCATATTGCTTTCAACAATGAGACAAACCAACATTGCAAAGTCAGCTATAAAAGGCCACAAAATAGAAATGTGTAACAATTCCAGAGAGAAAACAAAGTCTGATTTATGTTAAAAATGAATTAAATGCAAATATGATATACAGCCACTGATGAACAAGCACATTCAGAATTCAATAGTGGTTGGTCAGCGCCAAACCCCCTTCTAACCTGGGACAACGATTTAACAGTACCATAGATGAATTTGAACTATGAAAATCAGTTGATTAGGACAACTTGTTTTGTATTTACTGGCAGTTACCGACAGCTAGTTCAAAGTCGAGAACAACTTGTAAAAATATCTGTTTCTTAAGACTAAAGTATCAATCGGCACACATCCAATCGATTTAAGTGTAAAGCTGTCATTAACAGTCTAATTTATGACTGCAACAAGAAATATTACAGAAATCCACTGAAATTACTGGGTCAAGTTAATTAGATAGAGAAATTTGTAAGCATCAAGAATGTTCAGTAAAGTACTATCTACTAACCCATCACCAAAACACAATTTTCTCATGAACCCATATGTGTCCTTTGTTAGATATGCACATAGACCAAGGTGAGCGACACAGGCTCACAAGAGCCTCTAGTTAAATTCTATTCATTTGGTTATGTCGGGTCTGGTTTAGACTACGGTAATAATTTTGTTCATTGATGTCGTATGGTGGGCTACAATACTTTAACCAATTACATTTCTTAGATATTTGTGGACAGAGCAATAGTTGAGCCCTTTTTCAAATATCAGTAAAATCTTCAACTAAAATTTTCTAAATTTTCCATTTTTTCTATGTCATGAATTAAAATAAACTACAACTAACTTTTTTTGCTATTTTCTATCAATTTCAAGTTTAGTTTCCACATCGGTCATACTAATTTATTTGACCTTGTTTATTAATTCCCTACTCTGCCTTAGCGGTCATCATTACTTTTTCTCTATTTTTTTTTTGTTTTTGGTTAATCACTACATATACAAACAAATGGACAGCGCTGTTTTCTTCTCAAAACCAGTGAGGCCGTCAACAAGGAGCAACATTGAACAATTGCATCTTTTTCGTGCGATGATCAATCCATTCCCCCCTCTTTCTTCCCAAAGATATAGAGAGGGGCCTTTACCATCGCATGAAACTATTAGCCGTGTAAAACAGATACAATGTTAGCTTTTAGAAAAAAAAATCCGTGTAAACTGAAAGACTTACAAAAATTGAACTAGAAGTGTTTTATTAAATCTTGATATATGTAAATGTGAAAAACATTCATTTTATTTATTTAAAATGCGACCCACCTCTCCAGCCGAATTATTCTAACTTAATTATATACAAAAAAAAAGCACCGGGAAGTTTAATTTGAAGTATAGCAGTTATGTCCAATTCTACCGTGTCAGGATAATAGCAAAACTGAAAACAAAATAAAGTCAATATGATTAAATCTATGAGGTTTAATTATTTACTTAGAAAGACCC
This sequence comes from Mytilus edulis, assembly GCA_019925275.1. Lineage (NCBI taxonomy): Eukaryota > Metazoa > Mollusca > Bivalvia > Mytilida > Mytilidae > Mytilus > Mytilus edulis. The sequence continues at coordinate 60,571,480 of CM034362.1, forward strand.
TTTCCATTTTGGAAAGATGATTGATTAGTTGTTAGGCAAATAGTGCATGCATTTTCCAGAAGGATAGTACAGATCATTACACAACTCCTTGGTTTAATGTCACGGTCAAAAGTATACAAAAGAAAGAAAATAAATAAATCAAAGGTAAAACATTATTTTTGATATCAGTAATGAACAATCGGTATAGCTGCTTGGCATATACAGCCTTGCATCCTCTGGAAAATGCATACATAAACTATTTTCCTAACAACAAATCAATCATCTTTCCGAAATGGAAAGGGGAGTAAAGGCACTATCATTAGTTGTCAAGATAAACACAATATTCGCTATTGTATTGATACTGACAAATCAGTGATTTGTGTACCACCGTGTACCCATTAAAACCCCGATCATTTTTGTTGATATAATACACAAACTGACAAAGCGTGTATGCTTGTCAATATACATGAAGTGGTCGTGAGTTGCGTATCTAAAAAAATCACTGACTGTCTTAGAGGGGCCGATGCAGGCTACTGTGGTAAGGCTATTCCCTATATAATCAGCCCATATATTTTTTCCGCATTAAAAAAAACCGAGAGTGGTGCCAGCAATAGGCTAAATTAAATCTTGCTTTTAAAAATAGGGTCAATCATTCATCTTTTGATGAGGTGGAGAATGGGTTCGAGATTTATATAATGCTTCTTTTATACCAAAGGCAATATATATATATTATGTTTAACCAAGGATTTATATGGAAATACTTATAGAATCCTTATTCAAGATTTTTCAGGAGTTTTACACTCAATGAAAATATTTTGTTCATCTCGCTTTTAACACAAATCATTAAATGCATCTAAATAAAAGATAAAACTCTCCTCTTTAAAATAAAACAACACGATACACGTGCTCTTCGACCACGTTGTTGTTATGGAAGTAAGGGAGGAGTTTATTATTCAACATATAAATACCATCCAATCGCTTATTAGGAAAAAAAATCTTAAACTGAAGGCGAGGCACATGAATATAACATCCATCTCTACAATTGGATCCAGACGTTATTGTTGGCTGTAAGAACGATAACTCTGGTGCATCGAGACTATACACAAACCTGCCAAAATATAACTGGTACCTTAAGGTTCATCATAAGGAATTGAAAAATATGGCCGTGTTTACACCTCAAAAATTACTATGAGTACAGACAAACTGGTACATCCAGGAAAGTTTTAAGGCATGGCAGGAACTAGATATATAAAAGTTATACGAAGTCTACTTTCAGAAAATTACAAACTTTCCGGGATTTTGATGTCCAGTTTTTTACAGTCTGCAGAAGATAGCAAAATAAACAAACACCCGAGTTTCATTTGATACGGTCCACTCAGTTACACAGTTTAGATCACCTATTGTTTACAGGTGTATATTGTCCATCCATTGTCCATTTAAATCAATACTACTCACAACATTGATTATATGAGGGGAGCTTCTCAATCGTTTTCACTACTTAGTTAATTTTTGCACCTTCTGCAGGAACGAAAAAAACTGGAAGTCAAAATCTAGAAAAGTTTATAATTTTCTAAAACATAAAATGCATTTAAAATTTATATATCTAGTTCCTGCCATCCCTTAAAACTGTTGTAGGTGCATAGGTTAGTCTGTACTCAGAGTAAAAGTTGGGCTGTAAATACGGCCATATTAGACAAAAGGTTATGATGAACCTTAATCTAACGTTTAGCGTAGTAAATCGAGTTAAATTCAATTCGAATTAAATGTACATTAGACATTGACTGAAAACCAAATGCCAAATATGATATGGTGAGCTGTCCGGCATTTTATGACTTTCATCTAGACTATTGATATGTTAGCAATTATAGGCAACCATACGGCCTTCCATAATGACAAAAACCCATACCGAATGGTTGGCTATAATATTTTTTTTTACAAAACATCAAAAATAAGTCGACAGACATGGACCATCGACAACCACGGAACTATAGGCTCATAACTTGGGACAGGCATATACAATACGCACGCAAATAGAATGTTTAACCCATCCGTGAACTAGTCCTTGTTCAATGTGCTTTGAAATACCCAAGACATATGTTTATGACACAGAAATGTTTTACTGCAATAAAATGTAGGATTAATTACTTACAAGTGTCATATTTAAGGGAATATTTTTTTTCGACCTATGTGCTGTACCATGATTTGGTGGTATTACAACTGAAGAAGACATTATTGTTGATAAAATGAATGTGACTTTTTTCCTTTGTAATAATGGTTATTTCAAGCATTTCTGTCAATTTTTGTCATAAACAGTTCAATAGTTTGAAAAAATCTAGTATAATGAAAGACGACATCTACAGCGATTTCTTCGACAAACCAAGCCGCATCAAGATAGATTATGGTGTGGACAAATAAAGGATCAAAATTAATATTCATCTCATCTGCCTACAAACAGTTGAATATGATACACAAGATGATTTTAGGAAGATAGATACCACTAATGAACCTCTTTGTCTCGTTTATAAGGTCATTTTGGTCAATTCATTACTTTAATTTTCTAAAAATTTTATCTTTTCAGGTCAATAAATAAAAATGATGGGATAACTTTCATTCATTTATGATAGAATTGTTATAATAAATGAGTAATTGAAGTATTTTAGCAGAATGAATAATCCATATAAAAGTTTACTGTCTCCAAGTAGGTTTCAATGAATCCTTACGTAAAAATTGAATTTACGCCGCGTTCCACAGAGGGACATTAAAGGGTTCTCTTTCAGTGAATAAAATGCTGTTACCACATTAAGAATAATTTCATTTACTTATAACTATATACATGTATTCATTAAAGTATTTTCTATGAAAATGTTCTGTTCGAGGGTATCACCAGCCCAGTAGCCAGTACTTTGGTACTGGCATTGAAAATATGGATTTTTTTGTGTTATTAAAATTTGCTGTAAATTTTTTTTTAGAAATTATTATAAATTAAGGAATGTATCTCCTTCGTGCAAAGCTCTGATTCCTTTCACGGATTTGGCTATACTTTTTGGACCTTTTTGATTATAGCTCTTCATCTTTTATATAAGCTTTGGATTTCAAATATTTTGGCCACGAGATCACTGAAGAGACATGTATTGTCGAAATGCGCTTCTGGTGCAGGAAAATTTGTACCGTTAATGTTATTTATTCTATCATAGCAGAATTAGAAAAATAAGGAGAAACAGCCTCCCCCCCACACCCCATCCCCACCCACCCCCAAAAAAACCGGTTACACGCCATTATTTCGACGGCCCATTAGTCCGACAGCCCATTGGTCCGACAACCCAATAGTCCGACAATCCATTACTGTCTGTAATATAACGTTTAGATATGTAATAATATATTTTAAGAAATAACTCCGTATATATAACATAAGGCTTAGGTAGTTCGAATACTTTCAATACACTTAAATCTGTATATAGAATAGAACAGAAAATATTTGCCAAATTAAAGGGTATATAAACAGCATATAAATCAAGAACAACCAGTGATGGTGCGTGCTACTGATGATGCTCCCGCACACATACTTCGTTGTTGAGTTGTGAATCTGAAAAAGCCTTACACCGTATAGCTGACTTATATAAACCTTGAAAATCATTGTATTGTAGTTCCTACGAAAAATGTAACGAACATTTTCAACTTGGCTGTCATGTGAAAAGTGTGCGGTAAACAGGAATTTGTTTAGTAATGAATCTGAAAACGTATCACACAATATAGCCGACTTCGATAAACCTTTCAGAATTCCTTGTAATGCCATTCATGAAAAAGATGCAACGAAAATATCCCTGGGACGGACGTACGAACTGACGGACTGGCTGACTGACGATTGGACGGTTGAATGGACGGACAGACAGAGGTAAAACAGTATATTCCCACTTTTGCGAAGCGGCGGTATAATGACTGGGTCAACATTAAGACTTTACAATACTAATATCATAGTTATAATATGATATAATTATCTTTATAACACCGTAAGCCTCAGTCAAAATCGAAGCCAAAACAAAATAGAAAAAAAAACCAACTAGCACATTGATATCAAATAACAGTCAGTATCAAACCATGTACTACATAATTCAAAAGAACTAACAATATAATCATCATTTTCCCCCATATAATAGTAGTTTTCTTGTGTTTAAATCGAAGATCTATCATACTTATCTAACTTTTCAAAGTTCAGACATGTGCTAGATTGAATATGCTGAAAGAGTTCCTCCCTCAAATTTTAATGATGTGAGCATTTAATTCGATTAAAATGACGCTCATCCTCAACTTTATCAACTGTACAATACGATTTTTTGAATATCTGGCATTTTCAATTCTTAATGTAATGGGTGAGCACCGATTCTTAATTAACAAATGAACTTTCATTCTCAAAATCAATGATAACTAAATATTTTTCTCCTTGAAAACAATCTTTAAATGAAAAATAAGTTTCAAGTTTGCCACAAATCACATAATGTAGTAAGTTTTTACAATTAGACAATTTGAGAAAGAGGACAATAATGTCATACATTGTCTTAGATTTCTTGCTAGTTGTTATTGGCTTTTATACTGCAATCGTTCTATTTGAGCAGTCAAAATACGTTGACTGTACATTTCTATGTCACCGACCCGATATCACTTTTCCTCATGAATATTTTTAAAAATAAAAGTTGCCGAAATGTTCATGTCCGTCATATTTGTTTTTCGTAATAAGTTTTGTTGCAAATCATCAGTCCTGTACTTCCTTCAACCATTATAAAAGAGGCATATTTTTCTAGATTTTGAAATAAGCTCGGGATATAAAACTGGTATCACTACAAATAAATAAAGTGTCATCTCTCAGACTATGTCTTATCGATCGCTATAGTAAGTGATGTGTACTGTCTCCGTATTTCGTGGATTAACATTCCCGAACATGATACTGTATTCATAATTCAATGCAATTCAATTCAAATCTTTATTGCCATAATAAAACTATATATTTGTAGTATGTGACACAACATAACAAAATGAAAATGAAAAATAACAACAAAATCATTGATATACACAATAAAAGTAAATATTTTAAGAGTCAGTCCCCTGTCCTCAGTTCAATAGTCTGTTTTAAAAAGGATCCTAGCTTATTTACCTGAATGTGTGAAATTGTGTTGAGTATATATGTTATTTTATCTATATCATTTAAATTTATAAAGTGTATTCTCAAAAAATCAAAATAAACTTTTCTATTATTATGGTTTCTATTACAATATAAAATGAAATGAATTTCATCTTCAATTTGTTTACAGTTTTTGCATAATCTTTCTTCTCTTGGTATTTTAAGGTATCTTCCCTTTTCTATTAATAAAGTATGGTCACTTAATCTAAATTTTGTTATCAGTTTTCTGAATTCAAGTTTTGAGCAAGTTAAATATTTTTGTTCTGTATTATTTATTTTTACATGTTTATAAATAGTGAGTTTGCTGGCATCCTTTATATCTGAAGTTTTTCATAAAAATGCTTCAATTTTAATCTTATTTGTTCACTTATATTTTTAGTCATCTTTTGTGAGGAATGTGTCCAAATCCATACCAGTTTCTTCTACTTGGAATTGCTAATCTTTTCTGAGCACATATTTCGTCCTAGTTGTCATCTTATTTTTAAGGATCTGGGTAGGTATTTGTCTCTTTGTTTTTCTCAATTTGACTGACGCTACGTTAGTCCCGTATTTCTGCGACAAAATTAATTTCAATAAAACTAAGATGAGTGATACAAGGGGGTAGAAAGTGTTGCGACCAAAGAGGGCGGGTTGTGTTATCCAACTCAGATATATTTCTTTATGTACAATGTAGTTAATAGTGATGACACCTCACTCCCCTAATACGCCAACGGGGGTAACCGACGATCTGGTGAAAGAAGGTAGATCAAGACATACACAAAAAAACACAGGGCATAGACTGACAGTGGACATACAAACGATGAAATGTAAAGAAAAAGAAAATACACAGACACGTAATAAAAGAGGGACCAGGGTAAGGAATGCGCAGTTGCAATGAGCATGTTTATCAACTCTAATATACTGAGACTTGAAATGGCCACCACACATTTCGGAAATGGCGTCATTACAAATTGGCAATAATTCGTGAATCCTTTGAAAGGTGTGTTATATGTAAAATCCAATGTTAGACTTGATAAAAAAGTAAATGACAGTTCCTAAATTACGACTAGACAACACATTGATGAAACTAATGGTGACTTCCGGTATCAAAATGCCGGCAAACGAGTAAAAAAAAACATTTTTTATACTTTCAAGCAAATTCACAAGGGATGTAAATCCTTGAAAGATGTGTTAATCCAATGTAAGTTATGATAAAACGTTTAAAACAGTTCATAAGTACGACAAAACAACACTGAAATGAAAAAAAATAGTGACTTCCGGTTAAAAACTGGCGACAAATGCGTAAAAAATATTTTTATAATTTCCATCAACTTAACAAGTGATAACACTCTTTGTTAAGTCTAAATCCTTAGTTTGGTTAGAAAGACAGGTTGCTTACATGTATCTTATAATTATCTGATAGTTGCCTATACAACTACCTGTCCAAGAAAGGACAGAACGGTAGCATCTACAGTTACCAACACAGCTGGATTTTCGCTTCCGCATTTTAAAATTTCCTGACACGAGAATGCAACGGCAGTCAAAGAAGTCCATTTTGGTTTCCAAATGTCATTGATTCTTTCTATCATCCAATCCCAATTTTTATGACTTGGTACATGTACCTGTCGAATACATGAATCAGGCTGAGCCCAAACAACTCCTCCTTGATATACTTCTCTTTTGATGTACTCTGAAAAAGAACCTCTTGTAGGCGGACTTGCATCATAATGCCGCTGCCTCCTGGCAAACAATTCCCATCGTGCCTCGCTTCATACTTAAACAAAACAAAGCGTCCTTTAAATCTGGAAAAACTTCCGTTGTTAGCCAAGCTGACCTCTTCCCTTTCTCACGACAATTCGACAAAGTGCCACATCCACTGAATGCATTGACGAAAGTAAGAGCAGCTACACAAGGACCAAACGCATTTTATATGTCACGTACAGGAAGCCATCAAAAGTCGTTATTACTTCCATAACCTATCCACAATTTGTTCTACCTATTTTTCCGATTTCTGCAATTATTGATACTATTATATCTGTGTCAGTACTACCTAAAATTACATAATCATGCCGAACATGGACACACATTCGTGTATCTGCTTCTTCATGATTACAAGGGGATAGATAGAAAGTATCTTAATTGAAATTGCAAAGAATATTTTCACCATGAGTAACATAATATAGTATATCAAGAAGCAACTTTGTCAGCAAGACACTTGAACAACTTCGTTTCGTTGTCATGTTCACAGAAAAAACTACTACAAACCCTTGGTGTTCTACCAGAACCAACACCTTTTCATCTGCCACAAGAACCTTTAGTAAACATCAAACACAATGTCTACTTTTGAATATTTATCGATGCAAGATTTGATTTAAGGCAGTATGACATCATTAGTATAATCATCAAAATTGAAAATGGAAATGGGAAATGTGTCAAAAAGACAACAACCAGACCATAGAGAAGTCAACAGCAGAAGGTCACCAACAGGTCTTCAATGCAGCGAGAAATTCCCGCACCCGGAGGCGTCCTTCAGCTGGCCCCGAAAAACATATACACTAGTTACGTGATAATGAACGCCATACTAAACTCAAAATTGCACTCAAAAAACTAAAACAAAAAATAATGCAAGACTAACAAAGGCTAGAGGCTCCTGACTTGGGACAGGCGCAAAAATGCGGCGGGGTTAATCAAATATTTTTGCCCAACTTTGTGACCTGGAATTAACCATTGCTGCTACCCCACCAACGATAAATGCGTCCAAATTTGGATCAAAATCACAGAATGTTTCAAGTAAACCCATTTGCAGCGATTTAATACCACTATTTCAAGTGACATCCTGAGATAAAGACGGAGGAACAGTTTATTTTTTAAGGATGAAGAAATATTTCAAGGAAAAATGTCTACTGTGACAAAAAAGGAAAAGTCTAGAAAAGATATCGCAATCACTTTAAAGGTTTTCTAGCTTTGTTTTTGACAAAGACGTTTTGCATTTACTTCAAAAGATCTTCGTATTGTTTGGACCAATACTTGGAGTTTATTTACATACCTTACCTGTTTCCGAATCAACTAGTTCCTAAATGGAGTATTTTTTTTTACAAATCTGACGAATCTTCTAGAAATGAATTTCCAGACTCGTTCATCACTTTACAAATCCTTTAAAGCTGTTTTAAGGAATCTTTTTGTGTTTTTGTGGAGTCTTCATTATCATGATTATGTCGTTCGTCTGTTGTAGAATGACCCAAACCACTAGATCTTTCAAATTCATATTCTAGTATACTGACTCCTAGTTCAGCTACCATCCAATTGTCCTAAAGTGATCTTTGGTTAATCCTTTAGCACCAGCATCGCCCTTCACAATTGCATTATTCTGTGTTTGTGCCTTATCAATTGTGTAATAAGAAAGAAATTTGCTGGTCTTACGTACAGTGAAATTATCATTTTCAAATTCCATCGCCATCTGTGGGTGATGTTTGGGAAGAGAAGTCATATCTTGGAGACGGGTCGGTAACGATCGAGCATAATTCTCACGATCAAGACCTAAAACAATATGCTATCATGCTTTATATGGTTGTTTGAAAAGAACAAAATTTCACTCTTGAAATGAGCATAATACCAAAATCAAAACAAGTTCTTAATTTATAATTGAACGCCAGGAATTAAACTCTGGTCGAGAAGACTCTATTTCCTTACACCAGTCTTTTAAATCACTGAACGCCACAGAGTCATGACATAATTATCTATTCTGAGTTTAGCTTTCATAATATGAAATTAGCAATTCAGGCAAACTACATGAGGTTGTCTAATGGACCTGTCTAGTTCTAGGAACAGTTCAATCTAATTAAAAACCGATCTCTCATCGCTCCTGTTTCTGATATGTCGCGTGGGAGATCTAACGAAACCCGCTTTGAGGTCACATGTGAGTGACCTCGTAGGTGTGTCTTTTTCGACCAATGAAATTGAGTCTTCCACGATCTTGGAAGTTTAACGTAAGGCAAAGGGATGTAACTCATTTTATTTACGACGAAATCGTCAGTCAAAATAATTCATAAACTTTTTTGATTGGCTTATTAATAGGTCGTCAACTCATTTGCATATCTTTATAAATTCATAACTTTTAGTTCACTCACATGTGACCTCAAAGCCGGGTTCGTTAGATCTCCCACGCGACATATCAGAAACAGGAGCGATGAGAGATCGGTTTTTAATTAGATTGGGTACAGTTGAACATACATAAAAAGAATCTGCCGTTCTTGGTGTTGCAATATTGGCTTCAGTAAGACAACATGTCCATCACCTATCACGAAATATATCACCCAGAGTTTTATAACAAGTCATTTCAATGTGCAATTCACCAAACATGACGATACCCTTATCTTTTTCGTACAAATCAGGCCATTCCCACTGAATTTCAAAAAGTGGCTGATCTGCAGTTACAGTTGATGTGTTTTCCGGGATCAACCACATTTTCGCTTTAACCATCGAATACCTGAGAAATTGTCTGGTAGTGCAAACAAATTGCGCTTGATGTCTATTAATAGTCTGCACATGCGCAAAAGTGTTAAACACATGTGTATCATAACCTTGAAAAATGTTATTAAACCATTTCATAATATTATTAGAAATCCAAAAACACTTAATATATGGTAAACAGTTCAAATGTTTTTGAAAGAATTGTGTTACATTTTAGCGCATGTGCAAATACTGGATATGTCAAATATTTATTTTTAATAAATATGTGATGTAAGGAATGCACTAAACCTGGTAATTAAAAAATGTTCAAAGAAAAATTTTCTAGAAAAATCAGTATTTTCAATCTAAAGAAAACAGCCATTTTAGAAAATGGCCGTGGCCATCTTGAAATTTTTTTATTTTTTTAATGGCCAGCAGTTAATTCTTAAAGAGTATACAATAATGATGCTTTGTGGTAATTTTCATACTTGTATCGTCATTTGCACAATTCCCTCGATTTTGCTTGCTAATATCTCTCACTAATTAAACAATAAGTGTAAAAACAAAGTCAATTGGTAGGAAGAAATCGCTGTAACTATACAATAATTTGTCGATTTTTTGTCTTGTATATAATATGTAGATGATGGTGAACCTTAAAGAAACTTTGCTAGTCCTAACTTTTATTTTTTTTGCAAGTTTCCGATGGTCAAAAACCTTTGGATCACAACTTTTAAAAAACTTGAATTGTAGAATACAAAGGACCTTAAGGTGGTATGGGAGTCTAAAATAAAAATGATAGAATTTGTTCATACTTTGCCAAAACGTAGTATCTATTGATGCATGTTGAAAAATGTAATAAAAATGATAGGCCATCGCGCATTTTCTCAAGCTACAGGACGGGACAAAATGACAAATTTTGTATGGATTATACAGGAAAAAACACCATTTTGTAATTAAAAACTACACAAAATGATAAAATTGTTAAATACTTCAGGAAAAGATTGCTTTCAGACACTTCTTTGAGAATACCAAAAGAAAAGATAGGGTAACCGTACGTTTTTTCCGGCTAAAATACAAAACAGGAAAAATCCATGTAGAATCCTTCAGAAAATGCACTGTTTTAGAGTTACCTCCCCTTAAAATGTCACTTTAAATAAATTAAAAACAACCAAAAATAGTTAACATTTGCCAAAATATTAATATTTATAAAATATATTCTAGTAAATTGTTTCTTATAAATGAAAACTGACATTAAATATCTGCACTCCCGCATCAAATTTTGCTAACTTGATGAAAAATCTGCACCTTTGGTTTTCTGTTTTTTACAGTTTTTACTGCTAAAGTGATTATGCGTATAGTCTGCTACGTCTGACACGCATGTTTTTGACGTTTTCTCATTATGTTGTCCTTCTTTTAGACTAAAGTAAAAATATGATTAAACAATTTGTTCTTTTTTTCCGGAATAGTATTTACCTGTCTAGTCTAAGGATATAAATTTTAAATAACTTAACTGTTATGATTTTATAAAAAAAAAAGCTGTTTATTAGTGTAGACTGGTTGATGCACGGTATATGTCCTTAACACATCGAGAAATTGCCGCACCCGGAGGTGTCATTCAGACTGTTTATCACTAAATATGTTGATATGTAGTGATTGATACTTGAGTCTTAGAAGAACAAGGTTTATTTCAGTCTTAGTGGAATGCTTTGGACAAACTTTCAGTAATTGTATATGTTCTTATTTCGGTGCTTTGTGTCTATAGCTATTGTCTAGAAATAATGTTAGTGTAGTTTGTAGTGGTTTCGTACCGATCTTTTAAGTTAATCTATTAATCAATTGTTTTTACAGTTTGTTCTTAATATGTTGGCCATTCACCAAGTTAAAAAACGGGATCAACAGTTTTTCGTGAATGGCCGAAAAGGTCGAATTTGCTATACTCTCATGCACCACTTGCTCGGCTGCATTTATTCTTCCCGAGTGATTGTGCAACTTAGGCAGCAACCATTTGATTTTCAGGGTGGGCTATGGATTTTTTCCCCCGGGCTAAGGTTTTGTTTTTTTTCAAAAAAAGAACGATCTATTTTTTTGCGACAAGTCGAAAGCATTTTTTTTTCAAACACACACCCCTCCTAACCACCCCCTCAGAAAATCAAATGTTTGCTGTCTGATTTCAATTATGCATATTTTTTTTAATGTTCTTTTTTTACAGATTTTCTTTAGTCACTATGAAAACTACAAATTGAATTATGCTGCATATAAAAATTGACCTGTATTTCTGATAGTGCTAAATCATTGTACAAGATTAAAAAACATCATTTGTTCCAATCTCAACTTGTAATCTATTTTAATGTATACATTGTATTCGACCTTTTAACCCCACACAGTAGTGAAATTTTTTCATTTATGCAATTGGTACCAAATGTACACATTGTATATCTATAGCACCGTTAAGGGTTAAAAGATCGAATACAAATGTATACACAATTACACATATAATCTTATTTAAACAACAAACACGTGTCATGAATTTGAAATAATTTTCCAACATGCGAGACCTTAATTTTTATACAAAAGCGGCTTAATTGGTAGCAGACACGGATTTAGCGGGATGGCAGAGGGCCACAGTCTCCCTATTTATATATGTATTTACATTAAGAAAAACATTTATTTATTTGAGAACATGGTTATTCATTTTTACCAGAGAAAAGCATAAAAGTAGTTAAGAAAGCGAGATTTTGCTTGGATTACACAAATAATTAAGCATTAGCTGAATTCATTTTAGCATAAGCTAAAATCATTTTAGAATAAGCTAAATTCATTTAAGCATAAGCTAAATTCATTTTAGCATAAGCTAAAATCATTTTAGCATAAGCTAAAATCATTTTAGCATAAGCTAAAATCATTTTAACATAAGCTGAATTTTAATATCTATGACCTTGATTCCGCGTTCGATTTATGTATTAGCTAAACAATTCAGCATATGCTAAATTGATTTTAGCTTATGCAAAAATGAATTCATCTTATGCTAAAATGAATTTAGCTTAAGCTAATTGAATTTAGCATATGCTAAATTATGATATAGCTTATGCTAAAATCATTTAAGCATATGCTGAATGCAATGTTTATGACCCTAATTCCGCGTCATAGCAACCACTAAATCACAGGCTCCTGACTATAACAGCCACATACATACAGAATGTGTCGGGGTTTAACATGTTAGCGGGATCCAAACCCTCCCGTAACGTGGGACAGTTGTTTAACATAAAAACGAACTATTAAAATCAGTTGAAATAGGCTTAACTCACGGATACACATAGTCTTACTTCACAGAGTGGACGTGGTCGGGTACTTGTATATCCCAACAACAAAAAGACACTACGTACATATCTGAGAGTACTCGCAGTTACTGATAGCTAGTTCAAAGCCACTCACAACTTATAAAATCATGCACCTAAGACTAAATTATCCATCACTACACATCCAGCTTCCAATGGATGTAATGGAAAGATTTCATAAATATGAAAAACATGACATTGTGAAATACCAAGATACAGGTATCGACAGATTGTAGATCTATGAATGTGTATAAATATTACAAAAATATTAATCAAGACTATTTACCTTTTTCTTTTAAAGCATTCTTATACATTTTTGTTAAACTGCTCACAAAACAAACGAAAAAATGAATAAAAAAATAAGAGGAACATGATCAATTAATGGTTAATTCGAGTTTTTGCTATTTATTTATATGTTATTATAATTTATTCTAAAATAAAATGTAACGTGTTGAACAAAATTGAACCAACATATAAGACAACATAGCCTTATTCGTTTATTGAGTCGCAACAGAAGATAGTTTTTATAGAAATCTATAATTGCTGGGGAAACTCTAAATAGCAAAAAACATGATTAGTAAGATTTGTCGAATATCTTAACTCCGTAGCATATATTAATAACGTTTTACTTCTGTGTGTCAAAAATGGAAATTTGTTTTGAATATGTTATATGCATCCCCTTTTTTACGTCAGACCCGCATTAAACTACTTGCCATATACAGAGCAAGTTTAGCTGTATAAGATGTACAAACCTGCAGCCGAATTCATCCATAAAGGTGGCATAAGATCGATGCCTTATGTCACGATAGGTAAGGTTGTCCTGCGAAAGAACGTTCTGTGCTGGTGATTCGGTCCTGACGGGTGCTGGTGGGTCCTAATTCTATGCTGGTGGGCTGTATCAGAACGGCAATAAAACAACCGTTGTGTTTCTTATTTTTTCTCTGACATGTCATAAGTACCATGCAAAGCATATTACAACATTATAGTATTGCAAAAGTCGTGCAAGTTCGCTAAACGAAATTGTCCTGACGCTGTGCATGTGATTAAAAAAACCGGTCCTGTTTCTGTGCTCCTATGATCTGGTTCTGTGCCTTTTTATTTTGGTCAAAAGTGGCAAATATTCAAGATCATTGATGCTGAACTCATTTTTTAGCTGTTATCTGTTTTCTTAAAATTGACATTATTGTGAATCTGTTTACTGTTATTATGAAAAATATTACCCATATTTTTTTTAATTTACTGTTTTCTGTTTTCTCATTTAAAATGATTTAAAAGACTGTTATCGATTATTAATATTTTAATGAACTAAAATTAAAAAAAAACAAAAAACATACAAAACTTAGAAAGAGTCTCCCGACATGGGCTTGGCTCTAAAATGCTTGGGGAAATTTAACATGATTTGTAAGAATCAGACACAAAAAAAGTAAATCAAGGCAAACAAACAGATTCAGGCGAGCCTGAACACTTCTTAGATGAGTTTAGATAATAAATTAAGTGTAATCTAAGCATCCTGAATATTGGTTCTGTGACAAATTTGTACGATACTATAGATACTTATCTTTTAATTCAACCAAATTTAACTCAGCCTTGTTTCTTCTGCGAGTAAGAATCATGCGTCTTCAGCAGCTAAGTTCAGATTTCTTTGTAAACAATTAAGTGCTGCCTTAAAGGATGACAAAAGTATTGCGTTGTTTTAGTTTTTTATTTTATTTTTTTTTGGTGGGGGGGGGGGGAAGAGGGAGATCACAGGGCCACAGTTTCTTAAGCTTGGAGTAGTTTTGAAATTCCAAAATTCATGATAAAAAATTATTTGATGCAGATGTTCAAGAACAATTTGATTACTGCAGATGATAATTTTACCATATAAAACACCGATTTTCCAAGCGTGGAAGGAAGTTTTCCGTAAGATTTAAATGTTGAACTTTAAAAGAAAAAATGTATCTAATAGCTATTACGGACTGTGTAATATTTATCTAAGGGTCGGGCCGGTGCAAACATGGACGGGGCAAATACTTTTTTCATGCAATTACTGAGCGGGGCACTGTATTAGGTTATTTTGTTTTAGATTAAATTATGCTTATTTCTATCAAGTTACTTTTTCCTAAAGAAATCACAAATATATGTTTTGATAAGAATATTAAGACCTTTAAACATGTTGCATTCAGATAGTTTTAATCTGTTATACTCTGATTTTTTTTATGCATACACGAAGGGTTTTTTAAAAAGTGTGCGGCCCCCAAATATTTGTTACAAAAAACTTTGCGCACCGCTCATTAATTGCATGAAACAAGTATTTGCCCCGTCCATGTTTGCACTGTTTAAAAAAAAATATTAAATTGCTTATAGTACATTATTATTAAGCATTGTCTATATAAATAAAATATCTGGAAAACTATTAACAATGTTTTATAATTTAAACATATGACATAACATATGGTAAATAAATGCTTAGACATAAAACAACTTCAATTGTGTTTTGAAAAATCTGTAACATAATAAAATTAAATTCTTAAACATTAAAAGAATTACAACTTAATCTATCAAAAAGCTGAATTATGTCCCTTAGGAGTATTAATTTCCAACAAAAGTCCTTGCAAACAGTAGAAATGAAAATTTATATATGCCTGGTATAATAAAAGATAGAAACTACAAAATCAAGCACTATTGATACATTTTCTGCGTGAATTGCAAAGAATGTGAACAATTGTTTACACAGGAGAATATAAATTCTATCTAAAGATGGCCTCAAGTGGGCCTCTTTTTTTCTTAGATTGACAATTTTAACACTGAAAATGCTTCTAGTATGACTAAATATTGCCTTATTGTATAAACAGTACAAACTTAACCAGAACTTTTCCCATTTCAATAGATTATAGTTAGAGAAATACCCAAGTGCCTTAGATACATTTAGGGAATTACACAGCAAAGAAGGCAAATATCTCAGTTAAAACATTTGTCACGACTTGAATTCTGGTGTTTCCAATTGAACTCTATATTGCGAAAGGTGAAGAGAAATACAAAAGAACTATAGTTTGGTGTATTTTATACAATATAGTTAATATTGAGGTCCTAGCAAAAAGTTTTATTTCAGTACACATAAATTTGACTCATAATGATAAAACAGCACTTTTCTCAACACAGGATTGTTCTCAGTGAATATTTTTTATTCTTTGTGATAAAAATCAAATCTACTAATCGAAAGCTTCAAAAAAGTTTAACATAACTGAAGTCTGATGCCCACTTTCATTTCACACCAAATTTATGTAATTTTGGTAGTCTTTTTAAATAATTCTCTAGAAAATATTTCAATAGGTTTGGTTTCAAAATTTATATTGTAAATATACACACTGCAGTTATTCATAGATAAATGCACAAAAATACATTGCACCCTTACATTCAATCACAGCGCTCCTAAGTTGACTTCCTTCACAAAAATAAAATCTTAATAATATTGAATTATATGCATCTGAGTTGAAATATCAACTCTGATATACATGTATTATCACATGTTGTGCATTTGAGTTAAAAAATATCATGTTTCCATATATGTGTTTCATTTATTTCCAGCGGGGCAAGGACTTTTTTTCATTAATTGAAGCAGGGCAAAAACTGTTTATAATAGATATTGGCGGGGCGTAAAACTTTTTTTTAAATATTTGCTGTACACCGGCCCCTCTCTCAGAAAAATATTGCACAGTCTCTTAAGCATCACTTGCTGTATATTTAAGATTATTTCAACATAAAAGTTTTGTCGAAACAAATGTCAGTTATTTTCAAAAGTTCGATAGAACGCTTAAAAAACATTTCATTTTTTTTTATGGAAGGCCAGACTAGAATTTGTCAGAGAATGAAGACGAGATAATTAAGATAACACTAACAGAAATAAGAAATAAATTTTGTATTTTATAATTTATAATTTTAAAGAAAGTCTGTTGTCAAAGATTTTTGATAAAGAATTAAGGTGGAGTGAATGATGTGTCCTTATTTTCTATATTTAAATATATTTCATGAATAGAAATAAAAATATGCCTTAATTTCAATTAAAAATGAGTGAACGAAAAAAAAATAATACCAGACTAAGAAATATACTTTTATTTAAATATTGGTTATAACACGAAGCTTTTAAGTTTTGTGTGCCAAACACAGCTTCACTGTAGTAATGACTCGTTACTAAAGTATTCTCTTCACGCCGTTATTTCATTTGTGTACTGTGAATTTTTAGTATTATAACATTAACATGTAGCCTTATATATATCTTTAAAAAATCGAATCTAAAGCCAGATATCAAACATATTTTTTCGTTTATGTATTTTCAGGACAAAATTATCAACTCAAACACGCCTTGGAAGTAAAATGCGATGAAACGATTGCACATTTTTAGACCCTTCACCCCCCAACAAAAAAAAAACTGTTGCCGGTTTGGGAGGGGGAGGTTTCAGATATGCAAATTATAATCAATATTTCATCTTTTCATGTACATTTTTTTCTCAGTTGAATTTATACTTGTTTGCATCTACAGAATTCGGTTTTGTTAAATGCGCTTTTACTTTCAAAAATTAAAATATCTCGTAGCTTCATACTACCAAATGAGTATAATTATACAAGTATATAAGATGCAAAAAAAAACACTAAATTATACATCTTCATTTAACTTTTAAAAGCCATAACAGTTTAAAAGTACTGAACATCGTATGACCGCATGTTCTTGTGGATGGTCCGACAACCACTTGTCTCATAGAAAAAATCACATCTCTGTACCTGAAAGTGAGGTTTGTTTACATATATAATTTCTTTTTTCTGGGACAAGTTCGTGCGTGGATGACATGGAATTCAATCTCACCTTAATGACTATTATATTGAAGTGATACAACCCAGTATGCTCTTGTTTATTGTTATTTATTATATCAATACTTGTATATTACAGTTACATAGATCTGGGAAGATGTGTTATGAGTGCAAATGAGACATCTCTCCATCCAAATAACAATTTATTACAGTAAACCATTAAAGTTCAAAGTACGGCCTCATATAATGCTCATGTATTTGTACATAATTCTTTTCTACTATAAATAATAGTGCAGTTGTAATGCATATTGGACACTCTACTGAAATAATTCGATGTTTCTAATAGAACGGATTTAAGTAGGCATTCGTATTATCCCGCAAAATATGTTTAATCATCCATACTGAGTTATCGTTCCTTAAGATTGCACAACGGGTCGAGATATTATTTTCCACATGCGTAAGCTGACATATAATACATATAACAAAACATTTTAATATTATTAATATGTATCTTCTTTAAAAAGTATTCGATGAGTATTTATTAAAGAAATGGATTTATAACAAGCGATAAGGAATGTTGATGATATCTATGTATTCGTCATGTTTATAGATCGGTTAAAACCTCAAAACGAAAGTTCCGTAATGGGAATCTATGCGATAGCAATATACCGGAATGCCCTCATTGTCATCCGCTGTAACAATACAAATCTATACACTTTTCAAAACTGGTTTGAAATAACTGGTTATCAATCCGTTTCTCTATAAACCCACCTGTGTCGAGGGGTGGTGTGGGCTACATGTATTGATTGGCGTCCGTAATTACAAAAAGATGTTCTCTGAAATTATTTGATTAAATGTTACCAAATGATTTTTCAAGAGTAAATATAGGAAAGACAATATTCATAAACAAACATGACCACTGTCTGTTAAAATGTAATCCGAGTTTTTAGGTGATATCGCATAAGTTCAGACAGTTAGAGCAAAACTTACCGAGTTAAAACATTCAACAGGCTAATGACTATCTACCTTGCACTGTTAAGAAAATTCAGATCAGATAACGAAACTTGGTACAGCTACATTTATAAGCCATATGAGATTTTTACCCACACCGTTTCCATTTAGCACAAATATTCTTGTTACAACAAATAATTTAAAATGCAAAAATACCAATTTCAACCTCTTTAGTTTGTTTATTTATATCTGAGACTACTATAACATTTATATCTGAGACTACTATAACATTTATATCTGAGACTACTATAACATTTATATCTTAGACTACTATAACATTTATATCTACTAAAACACAATGTATAGCTCTAGAAATCGACAGATAATCATGACATTTATAAAAATAAATCTCTCTTGTTTTCGATGTTTTTTGTCAATCTAATTTAAATTAAATCTCCACCCTTTCAAGATCATTGAATTGAACTGTTAAGTACTTCTTGGTATCTTCCAAATGTCTTTATAATGTCTGATTTATACATAGTTATGAAATTGTGAGCACAATATTCACTGCACACTTTTAAAGTTCTGCTTTATCAAACAATAAAATGTGAACTAAATTTTTCGAAATTTTATAATCGGTACCATTGAGATTTTTATCTAAGAGAACTTGGTTTATCTACCGGTATTAGTTGAAAATGCGTGTCTTTGAACTAGTTTTCAGTAGCTGCGAGTATGCGTTGTTCATTAATTTGTGTCTTAATGTTATTTTTTAATGTGATCAATTGTCGTGTTGTTACACTACTGTACCAATGAATTCGAAGGAGGAAAGGAGGAGGTGTTGATTGGATGGAGTTGCGAGGGGTTTGTGGAGCGCATTATCTACTGAAATAAACCAGTCAAACCTTAATGTCATTGTAGGACCCTCTCTTATAAATGTCGCTTTACATTTGTACTTTAAGCACCTTTGAAAACTATTTAACTTAACATATTATGTATAGAAGGGAATCATCATTTCAAGGGCATTTACTATCTTATATAAAACTATTCTAATTAGAAATATTTTCATCTGATATTGGACGGAAGATGTTGCTCATTTATGTATAATAATTTACGATTATTTGAAACCGCTTATAAAGCAGCCAAATGGATGCACACAAGTAAAAATAGGAGTCACAGATCCGATTGAATACAATTATCTGCCAAATTTTATTGATTTTGTAACATTTGTTTCAAATATGATGACAAACTTTTTATCCAAAATCACCAGTACCGTAGCAGAACCCACCAACACAATGACAGGACCCACCAGCACAGTATCAGGACCTGAATAAAATGAGAAAATGCAAAATTTGATTAAATTGCACTGGTTTTTTACATAATAATTTTGTTGTTTGGATTTGGGTATATAAAGCGGACTCTTTGAGCATTTTTGCTTTATCTTTTCAGTTTTAGATTTTCTGAAAATGAGCTCATTTTTGTTACGCTTACTGAAACAATTTATATTGTCCACTTTTTTATGGTTTGTCTATGAACCCCTAAGAAACAAAATTGAAAAATCTCAACTGTTTCCTTCCATTTTTTGTGAGAGAAAACGCCAAAAATCATCATTTTCGTGTTTGTTTACATTTTTTCAATGATCACCAGCACCCGTCAGGACCGAATCACCAGCACAGAACGTTCTCTCGCAGGACAACCTTACCCACCGTGCATGTAGTGAGTTTCGCACGCTATTTACACGTTTAGAATTTATGCAACTACACAGTTTTAAAAAGTTTGTAGGTACATTAGGCTTGTTGTTTGATTAATTTCTGTCCCAATCCATTATAACCTCATATTACAGCGGATTTATTTTCATTTCCAGCTATTTATTCTGGTCGATCCTATCCCCCATCCCATCCCACCTTTTTAAAGGATTTACATAATATGAATCCTGTACTTCTATGTTAATATGTAGGTTTAAGTGCTAATCTCCCAGAACATTTCTGGTCATTTGTTTCTTGGCCATGGCAAACAACAATCAATCACAGTTCAAATAATCCACAAAAACAAATAGTTTATGTATGTTCGATAAAGTAGTATATTCCTGATTGAAAATACTTCTACAGCTCTAAGATAAAGGGACTAAGAAGAAACTTAGCAATGTTAGTGTTTTTAGATCTAGTTCTTAAAATTATTTCACAAACATCAGTTGATAGCTTTACAAATGTTTTGCTGTGCTAGTGTTAAATAAAATTTGTAGATTTCTGTTATCATTATGGTTATTGTTTGTTTAGCAGTTTTCCTTAACATATTTACATTTTAATTGTGACATACATTTGTATTTAAAGAAGTGTTACATTTAACAATTGTGAACAATTATATAATTTTGTTATATATCTGTCCCTCTAGGCGTACTATTACTTTGAATCCTTAAAATATAAACGTGTTCTCTAAATGAATGTGCAGTGTGGGGATACTCATGTCAATTGTGTGTACTGCTGTTTGATTTTCCGTTGTGTTTTTGCTTTGTCATGACATGACATTTTAATATCAGTTTATATTCGATTTAGTATCAATACACCTTTGGAACTTATCACCAACTTTATTTATTTTTGAGCACGTGAACATTGGTACTTGCATATATTTATATCTTTGTATTACTTAATCTGAATAATATTTTTTGTGCAGATGTGGAGAACGTAAAGTGTCATTTACAGCTCGTGGAGAAACAATTGGAAAGGGAATTTGATTTAAACTACGTAGACACATTTCTGGAACTTAATGTGTTTGATATTGATGACCACGAAGCTATTTGGGAAGCCGCTAGTGGTGAAAAGGGAAAGTTATTTTTTGAAATGATTTCAGACATTAAATATATCAAAAGAGGATCCATTGATTGTTTAGGATATTGTCTGAATAACAGTAAATACCGCGAGAAAATTAGGAAAGAGCTGGCGGAATTGTTGTTATCGGAACAGAAACCCGAACAAGGTAACCACATTGTCCAATAGCGAAATTATATAGGCGTTTGCTGGTACTTTTAGTGGGATTCGTAGTTGGGTCCTGATAGTTCAAGTGCAAACGTTTAACATTACTTCGTCAAATTTACCAATAGCTTTTTGTCCTTGATCGTAGAAATTCCAATTCCAATCCTTGGTTCTGACACTATATATATATAAATATATATACAACTCGTCTAAACATCAACCCAATAATGTTAGATCTTTAAATTTGCTTTCGCAAATTTTTTGTTCTCCCTTCGCAGGGATTCGAGCCCATGCTACTGAGATATCGTGACACCAAATCGCTGCACTGTAGCCGTCCCGCTAGACCACACGACCACCTGGGCTTCATAAAAATGAAGTTTTCGGTGGACCGGTGTTACCTTTCCACGTCAGTTTTAATCTAGCGTCGTACAACAGTATATGATATATAAGGCATAAAGATATATATATATCAGTCTAAAGATTTGCACAACGGTACTGATATAAGGTGTTATTAAACGAAAATGTTGTTATAAAATCGTGCTGACAAATATTTCGGCTCAACAAATGGCCTTCTTCTTGTGTCACAAGTTTTAACAATACTGATCAGTAATCAAAAAAAGAAGGCCATTTGTTGAGCCGAAATATTTGTCAACACGATTTTATAACAACATTTTCGTTTAATAACACCTTATATCAGTACCGTTGTGCAAATCTTTAGACTGATATAATTTTTTCCTTATCTGCATAGTATCGCCTATTCTAGACGATCCGGTACATAGTAAATTTGTTGGCTGGTCCTTTTTATAGACTTTTATATATATATATATATATATATATATATATATAACTCGTCTAAACATCAACCCAACAATGTTAGATCTGTAAATTTGCTTTCGCAAATTTTTTGTTCTTCTCTCGCCGGGATTCGAACCATGCTACTGAGATATCGTGACACAAAATTGCCTGCACTGCAGCCGTCCCGCTAGACCACACGACCACTTGGGCTTCACAAAAAAAAGCTTTCAGTGGCCGTGTGTTACCTCTCCTCGTCAGTTTTAATCTAGCGGCGTACTACATGTACAGTACATGATATATAAGGCATGGAGATGTTATTGTTACAGATCAGCTCAATTATCTATAGTAAAGGATCCTACAAATTAATGCAAGATACAGTCACAGAAAATAATTATATTTATAAGTACGTCTGAGTCAGTGACAACTCTACAACAGATGTATCCATCTTTACAGATCTAACATTGTTGGGTTGATGTTTAGACAAGTTGTATATACATTATGTACACAGCCATGTATCACCATCATTGATGGCGATCCGATGGATACATCTGTTGTAGGGTTGTCACTGACTCAGACGTACTTATGAATATAATTATTTTCTGTGACTGTATCTTACATTAATTTGTAGGATCCTTTACTATAGATAATTTAGCTGATCTGTAACCATAACATCTTCATGCCTTATATATCATGTACTGTAGTACGCCGCTAGATTAAAACTGACGTGGAAAGGTAACACATGCCCACCGAAGGCTCTTTTTTGAGAGCCCAGGTGGTCGTGTGGTCTAGCGGGACGGCTGCAGTGCAGGCGATTTGGTGTCACGATATCACAGTAGCATGGGTTCGAATCCCGGCGAGGGAAGAACCAAAAATTTGCGAAAGCAAATTTACAGATCTAACATTGTTGGGTTGATGTTTAGACGAGTTATATATATATATATATATATATATATATATATATATATATATATATATATATATAAAAGTACGTCTGAACCTGGTTGATAAATCTTGTTTTATAACTAGTAAAACCTTCCACGTGTTTGGCAGTTTTTATAGTTTCGTTATAGTGATAAAATGTTGTGACAACCCAACTAGATATAAAAGAGAAATTAAAAATAATTGAGATCAAGCAGCAAACGTGGTATTAGTATACATCACAACTGACTAAAATATTAACCAAACATACACATGAATTTAACAAAGAGGCCACCAATAAAGGTGATGTAGATGAAAGTAAAATTGACAAAAAAAACCAATAAATATGTTTTCAGTTGACAGTACATTCCGTAAACAGCACACACCTTCTTCAAATTCAGTAAAAGGAAGATAAATAACTGAACACAAGATGGAGTAACCGTTGAAAAGAAACTGGATGCATAAAAGACTGAGTCACGCACTTAAAAGGTCATTATACCGCCAACACAAATTACGAGGACAATCATGCAATTTAAAAAAAGCAGGAAAATCAAATAAAAAAGTACTAATACACAATCTATAGTTTCAGATAATTTTTTATTATCAATAAAGGAGATACTGAATAGTTTCATGAAACGCTTAAGACTTTGTATTTTCCGATAATTTTTTGAGAAAAAGGACTATTCATTCTTTGGAATGAATTTAAGTCTGTATGTTCTACTAACTCTGTCTGACAATTGAAGGCACAAACTGTGTTTGTCATATAATTGTCGTCCTTTAGTAATATGATAATATTATAAATGGTATACATGAACCTCTATCATGAATCAGTGATGTCTGAGAAAATCATGCCATTTATTTCGTATTTTAATCACTATACGTTCTACATGCCTGTTTAACATGCCTCGTGTGATCATGAACCATGATTCATTTCTTAATATTAAGGGGATAGACCTGGTATATGGGAGACTACTCCTACACATGTATTGAAAGTCATTAGTGCGTTTTAACATAGCAGTAAATTAAACAGTGATCAAGCATTTATGTTGTTTACATTTGGCAATGAACTGATTCTGATGAGTTCAGGAGCAACTTTACTGACTAAAGGACCTTGTGGTATCATTTGGCAAAAAACCATTGAAATTTTAGGAAATTAGATTTGAACATATGAAGTAAATATTGTAGTTAAATGGTTTGGGTGTTAATTCATTGATACAGAGTTTGTACTTATTGTTTGTGTTATGTTTTTTTTTCAAATATAAAAAGCTATAATAGATAGATAATCTACTGTAACACAAAGATAGTACTAAGTTAGTGACATACTGTTAAAACAATGATTTCTGATAGCGTCTGTTATTGATGAAAGGGGCATTTTGTAGTCTGGGGAGAGTAACCAATAAATCGTTTTGATAAAAAAAAAAACATGTAAAGTCGTCCCAAGAATGCTCGTCCCATACTGAATATAAATGTTTTTCCTTATATAATTAATACAATTATTACTGGGACAGTTTTCCTTTAACTATAACACATTAAAAGAATGCAAAAACAGTCTGTAGAACGTTTTGTAAGGGAAAAAATGAATTTTGTCCCAAAATTCTACTTTTTTCATGTGCCTTGTTAGCCAACATGTTGACATTTTTTTTTAAATTTCAAACGGTCAAATTCGATAACATTTTGTAATTTTTAAGATTTATAACCAACAAATGCTTAGGCAATTTTTTTCTGGAATTAAACGACAAATTTTTCTTCTGGCTAAATTTGAAGAAGAAAAAATGTGTTTTCTGAGCTGGTCAGTCTTTCGCCATATCAATTAGAGTTTTTTTACGTTCAGTTTATTTATAATACTATGATGTTTCAGATTTACTTTAATATATGTTTCTTCTATGCAATATAACAGTCAGGGATATTTCTATTGACAACATGTGCAAAGACAAAGATCTTTACCTACTAGTGTTTTCGACCGATTTTTAGTGTACCCAAATCAGGTCATATTCAATATACCCTAAACATAAAATGAAACGGTCAGTTTCCTTAAGACTTTGGCAGATGATGCATGGACCTTTACCTTTTCAATGATGTAAATACAAGAAAAATTAAACGAGAGGAAAATTGTTGTGTTACCAAGGCCTACCCCCTTAACATTATAAGTGTAAACAAGGATTGTAAGATGGACCTGTCCAACTGGCACTCACACACTGGTTTTGGTACTCTAAAATAAAATCGGAAATAGAAATGGGGAATGTGTCAAAGAGACAACAACCCGACCATAGAAAAGACAACAGCAGAAGGTCACCACTAGGACTTCCGTGTATTGAGAAATTCCCGCACCCGGAGGCGTCCTTCAGCTGGCCCCTAAACAAATATATACATTTGTACTTGTTCAGTAAAAGTATCTATTAAATAATTTCCATATTCAAATAAGGTAACAACACTGAAATAATGTCACAAAAATATCAAGGTAGTAAAATGGATTTACAAATAACGTTTACATGACAATGACAGCTCTCCCTTTCAATCATGGTAAATTATGAGAATTATTGTGTTAATTATAATTAACATCAATACGTATCCATTACTAAATAATAAAAAACAAATCAGCTATAAATTCTTGTCAACGGTTCTGCTTATATCCATTGATTTAGGTAATGCAGTTATAACATGCAATTGTGTCATACTACCATTCTATACAGCATATGTGCATGATACATAACTAACAATAGTTCGATATTGGAATGATGTATACATTTCGGTTTTGATTAAAACATTTAATTGATTATTTTTATTAGTAGGAAAAGACACACTACAGATGAACGTAAGACCTCACAAAGAAACACTATATTCAATGAATACCAGTACGTAAAAAAAGTATAGATATAATAATTATTAAAAGCGGTAGATAAAACAATACGAATCAAAAGTCAATTAATACGCACATCAATCATGACTC
Source organism: Mytilus edulis (assembly GCA_019925275.1). NCBI lineage: Eukaryota > Metazoa > Mollusca > Bivalvia > Mytilida > Mytilidae > Mytilus > Mytilus edulis. Next base: position 60,597,757 of record CM034362.1, read on the forward strand.
AAATTACAACAAAATGGCACTTACTTGCCTCCAGAAAACAACACAGGTCGATATTATGAAAAATATTTTAGCAATATAAACCCTTCAAAAACAAGGTGTACACATAGGTGATCTGGTATAGTTGGTAAGCTCCTGCTTTCCATGTTGCATTCCTTCGTTGCTCATACCAAAACTGATGATGTAACAATCACGAAATAGAGGATGGATTATATAGCTTTTCCTTGGTTTATATTTTTCATCTGAGGATATAATAATAGAAAATTTTACAACCAAATTACTGGTTTTTTTTTCTTTAATCAAAACCTGTACTACAATGAAAATGAGTTCCTCTGAAATACTCTTTCCTGTGATTCTATACTTTTTCCCAATTCTAACTAATAAAGAAGTTTTTAAATGATCTGTTTATATGAATATTGACATTTTTACAAAGAAAAAATGTCTGCAATCCCTAAATGGTATAGGGTTAACGAATTGCAATACACGAAAGACAATAATAAACTACAGGGAAATTAAAATTTGTTTAATTCTACGAAATTCACATTTTTTGGAATGCATGTAAATATTTGAAATATATTGAAAGTAATCCATTAACAATGGACGACATAGTTGTGCTATAATATGTATTCCAATAAGATCTATTTCATTTTACCATGCTGTCTGTAACATTTGATAATGACATCGCCAATTAGTTTCTGAATGTTGTTTGTACAGAGAAATAAGACATAGCTTATATAGTGTAACAATAATTGTAGGTAATTTTACTGAGGGTAAAATGAAATTAACAGTGGATAACAAGGAAGCTAAAGCCCAATTGGAAGATGTGATGTTCAAAGTTGCAAAATCACCTGAATATGTAGACAAGGAAATTAATGGTCTTAAATTGAACATTAAAAATACAGAAAGATCCTCAGTAGTATTTCATTTGAAATCTGCTGACGGAAATGTTAAATTGATAGTTGAAAAGGGCATAATTAACGGAAATTTGACCAGCTTTATCTGGAATCTTATGGACGATGATAACATAAAAATGCATATGTCACTGGAAAAACAATACAACATTTCAGTCACCTTACACTCGAAAGACAAAAATAAAGAATCATACACAGGTATATTAATATTATGCTTTCAGTCATAACTCATAACATCTGACTGACTTAAAGTTTTATTTCATCTTATCTGACATAAAAAAAAATTGGTTTGTTCTGTAGTCCACCTGAGCTGATATCTTCTTTATTTTTAAAGTCTTAATACCTAAAATCACGACGCAAGTTCGGATCAACCTTGCCATCAATCATCATTTGATCATCTATCTAAGAATGGATCCGAACCTTCCCCCCACCCACTCCCTGCTAAGTAACATGGTCTCCATGGCTAAAGATAAATGAAACTGTGTCTTTTAATCTACAAAAAAAGAAAATTCTGACTGTGTCAGAGATGTTAATAATGTTTCAATTTTCCTACTTTACAATCATATTGAAACTGTAATATGAATCATGGTATTGTCCAAAAACAAGGTTTTTACATTTTTACTTTGTAACCTAATCTTTTGAAATTTCAATGTCTTAATTATAAAGGTGCATTGGCCACATTTGGCCTCAACCCTATATGCTGTGTCAAATATTCAACAACAATTTACATGCAGACCTTTTTTAGATTTTTGTGTATTGTCAATACTTGCCCATATTGTAAGTCAACCCAGCGATGCATTTTATTATAGTTTGTTCTGATGTTTTTCTTTTATATCAATGGGCATTGTTAGAGCAAGGGTTACATTTAGGTGCCAGTTAATATATATTTCACTCCGCAATAATCATGGTATTATTATATGCCTGTCCCAAGTCGGAGCATTGTATTGATGAACTCTTGTTTGTGATGTTCATCATATTTGTATTTTACGTTTTTTGTTTTGTTGACAAATCAAAATTTTGTTTTTTCTCGAATAAACAGTTTTTAATTTGTCATTTTTATACCTTTAAGAGCTACCAAGTTTCTGTTATACCAATGTCCAATGTTAAGGGGAGAGAAAGGTGCGTACAAATATATTGAACTCATCAACAGTATGTTTGTGCTTGTTCCAAGTCAGGAGCATGTCATTTTAATTGTTGCTCGTTAGTGGTATGTATCATATTTGTCTTTCGTTCCTCGTTTTAATGATAAATCAAACCGTTAGTTTTCTAGATTAAAAAGATTTATATGTGACCTTCCAATGCCTTTGAGAGCGTACTGTGAGGTATTGTCAAAGCCCGTACCATGACCTTGAGATGTTAACTTCTATGTCATGTGGTCTCTACTGAACAGTCGTCTCATAGGTTTCATACATCATCTTCTCATAATTATACCAATGATCACAAACAATCTTAGCAAGTATGCATAAGAACTTTCTGTCACAAGGTGGTACATGGACTTCTGTCAGCCGTTAGATTGAGGGACATTTGGAAATAAATAATTAACACAAATTCAAAGTGAAATCACAAAATTTCTCAACTCCGAGGAAAATTCAAAACGGAAAGTCGCAAATCAAATGATAAAATACATCAAACGATTGGAAACAATTTTTAAAAATCCTGACTTGGTACAGTCATTTTCAAACGTAGAAAATGGTAGATTGAACCTGGTTTTATAGCGCTAAACCTCTCGCTTGAAAGACAGTCGCATCAAATTCCATTATATTGATATCGATGCGTGAACACAAAATGTCAAAAATAGGAGAGAAACAACAACAGTGAGTGGCTTTAAATTGGAGATTATAACCTGTCCCATCTCAACGAATTGTATTAGCGTGAATCACATTTGCTGGTTCCAACGGCGACAACAATGTATTATTCTGTGATTTAATCAGTTTATGATAGGTGAATGCTATTTGAAATACATCTGAGTATAATTTAAGAAACAGAAAAAGGAATGAAAAAACACCTACTGAAAACTTTCTTTTGTGTAATTATATATGGAATATTTTGAGAATAGAAGTTATCTAGAATAGACAAAAGGGATTCCATTACAAAGTATAATTTATGGTCCATTTTTTTTGCTCCACTGAGTCCCTGTAATTATCATAAAAAAAATAAAAGGATGAAAATAAAATCCTTTAATATTAACTATTGTAGTGTGATAAGTCTGATAAGCCTAATAACATAGTCTTCCAATACGAGCTAACACCTTTCCCGAGGTAGCCATCATTTTCTATCTAATAACTTAGTTTGCTTTTGTACATAAAGTTTAACACATGATTATATATCAACTGACATACATGCAGTTTGAGTCTTTTATGACTTGAATGAATCAGAGTATATAATATAAACTATCGTGTTATCATCTTAATATAATGCTTCAGTATTCAACCGTTTTGTGGTAACTTGGTGTTTCTCTCCTACCATTACACCATTTTTGATATTTCTTTATTCCAAAGTTAATAAAAATTCCATGCAAGATGTATTTGATTGGATCAAATTATATCACATGTGTCAATTGAACTTCCTCTATTATGTTTCACTTTTCATTCCTAGCTATAAAAACCAGGTTTAATTTACCTTATTTAACATAGAAAAAGCCTGTACCATGTCAGGAATATACATGTAGCAATTGTTATCAATTGGTTTAATGTGTTTGAGCTTTTTATTCTGCATTTGATTAAGGAGTTTCCGTTTTGAAGTTTTACTTTTTTCATAGTATTTCATCTTAATGTGTTTATGATTGTCACATAAACTGCTAAAACGTGCACACTTTTTTAATTCCTGATTAAATCTTGTTATTGTTCCTTTTATCTCTTTTGCAGACCCAAAAATGAGAATTATAAAAGCAAATAGAGAACTTTTAGAGGAGGAATATGACCCACTGTTACTACTAAATGCAGTCTTTGAAGAAAATGTTGAGAAATACAAGAGCGTTGAAAACCTATCAGCTGATGCATTGGCCGTCATCCAACAGCAACTTAGTGAAGTAAACAACGAACCAGAGCGACGAGAAAGAGTTAAGCAATTTCTGACTATTGCAGAAGAAATAATTGATGCAGACACCCTTTGGGAATTAATCGACGAAACTGCAAATGATTTTCCTATGAAGAAGATGAGAAATGAACTGTATGATCTAAATTCAGGTATTGCCAAATATACATTTTATATTTCATAGTATATATACAGTAGAGATCACTTCTAATCTTTCATTAGAACTGTTCTAAACTGTCCTATCACAGTTCTACCCTAGAACTGTTCTTAGTAGAACTGTCAGAATCAGTTCTGGGTAGGACTTACAAAATCAGTTCTAGGTAGAACTGTCAGGATCAGTTCTAGGATAGAACTGTCTAAAACTGTTCTAGGTGGAACTGTCCAAATCAGTTTTAACCATGAAACTGTCAGCAGGACTGACTAAATCAGTTAACTACATTCATGATTTAAGAAAAAAAATTGAAAAATGTTTAAATGGAAATTGTACAGTGGATAACATATGGGATATTAATGAAACACATGTTGTATAAGTATGTACATTTGCACCATCTCGTCAATTTAGACAGACTTATCCATAACGACTTTTAATGATATCTAGAAGTCTAGGACGTCAGAAAAATATACTCAATCTCAACAGGAATGAAACATTTGCCCCTGGACGTTAGGCTACACACAAAATCAATCATTCTTCCTTGCCTTCTTCAAAATATATTAACAATATACTATACCAAGAAGAAAACTTCTCATACATGTCCTTTTCATTCAAGTATATGAATAAGCCATGTCAGACGTTAAATAGTTTTGTTTCAAAAAACACATCACGAACCACTGACTTTAGTGACAGTTCATTGTTATGGATACTGCATGTACAGAGAGGAAATACTGGCACTTTAAATTGATGTGGACAAACTTTTGTAGTCATGGTAGTCATTGTGTTCCAAAGTTGGCGTCATCTTTAATAACAAATGGAAGTTTTAAACGACCTTGACTGGCTATATAGCCCTTGCACGGTCGGTATCTTTATCATACGATTCGTCCTGACATAGAAGTATTACAATGAGGCCTTGTATATTTTCATGACAAAGTGTTTTGGTTGATGCGGTCAAATAATTTTGCCAAAACGACTCATTCTGATATGACGAAACAACTGAAATTTGTTTACGATTCAATATTTTGAATAAAAAGAGGACTGGTACTTTAAACTAATGTGGATTTTTTTTGTGGTCAATGTGTTTCAATATTGCTTTCATTTGAATTATACAAAAAAAGTCAAAACACAAAAATACTGAACTCCGAGGAAAATTCAAAAAGAAAATCAAAAATCAAAAGGCAAAATCAAAAGTCCAAACACATCAAACGAATGGATAACAACTGTCATATTCCTGATTTGGTACAGGCATTTTCTAATGTAGAATCCATCGTTTTATGTAACTATAAGTGATTTACTTTGCGGCTGTATATATATATTAAGATTTACATAATAAAGTGCAAATATGGTCAGTTTTGGGTGATGCTGTAAAATATGGTCAGTTTTGGTTGATGCGGACAAATAATTTTGTTATATGAGTCAGTTTGATATATCAAAACTACTGAAAGAGGGACAAAAGATACCAAGGGGACAGTCAAACACATAAATCGAATATAAACTGACAACGCCATGGCTAAAAATGAAAAAAGACAAACAGACAAACAATATTACACATGACACAACATAGAAAACTAAAGAATAAACAACACGAACCCCACCAAAAACTAGGGGTGATCTCATGTGCTCCGGAAGGGTTTACAATTCCAAATTCTGAATAAAAAGAGGACATGCTGCCTTTATAATTTAATGCAAGCATACTTTTGTAGTCATTATTTTCCAATATTGCTATCATTTGTATTATACAATCCATCCTGATATAAAAATATAGGTGATTTACTATGCGGCTATTGAGATTTACATAATAAAGTGCAAATTTTTGGTTTATACGGACAAATAATTTTCTTATACCAGTCTGTCTGAGGTATGGAAACTACTGATATTTGTTTATGATTCAATATTTTGAATAAAAAGAGGACCTGCTGGCACTCTAAATTAATGCTAACAAAATTTTTTAGTCATTGTGTTCCAATATTGCTATCATTTGTATTATACAATACATCCTTACATAATAATATCACATAAAAAAAGAGCAAATATGGTCAGTTTTGGTTCATGCGGACAAATAATTTTGTTACCAGTCAGTCTGAGGTAAAAAAAAAACTACTGATATTTGTTTCCGATGCAGTATTTGGAATAAAAAGAGGAAATACTGGCACTCTAAATTGATGCCCAAAAAAATTGTGATCATTGATTTCCAATATTTTGGTTATTTGTTTACTACTGTCCCTCTTGACCAAAAAATTTATAACTGAATAACTGTGGAGGTACATAGATTTACATAAAAAAAAGCAAATATGGTCAATTTAGGTTGATGCGGTCAAAAGATTTTATCACATGAGTCAGTCAGTCTGAGGTATGAAAACTACTGATATTTGTTTACGATGCAGTATTTGGAATAAAAAGAGGAAATGCTGGCACTCTCAATTGATGCGGAAAAAAAATTGGTCATTGATTTCAAATATTGCGATTATTTGTATACTACAGTTCCTCTTGACCTAAACTTATAACTGAATTACTAACTGTGCAGCTATAGATTTACATAAAAAAGCAGCATTTATGGTCAGTTTTGATTATGCTGTCAAATATGGTCAGATTTGGTTAATGCTGTCAAATATGGTCAGATTTGGTTGATGCGGACAAATACTTTTGTTACCAAAGTCAGTCTGGGGTATTAAATGCTGGCTCTCTCAATCAGGGATGGGCACGATTAATAATCGATAACATGAAGGTATTTTGTGCAATCGATTTATAATCGATTACTCAGATTCTTGTATATAATCGATTGCAATCGATTACTTTATCAAAAGTAATTACATTACTTTTCGATTATTGTTAATAACATGCTTTAAAATTTAAAAAAAAGGTTAAACACAATAATGTTGATTCATGATTGTATAGTGCAAATTTAGAACTTTACCATAAAACAGCATTTAAAGCATCGTTTCCAAATTATAAGTTGACAGTTGTTATCTATATAGAATCTCTAACTGAGGATCAGAATTTTTAAAAAAATCTTGAAATTTTGTGACTTTCAACATGAATCATATTAGAGGTGACATCGATATCGCATTCCATCAATCACTTGTATATATGTTTAAGAAATTTTCAATTATTTTGATTTCGTAGTGAATTAAGTTAGCTTTTTTGTTTTTATTCATTAAAAGCAGGTATATTTTAGCATAGTTATCTACAATGTTGGAAGTTTTCTCTAAAGAAAATATAAAAGAATAGACGTATTAATTAGTTCAGCTAATTTTAAAGATCAACATTTATAATTATAATTACAGGCATGATTTAATCCTTTTGTTTGATAACCAACTTGATTATAGGTTATAAAACTGCCAATGGAGTACAATTTATAACCTGGGGCCAAAAAAATGTAAATCTCCTTCTTAATTAGACAAACAGTAATTGAAATAAAAACAAAGTATGTATCTTATATATAGTGATTAGAAAACTTTGATCATCTGATTAGTAAATACAAGAAAGTTGTTATGATTTTGTTCATTCACTAATAAAATTATAAACTTAGTGTCAAAGAGGGAAAAGAATTTCAATGAATAGGCATTGGTTCATTGTTAAAAGGATTTTGTGTACCTTCTTATTTTTCATATACATGTATATCATTACATTATCAGAAATCAACTGTTTATCTATTATAAGCTTAATTCTTATTGAAAATTTTCTTTTTAGGAAATTTAATACAAATAGACTTACTACTTTAAGGAAGTATAGAACTAAAAATAAGACACATTTCTTATTCCAAATCTTTTTTTTTCTCAGATCTATTTTGTTTAATCTCAATATAAAAGGAGTTAACTTCTTGACAAGCACATGAGTCCATTTGTTTCAAAAGCTAGATATAAAGTAAATTATGGTAGGGGGTCTGGTTGATCATGATACAGCCTGAGACAATAGATAGAACTATTAAGGCAGTTGATCAACTCTTAAGTCATATCAGTACTTCAAAGTTATGAAAAAATTCATGTTTTCATTTAAAATAGGTTATATTTCATCAAACTATTTTAATAAAGTAATCGGAATGTAATCGAAAGTAATCGATGATAACATCATGATTTTTGCTGTAATCAATTAAATTACGATTACATGAAATCGAAAATGTCTTCGATTACAGATTACTGTCGATTACTTGAAAAAATGTAATCTATTACAATCGATTACGATTACAGATTACGATTACCCCATCCCCCTGCTTTCAATTAATGCAAAAAAAATAATCCTCACTGATTTCTTATATTGTGGTTATTTGTATAAAACAGTCCCTTTTGACCTAAAATTATAACTGAATTACTGTGGAGGTACATAGATTTACATTTAAAAAAAGCAAATATGGTCAGTTTTGGTTGATGCGGTCAAAAGATTGTATTACACGAGTCAGTCTGAGGTATGAAACTACTGATATTTGTTTATGAAACAATATTTAAATAAAAAGAGGACACGCTGGCACTATAAATTTATGCAAACAAAATTTTGTGGTCGTTGTTTTCCAATATTGTTATAACTTGTATAGTACAGTGCCTCTTGACCTAAAATTATAACGGAATTACTGTGCAGCTGTAAAGATTTGCAGAAAAAAAGAGCAATTAATGTCAGTTTAGGTTGATGCAGTTAAAAGATTTTTGTTAAACGGCTCCGTCAGAGGTATGAAAACTACTCGTTAACAGAAATTGTATTTGTAAACGATTCAATATTTTGAATAAAAAGAGGATATGCTGTTACTTTAAATTGATGCAAACAAAATTTGAAGTAATTTTTTTCCAATATAATTGCTGTCATTTGTACAATCCATTCTTGCCTAAAAATATAACTGTATTTCTGCAATGTGCGATTACATGTATATATAGATTTACATGATGAAGAGCAAATATAGTCAGTTTAAGTTTAATTTTAAAAAACCTATTTATTTATAATAGTGGATTGGGAAACAAGTTGTTACATTTGGTTAATGAGGAATGACAAATGTAAAACAATTCAAATGATAAAACTAACGGCCTAATTTATGTACAAAAAATGAACGAAAAACAAATAATTTATGTAACACATCAAAAAAAAAAAATTCACTGAATTACAGGCTCCTGACTTGGAACACGCATATTCATGCAGAATATGGCGGGGTTAAACATGTTGTCTTGATTAAAAATCTAAAATAAGACCGGCAAAATAGTAAAACTCTATAAAATCGCTATTTTCCCGAAGACAGAGAGTTCTTAAAATTTATTAATCAATTCTAGCCGTAGAATTTATAAATCAATTCTAGCCGTAGCGCATATAACACAAACTTCTGGAGATCAATGAGAGATATATTTAACAAACTAGGTATTGACAAACATGTTATAAGCCTACATTCTCTAGTTATAGGATACAAGATTCATGATGATGCTTATTTTGGACTCAATCACTTGCTGAGCTTAATGTTTTTTTCAGTCTATAAATCACATTATAAATCCAATAAGGCAAAAAAAAAATAGACATAGTGAAAATTTTTAAACATGAAATCTCGAGTACAGTTGAATTATATTGTACGGCCAAAAATGTTAAAAAAAAGTGTTGCAGATCTGAAATAAACAAAATTTAATTTGTAAAAGAACAGAATGTATGTTCTAGAATGTTAATATTGTGAATGAAGTCAATATTTCAAGTGGACAAGTAAAAATATATGTTACTATAATTTAAGTTTATGTGTCTATGTACAAAAAAGGTATGAACACACTTGTAGATACATGTACAATGTATGTGAATGCATCTTTCTGTAATGGTCTTTATATGTGTGAACATGTATGTATGTAACTACATGTATAGCATATGTGTGAATGAAAATACATGTAAGTGTGAATGCATGAATGTAGGTATGTAAGTTATGTATGCATAAAAGTGAAGTATAAAATTAATTTGGAAAGAAAAGGGGGCATACAAGTAAAAATAAATAGTTTTTAGACAATGTTCAACATGTATACTATCATATCTGTACAACAAAGATTATGTACATTTTCATATATTTAGTGATGTTTTTTTTCTTGTTTTATGTGAAACTATACAAACATATTATATATAAGAATATATGGATAATTCTAATGTTTACAATATAAAGGTCACAGACAGGTCACAGACTATTTACAGGTAATAAAATTGGGGTCAAATTTGTAAAATCAAAATTCCTGACAAAAGCTTATAAGAAACAAACAAAAAAAAAATCTTTTTTTACCATTCTTTAGTACTAACAAACACTTCCAAAGAATTGTATAAATCCAAAGGTATGAATTAACAAAAATTAACAGAAACAGTAACCACGCTGTATCTTATTCATATTTTCATGTTTCAAAATTCTACTAAAAGAACCGATAACGGATTTTTCTCCGTAAATTTCACGACACAGTGTCTGTAACATCTTTTTAGTACTTCGATAAGATTTTATATGATATTATGTTTATTTATAAAGTTATTATAGAAAATAGAAATGAATTAAATGGCTATGTATAAAATAAGATAAGTTTTACTGTATATTCTCCCTGGATATCAGTTTTAATTGTATGCAACAGGGATACCTGATGGAATGCTGTACATTAAGTTATTTGTTAAAACAGCAAATAGTGCAATAAAGAATTTATGAATGTTCTAAGTTAGAACTCTTCTAGCTAGAACTGTCTAAAAGGTGTCAGGCTGACAGGTCTACATACTGTCCTAGAACAGTTCTCCTGACAGATTCTGACAGATTTAATGAGAGTTCAGAAGTGATTTCCACTGTATGTTTGACATGGACTCATATTCCTTTAAAAAGAAATAATCTGCGCAACCCGACCACTTGATTCTGTATTCATATTTTAAGCTAAATTCTTAAACCATTTATTAGTTTATTAGAATTCGACTCTTACATGGTATCTGAATCGACAACTGCAAATAGTTATTTTCAATAAAGTAAGTGGAAGATGATAAGTATGATCTGAAAGCAGGTATTGCCAAAACCAATTTTAATTTTGTATTTTAAAATATTTATATGTTCGATATAGTTCAATTATATAATGAAATGTTCAGTCTTCATACTTTTTTGTCTACTTTTTTATGAGAAAAGTACATGCTTTGCATAAGCAAATTTCTGTTCATTCTAATAATAATTTTCAATCAATATATCTATTCAAATTAAACTGAAATTGGCCATTACAATGCCTTGTTTTATATTGAATGATATAAAACCATACACTGTGCTCATTTTAAACTACAGGACGAACAGATGGAAGTTTGTGATGTTGATTCTAGATATCACGTTGTTAATACTGGTTCTCTGTAATCATTTCAACTCTTACATAGGGAGTGTGGCACGCATGGTCATGGATTTTCTTCAAACTTCACACATTTACTAGTTTTGATGAAACAAACAAAAAATGGCAGAATTTTGGTTGCTAAGCACATTGGTTGCCATAGCAACCGATGACCGGTTTTACCTTTTCTCAATATCTATGAATTGAAGCGCAAAAAGGCTATTTTCAACATAATTTTTCATAATAAATGATTAAGAGAAAGAATGTTTTTTTATGATTTTATTAAATATATGCATTTTATTAATGTAATTAAATAACTGATATTTTCATATTCATTTTCAATCATAATCACATACACCCCCCTTTTTATGTGTTTGCATTAGGTAAACAATACCCTTTTGAGGTCATTTTTAAACGCTCACAAAAAAAATTTGCGGACACCTGAGTTAGAGTCAACCATCAATTCATAAAAACCAAAGTCTTATCTGATCAATGATGTGAAAAAGTCATGGGGAAGTATATCTCACTTTTTTGTTACCAGTGACACAAAATGCCTATGTTTCATTTTTTCAGAAAAAAAAAAATTTGAAAAATTTTGAAAAAAAATGTTTTAAAACCTAATTCTGCAAGTCAGAAAAAATAAATAAATATCAAATTTGTAGAAATAATTGTAATCATCTAAATTTTAAACATATTCATAAATAATGGTATTATAGTTTTAACTGTGTTGCTATTGCAACAATTTGATAATGATACACAAGTTTCAAACAATTTTGAAAAAAAGTTTCAGTTTCTTAAATTTGCACAAAAGTAGGAAAACTAAAACTCTTATTTAGTTTCACTGTATACACACATGTGTATATATAAATGAGTATGCAAGAATATTATATCCATAAAGGTGTAACCACTTGGAGGAAACAAACACAATTTCTCTAATCTGGTTAAAAGTGCTGATTGTGAACAAATTTCAGTATGTTTTCATCATCATGAAAAGTGAACAAGAAAAACAATTATTCTTTCTTAAAAAAAAATTAATACAATCATTCAAAAAATTATATATATTCAATTGTGCAATATTTGCCATTGAATTCGTTGCCAGGGAACATGCAGTCCATTTTCAAAATTATTGATGAGTGCTGATTTTTGCAAATTCGTCTTAATGATCCTCGATACATATATATCAATGAATATATACTTTTTTGTTTACATTATCCAGGTCTTCTTGTTTATGGGAATTATCAATAATATTCCAGGCATGATTAGTGATAGTGTTGCAAAAGAAACAATAAATTATATGCTTAAACTTGGAAAACACTTTAAAATAGAGTAAATCTCTCATAAACAATCTCTTCTGTAAGTTTTTCAATTAAATGCAGTGTCAAAGTACAATGGTTTTTACAAGTTAGTTTCTTAAACTATAATTATTCAAATGCTGTAGTGAAGTTGAAATAAAAAAAGTCAGAAAGATCCTGCAATAGGGGTACTAGGCTGGAATAAAGGCGGAATATTTGAAATATCACTGCTATGAAAATGGGGATCAATTAGACAAGGACAGAAGTTTCAACTGGTCAACTAGGGAGCCCATAAAAGAATCAACGCAATGGTTCTTTAGCAAACTAATAGCGTAACAATCCAGGGTGGGTAAAGTCGGCCGTTGACCTGATGGTCCCTGCTATCCATCTGGCATATTTCATGTTTGCCGTTCTGGAGGGGAGTAATTTCCAAAAAGTTTCTTTTCCCTTCATGGACCCAAGGAAACTCTATCAACGGGTGGCCTCGGGTCTTACGACGAGCAGCAGGGGGTATAACATCCAAACAAATTTCAAATAAGGGGTGCCACTGACTGTCTCAAGAGAGAGCCCGCTACTTAAATGCTTAAGTGATTCCATATGTAATCAACCAAATGTTTCCAAAGAAAAGAGGGGGTAGGCACTCAGGCCCCCCCTGGATCTGACTTAGGTAGCACTCTCTTAAGTTTAACATAAGTAACAGGTATTGGATTATTGAAATTTGAGAAAATCACGATTATCTTAATAGATTTTTAGCAGCAAATAAAAAATATTGACAATATAACTTTACACAGGGTAACGTTAAAAGAATTATAAACATGTACATATAATTTGATTTTCACTGAAAGCCCATTACAGAAAGATGTTTCTCAAAATAAGTATACTGTCTTTCTTTTAACAAACAAAAATAAGCTTTTACTATGAAACAGGACTCAATGTTTATAACATATTATACATGTCACTTTTTGTCTGTGACTTTCTGTCCTACATTTTGACAGTTATCACGATCAGGAAAAATGACTTTATACCTAATTTTATGTAATAGGCTATCAAATTGCATTAAATTTATAGAAACACTTAGATTGAACCATTGATTTATAAATAAAAAGAAAATATCAAATGATATTTAAACATAATAGTTAACGACTTTTGGGAACATTTAAACTAACACAAGGCTCTGCCTCTCTGGCATACTTCAAGTTAAATCCGCGAATATGGTTACTTATACTTTATGAAAACGTTCAAAACTACCAAGATATTGTGCATACAGGGGGTCAGGCATACCTCAAATTGTCCACAAAATGTTTATTTGTGTGTTATGAAAATATTAAACTAACAAGATATCCTGCACAAGGCTCGGGCATGCCTTCAGTAGGACGTGGAAATAATTATATTGGATTGATCAACTTACATGTATTTATGGCCTTCTTCACACATTGTGTGTGTTACTCTATATTTGTGATCAAACGTGTCAAATTATAACCGGTAATATACAACATAATTTACAACACAGTAAAATACAATATAATATTCAATATTATAAAAAGTTTAGATAACCCATGCTCGTCACAGAACCATAAACTGTTTTCCCCCAGGTTTTTATTATTATTTGATAAAGACTTTACCATTTAATCTTACTGTTGTTTTTTTTAATAAATTTTAAGCAAAGTCTATAAGATATACATACCATACCGTATTAGGAAGTACAACAAACAGGACACAGTCAACGTTGGTGAGGTCAAGTGTTTTACCCAAAAACATATATTTTTCCTGTTTTTTTTGTTTCTTTTTAATAATATACCGTGAATTAACACGGAAAGTTTCATTGGTTAGTTCATTGTCAACGTTAGAAAGTCACTTTTTGGGAATTGTTTTATAATTTTTCCTATATTTATATATTAAATGATAAAATTTCATTATTATTTCAAGTTTAACATAAATCTTTTAAGAAAAAAAAGTTCTTAGAATTTTCATTTAGTCCTATCATTGTCAGTGTTGGTCAGGTCAAGTTTTATGAGTATTTAAAAAAGATTTCAAATATTTTTTCTTATATTTATGTTTTAAATGGTCTAAATTTATTACAATTCAAATTTGACATGAAACCTTTGAGAAATAAAACAGTTATTAGCATTTTTATTTTGGTCCAGTAATTAGTGTAACCCACCAAAGGGAGATAATTTGTATTGTGAGGAATACTGCACGATGACCATTTTTTAGAAATTAATTTCACATGTTTCTAGGTAGATTACCCATAACATTTTTTGATTTTTGACTAAAACAAGAATGAAATTAATTGTTTTTGTGTTTCTTTATAATAGATGTAGCCGCATGGTTTCACAGCACTACACCAAATATTGTATTTTTCTCCAAAATCGGTACTTTCTCCGCTGTTACCATGGTTACCAACCAATATAAATATCGGTTGGCATTATTTTTCTGACTAGTCTAATAGGATCTACATATCAGCCAACTTTTAGAAAGATCGATGACTATGCGTGCCGAAAAAGTTTAAGTGGTTACAGAGAATGAGTATTAATAATCAAGTATGGACTTTTGACGAGGTCAATAAGTAATATATGGACCTGATCAGATAATATTGACCGAGGACGTAGTCCGAGCATCAATGTAATGTTACATGTTTATATATATTACGTATTGACAGAGTGAACTTAATTTCCCTAATTTCTATATTACATTGTGTAAATAATGTATTAGGAAAATGACGTTCAATGTTCTCTCTGTGTATTTTTTAAATGTGTTTTGCAAGAATTTTAACGTGTTATCATGTTATTGGAAGTATCATTTATTTTTTTTAAACTTCATAGCTTGTTGCATTATCATTCTTGTTTTCTTATCGTCTGCATTTAACATACAATTCTTGAAATCTCCTGATAAACTTTTCTGATGCGGCGCTTCCGCCGTGGCTGCTATTTGTTACGTAATAACGTCTTAAATCTTCAGTTAGAAACATTTAGAAAGATTTTCTTTATATTGACCACATATATACATTTAAATAGAAACATAGCGTCAATATCCTAAAAAAAAATAGAAACAAAACGTCAGATACGTAAATTAATTTTTGAAACACATGATCGTCATATCTAATGAAAACAGTAGAATGCTACACCATATGTAATACATCAATATAAAGTCCCGTTAGACTTAGTATAAAATGTACTTAATATATATTACAGTTGAAAGTACGTGCTGTTGAGCTTTGATAGCACGATACCATAACATTAAAATATTACAGTAGGCATGTCATACAATAATCACACTTCAAACTGCACCATGTAAAATTGAAAGTCCATGTTGATGATATGGAACACCTTATGAGAACATATATTTATATATGCACACACTGTTCAACAAACAGTTGGACGGCAAACGATCTAATGGCTTCTAAGTTCAAGACATTGGTCACGTGATAAAAGGTTGGAGTTTACGACTTTTTGGTAAACGTGCATACCTCGTGGTTTTTGGACTCGTATTGTCTTATTTGTACTCGTACATTAATTAAAATATAAGCGTTCAATTCTAGAAGGAATTGGCTTCCTTATTTTATATAGTTACTATTAAAAAGTGTTAACTTGTCATTGCACAAGGTAATGTGTTTCTCTGGCTGTATATGACGTCTTTACACTAAATCCATTGTATGTTGGATGTGTACGGATTGATTGTTTAGTCTTAGAGGCATGATTTTTTTTTTTTGATTTTTTTTTATTAGTTGTTTATGGCTTTGAACTAGCTGTCAGATAACTGTGATTACTCTCAGATCTGTTCATTGTGTCTTTTGGGGTCGGGATGTATAAGTACCCGGCCACGTCCACTTGTATTTTTTGTCTATCTGATTAGTTAAGCCTTTTTCAACTGATTTTTATTGTTCGTTCTTATGTTGTACTGTTATACCACTGTCCCAGGTTAGGGGAAGGGTTTGGATCCCGCTAACATGTTTAACCCCGCCACATTATTTGTGTATGTGCCTTTCCCAAGTCAGGAGCCTGTCATTCAGTGGTTGTCGTTTGTTTATGTGTTACATATTTGTTTTTCGTTCATTTTCTTACATAAATAAGGCCGTTAGTTTTCTCGTTTGACTTGTTTTACATTGTCTTATCGGGACCTTTTATAGCTGACTATGCAGTATGGGCTTTGCTCATTGTTGAAGCCCGTACGGTGACCTATAGTTGTTAATGTTTTTTTGTCTTTTGTGGATAGTTGTCTCATTGGAAATCATACCACATCTTCTGTTTTATATTAAAATGTTATACATTCACGAGTGAAATGAAACTTTTTTCTGAAAATTTGAAAGGTCCACGAAAAATCCTTTAAAATTCCTTCAATAGGTTTGGTAACGTGTTGACGCGGGTATAAAATAGGAAGTAAAACCATTTTTTTGCTTCTTATTGTACTCCTAGATCACAAAAACCCCGGATACGAAATTTTGTCAGCTTATTCGTTTCGAAGCGGAGATCAAAGGGTGATAACTCGGTACGTGCATCGTAGGATATTGACAACAGTAAATTCAAGTAAAAATTATGATTGCAGATATATTTCGACGATTTCTTGAATAACACTTTCAATATTCCATGTTCCGCCACTGTTTTAACTTTAAAATAGTCATGGAAAGGTTGAATATGACATTTTTTCTCAAGTACTTACAGGTTATTGAACACTTCCAAAGAAGAAATTTATACTGACCTTTCTCTGAAACTTAGAATTATTGTATATTCTCAAACACCCTTTTGGTAGATAGAAGGATACAAGAGGGGTTTATCAGTCATTTGTCAGCAGAACCTGTGTTACAATAGAATTGAACTTTTCAATACATTAAAACAAAAATATGGAAAAAAGGGAAATATAGTCTTCTAAATTGTGAACATAACCATTGAATGAAAATAAAATCAATTTGCAGTGGACAGAAGTACATGGACAATTTTTGTTTTATTATACCTATTTTAAGATACAGTGGCGGATCCCAGGGGTCTGGAGATTGGAACCTCCTCTTTTTATGTAAGATTAATGCATTTGAATGGAATCATATAGTTGGAGCCCTCCTTTTTATCCTTGGTTGAGAATACCTCCACCCATGTTTAAAATTGTCTGGATTCACCCTGAGATAAAAAAAACAAAAAAAAACTATATAAGATGTAAAAGTTCTGTTGCTTGCCTTAATCAAGAGAAAAAATCTGAACATCCAAAGAACCAGAAAGGGATTTAAAACATAATAATCAACACAAAGATAACTGAACAAAAGCTGTATTGCAATCTAATATCATGCAGTTCTTATAATTCCTATTATATGTATTAAATCAAGTTTTGCTTTAATTTTTTTTCCTTCTTATATTTGAATTCAAAAGTTCAGCAACCAACTGTTGAGTCCTTTCAATTAAATTATTGATTGAATTATAAGCTAAGATGACCAGTAAATAGAATTTGAAAATGCTTTGTCGAAATAAAATAGTTATATTATTTCATAAAATATACTGAATCAACATAGTATATTATTAAAATGTCAGTTCTTTTCATTGAGATAATCAATTTAATCACATTATTTACTTTTATAAAAAAACTTCATGATATCATCTGGATTTACAACTATTGACTAAGCTTGTCAACATCTCACTTACTTCAAATGCTTTTAAAAGTTAACCTGTACTAAAATATAGAGATGTGGTATAAGATAAGATAAGATATCTTATTCCAATTAAAGGGCCAATGAAGAAAGTAATGTATTACAGTGATTTTTATAATTGACACAATAAAGTTGATATAAATCAGATAAATATGAATATAACCAACTTCATTCCTAGATTTTAAACCCCAGCCAGATCAGAGCCACACATATATTAGAAAAAAAGGGCATAACAATTATATCTTCTATTAACAGGCAAATATTCTCAAAGTCTTAATTAAAACAATATATGTACTTTATTGATAGTTTTCTGAGTTCAAAACATTTATTTTAAATTGGAACACTTTTCAATACCTCTAGGTTTTCTTGAATAAAAAGCCAATTAAGTTTGACGCTTGTGCTTAACTTTCCGAAATTTTTACAACTTTTTATGATATTATCATTAAATTCTATTCTTAAAAAGTTATAAAGGGGAAACTGACATTTAAATATGGTATAATTGCCAATGCGATAACAGTCTAGATGTCTGTTAACAGTGACAGTTAAATTACAAGTCACTTTACATACATCAATAAGGAATACATTCCATTGTTTTCAGGCAAATGAGGAAACTAAGAGTAACAATAGCTTTTGTCTTACTACATGTACAAGTCAATAATAGAAATGATAATATAAATAAGGAAATATCAGAGACTAAACAGACAGGACTTAGCCACTGGACTATATGCAAAATATTCCCTTACTAATCCTGCTATATACTTAGAAAAAATGATGTTGAGGATTTTTGTAAACATCATTACACCCTCATTATTTGAAGACATAGTGAAGGAAGTCCCTGCACCTAGCTAGACGTGTTTCTTAGGCAAGATGTATTATATAACTCTTGAAGTATAACACGATAAAGGTTATTTCTAAGTATATAGTAACATCAACGTGCAATTAAGGTAAACAAGCTGTCAAACATAAACAATCTACCACGTGTTTGTCTGCTGTGCTTGAATTCAAAACGACCCATCAGACTTATTTACACGAATTTTTGCTAAAGCAGACAGTTAAATATGTCTGTTTACCTTATGAGGTCTGTTAGGAATGGATTTGCTGTTATGACTTGTGTATGCATGGAAATATAATGAAGATAACATTGATTTTTACTGTAACTTCTGAATACACAACATTCCCAAGGTATCCCCACAAAAAACATGGCTACTTTGTAACGATGGCTGGTAACGTGTAGCGACTTTATAACGGTAAATGTAATTGAATGATCTTCAAAAATCAATAATAAAATTTCTCATAAATAGTTGGATACGAAAAGGTGTCAGCTTTCACTTTGATAAAAAAAATGTAAACATTGAAATCGGCAATTTTGACATAGGAAAATTAAACAAACTGATTGTCTTAGATTAAAGGCCATTGCGCACATTGCCAGCATATCATGCATAACCAGTCATAAGCAAATTTATCTTTAATTTTTTTTTTATACTTACTTTTCTATGTTTTAGTTAATTAAATGTTTTAATTTACTACAGAACGAAACATCGTTCTCAAAGATGCCGCAGACAAAAATATAGGTGGCGCTGTTTGTGGGCGTAAACATTTTACATACGGGTCTTTTTTGTGTCGACAAGTTGACCTTTGTCTGTCAGATTCAGGCGTTTGCTGTTCAACTGATATATACACATACTGCTCCTTATCTTACCTTCTATACATTTCTAGGAATGTGAGTGGTTACAAGGCCCTCGTGGAGACCGTGTATATTTCATATTAGGTTAGCTGGAGGCGGGCTTATCTTACACAATTTTAGTAGTGGTGTTATGTCCCTTTATATTCCATATAAGGTAGTAGGAAGGCATGGTTTATTTCATACACGGTTAGTTGTGGTTTTACGTCCCTTTATAAACAAAACGGTACTGAGAAAAACTCGTAAAGGTTTCAGCAGAAGAAGAATTTAATGTATGAGATTGAAATAAATTCATAAATTGGATTTAAACCTAACAAGTTGATATTGTTGGAATCTGTTTTTGTAGGATCAATGAAAGAAGTTTCTTAATGCTAACAGTATTGACGACTTGCTCATTTTGATAGGTCATAAGTCTAACTTTCACACGTTAAGATAGTTGGTAAGATGAATTCGTTACATAGTGTGCTAGTGACCTAATACGGTATTTATTCGCTCTCCCCCCATATGGAATTTACTGACCCCATTTATACCGTATTAGACCACTATGAGATCAACTTATTAAACATATTTTGCAATTTGAATTTGAACTTTTGAATTATGACCAGTTATGACAACTGTATCCCTATTTATTGTTCAGCGAAACTTTAAACAGATACAAATTATGAATAAAATAACAGCAAAATGAGACCAGTCTAGGATTTGTGTTATTGGTATATAGTGAGCGATCAAGGCTTAAGAGCACCTAGTTGTTTAACTTATCATGTATTATCAATTTACAATCATAACAAAACAACTGTTCAATTGAAATTATATAGTACGTTGTTTGTTTTAGGACCAGACGATCCTGTTAGTGTAGACGATGGACTAGTCTTTGAAGGGAATTATGAAGTTTGGATTTCTGAAGAAGGTGAGAATAATACAGATTACAGATATACAAACAAGAAAAGGATATTGATTTTATTCCCGTGTTAAATAGATATGGTGCTTAATTAACTTTTTGCAGTTCAGCTCCAATTCACATTGTTTGATATTAGTGTACTTATTTTACTATTTCATGATTACTTTAAGGCCTGTAAAAATACTTTTGGAAGAGCATATACGTAAAATCTCGTATTCTTTTTGTCGATATAAATAGGCAAGACATTTACAATCTTACTTAATCTCATACACGAATGAGAAATAAAGTGGTGATACAATGAACCGTTAGATTAAAGATAGATGGGGTGTCTAAATTATAATCCATAGATTTTTTTAATAATGTGCCAAAATGTAGTTTATATCATGCTTTTTTTTTTAAATGATAAAAGGGGAAAGGGTGACGGTGCTTGTTTTCACTCTGCACTGTGTTCAAAAATGACAGATTTTCGTCTTGTAATAGTATTAAAACATTTGACTTTTCTCCCCTTTACACTAGTATTCCACATTCAAAACTAAAAGACAAATTGAAAGAGTTGGTATTGCTTTGTTTCATTAACAAGAATGGCCAACGTAGATACAAAAATCTTGTCTTAGGGAGGGATACATCCTACTTTGTAAAGGATCACTCTGATTCAATAAAACATTTTCTGAAACTGATATTATCCAGATACTTGATTTCTTGATTGAGAACATATTTGTTACGTTCAGAGGACGTGTTTTTCAACAGGAATGGGAACAAATTGTGCCCCTCTTCTTGCCGAATTGTTTATTATTATGACTTCATACAGGAACTTTTTAGGAAGAAAGATAAGAAGTTAGCAATATCATTTAACTCTACTTTCCGCTATATATATGATGTTCTTTCACTAAATAATTCAAAATTTGGTGACTTTGTTGAACGCATCTATCCTATCGAACTAAAGATAGAGGATATTACAGATACAGTTAAGTCGGCCTCATATCTTGACTTACATCTAGGAATTGACAATGAGGGTCGGTTGAAAACAAAACTTTCCAACAAAAGAGATCATTTCAGCTTTCCAATTGTGAACTTTCCAATGTTCCTTACAACGTAACTACAATCCCCTTCCCTTTCATAAATGTGACCTACCGAAATTAGACTATATACCGGATTTGTTATCACATAAGCAACACGACGGGTGCCACATGTGGAGCAGGATCTGCTTACCCTTCCGAAGTACCTGAGATCATTCCTAGTGTATTGCTGGGGTTCGAGTTGCTTATTCTTTAGTTTTCTATGCTGTGTCATGTATACTATTATTTATCTGTTTGTCTTTTTCCTTTTTAGCCACGGCGTTGTCAGTTTATTTTCGATTTATGAGTTTGACTGTCCCTCTGGTTTCTTTCGTCCCAGTTATTTTCTGTGACTGTATCTTACATTAATTTGTAGGATCCTTTACTATAGATAATTTAGCTGATCTGTAACAATAACATCTTCATGCCTTATATATCATGTACTGTAATACGCCGCTAAATTAAAACTGTCGTGGAAAGGTAACACATGCCCAGCGAAAGCTCTTTTTATGAGAGCCCAGGTGGTCGTGTGGTCTAGCGGGACGGCTGCAGTGCAGGCGATTTGGTGTCACGATATCACAGTAGCATGGGTTCGAATCCCGGCGAGGGAAGAACCAAAAATTTGCGAAAGCAAATTTACAGATCTAACATTGTTGGGTTGATGTTTAGACGAGTTGTATATACATTATGTACACAGCCATGTATCACCATCATTGATGGCGATCCGATGGATACATCTGTTGTAGGGTGTCACTGACTCAGACGTACTTATGAATATATTTTTTTTCTGTGACTGTATCTTACATAAATTTGTAGGATCCTTTACTATAGATAATTTAGCTGATCTGTAACAATAACATCTTCACGCCTTATATATCATGTACTGTAATACGCCGCTAGATTAAAACTGACGTGGAAAGGTAACACATGGCCAGCGAAAGCTCTTTTTATGAGAGCCCAGGTGGTCGTGTGGTCTAGCGGGACGGCTGCAGTGCAGGCGATTTGGTGTCACGATATCACAGTAGCATGGGTTCGAATCCCGGCGAGGGAAGAACCAAAAATTTGCGAAAGCAAATTTACAGATCTAACATTGTTGGGTTGATGGTTAGACGAGTTGTATATACATTATGTACACAGCCATGTATCACCATCATTGATGGCGATCCGATGGATACATCTGTTGTGGATTTGTGACTGACTCAGACGTACTTATGAATATAATTATTTTCTGTGACAGTGACAACTCTACAACAGATGTATCCATCGGACCACCAGCAATGATGGTGATACATGGCTGTGTACATAATGTATATACAACTCGTCTAAACATCAACCCAATCCATTTTGTGACATCTTGTGATCCATTTTATTTGTCAATCGCCAATGGCAGTCAGCAGGGTTAAAGAACATCAGTTGTTCGACCTGTTAGTCAAATGCGTTTTGTTTAAATATACGTTTTCACTTTTTTGGTCTTTTTGAAAATGTTGTTTGTGCTGTTTTTAGACTCGCTACAACGAAATTTGTTTTACATGCACACGTATAAAAATTGCGGTTTTTATCCAACGCAATGATAGGTATGAACTTAGTTTTCAATTTAGACTTGTTTATATATATATATATATATATATATATATATATATATATGTACACAATTTGCGAAAGCAAATTTACAGATCTAACATTGTTGGGTTGATGTTTAGACGAGTTGTATATACATAATGTACACAGCCATGTATCACCATCATTGCTGGTGATCCGATGGATAAATCTGTTGTAGAGTTGGCACTGACTCAGACGTACTTATATATATATATATACTTTTTTTGAGAGCCCAGGTGGTCGTGTGGTCTAGCGGGACGGCTGCAGTGCAGGCGATTTGGTGTCACGATATCACAGTAGCATGGGTTCGAATCCCGGCGAGGGAATCTACAGATCTAACATTGTTTGGTTGATGTTTAGACGAGTTGTATATACATTATGTACACAGCCATGTATCACCATCATTGATGGCGATCCGATGGATACATCTGTTGTAGGGTTGTCACTGACTCAGACGTACTTATGAATATAATTATTTTCTGTGACTGTATCTTACATTTATTTGTAGGATCCTTTACTATAGATAATTTAGCTGATCTGTAACAATAACATCTTCATGCCTTATATATCATGTACTGTAGTACGCCGCTAGATTAAAACTGACGTGGAAAGGTAACATATGGCCACCGAAAGCTCTTTTTTTGAGAGCCCAGGTGGTCGTGTGGTCTAGCGGGACGGCTGCTGTGCAGGCGATTTGGTGTCACGATATCACAGTAGCATGGGTTCGAATCCCGGCGAGGGAAGAACCAAAAATTTGCGAAAGCAAATTTACAGATCTAACATTGTTGAGTTGATGTTTAGACGAGCTGTATATATATATATATATATATATATATATATATATATATAGGAAAATTATAAAAAGATAATAACGATTTCAATGCATCACTTTTTTACTTTCACTTCTTCCGCTGATCTTCAGGCAATGTGACTTGTATATAAATACAATTGATTGACGTTAACAATAGTATGACGTTACCAAATACAAGGGAGACTACTAATGTCATTTTAAGACTTGAAAATGTTACGTTTAAATAAGAATATCATTTATCATTTAATCCCGGGTTGAGAATGTTTATGAATAATTCTTCCTTCTTCCTTAGGAGAAAATCATTTTGACGATTGACCATATACAATGGGAATATTTTAAATCGTCCATTAGAACAACGATGGAAATGGTCGTTTGCCCTGATGAGTGTGAAATCTTCATGGTTGGTTTGCTGTCTATGTAAAGTCACTCTAGTCCGCTTTTTGTCTTACCAACATAGAATTCCTCACAATTTGTCTCAGTAGCATGGCCAGGGAAGAACAAACAAATTGCGAAAGCTAATTTACAGATCTAACAGCTTTGGGTTGATGTTGAGACGAGTTGTATCATGTGTATATGTCGTGTACATTTTATTATTTTGTACAGGTTATTACTTGTACAAAAACTTAGTATGAGTAATAACTTGTATGATACCATCATACAAGTTACAGTATTACCTGTACAAAAATAATTACTTGTACAATTTTTGTTGAGCAAAAGATAATAACTTGTACAACACAAAATCTTTGAGCTGTATGTGCTTCTACTTTTGCTTTTAAACAAAATGTTTCATTTAAAAACTCCTTTCTTTGAGTTAGTAGGTTTGGTATTGTTTTGTCAATTGTCGGGTAATATTAAACATATTCTTTTACTCTATTTGTTCGTACTTTTTTATTTGTTTGGGGTTTTTTTTCTTATTCTAGAGCGTATGTATTTTGGAAATCAATTGTGTTTGATTTTCTTCTTTTTTTTTTTGCAAATGTGTATTTTATACTTAGTGGGTTTTTGTTTTGGTTTGTTTCGGCCAAGTCCACTCTGTGTAGTATTTCTGATTGTATCCATCTCAAGCCTTTTTCAACTGATTTTTATAGTTCGTTCATATGTTGTAATGTTACACCACTGTCCCAAAAAAGGATAGGGTTGGGGTCAGGCTAACATGTGTAATCCCGCCACTTTATGTATGCGCTTGTCCGAATTCAGGAGCCTGTCATTCAATGGTTGTCGCTTGACGATGTGTGACATATTTTTTCCGTTAATTTTTGTACATGAATAAGACCGTTGGTTTTCGTGTTTGCCATTTGCCATTTCGGGGACTTTTAAAGCTGACTATGCGTAAAGCCCGTGGTGGTGATCTATAGTGTTTAATTTCTGTATCATTTGGGCTCTTGTGGAGAGTTGTCCTATTGTCAATTATATCGCATCTCCTTTTTTATATTAGTATTATTTTTGAAATATAAGAAGGATTCAGACACACGATGAACGCAGAGTACCAACATAACCTAGCATGAAACATTGAGCAAATTAAGCTTAACAGCTTCTTGCCATTTAAATACTAACTACTAGTGCAAAGTAACACGTCGTTAAAAGCAATAATAAAATAAAACCCTTCTACAATTTATTATCAAAAATAAATCATGATAAAAGTTGAATATGTAATATCATATATTGGAATTAAACGTTAAACCTTATAGATCAAATAATCTATATTGGTTTGCACATGACAAGGAAGCATGACATCTGGAATTACACAATAAGTCGATCTTTTCATTTACATTTGCCTGTCTTACAGCAACACCGCAAACTGCAGTGAACATGATTTAGGTCACCACTTAAAGAAAGCACTTGTACTGCTTCCATGACGTATACCTCAGTGCTCTCTCTTATGTCCAACATTGTCAAATCCTTTCTCTTAATCTTTTCGATTTGATTTTGACTCATTAAACCAATCATGATTTCAACGTTTGTTCCTATTTTTCAACTTTCTGCAATATTCAGTACAACTCCTTTGATATTTCTACAGTCAATCAAACCTCTGTCTTCTGTTAACTGTAACATTGTCTGCAATTTCTAAATATTTAAATCATATTTTGGCATGTGCTGTTCTTATCAAAAGATAGAGTTCATCAACTGCACAATATAAACAATTTGTCTCCTTTACGAATATGTTTTTCAATTACTGGTACATTCAAAACACCATTCTGTCATACAAACTATCTTCGGAGTGCTATCCTTTTGGAACTGAATTTGGCTTCCTTTACATTACTACTATTCTCTCTGTACTATCTTACGGGTGTGAAAGCGAATTATTAGATTTAATTATTTCTTTATATTTTTTTCTACACTGTTTTCCGCATGTTCCGTCTTTACACTTAAGTCTTGACTTGATTTTTAAGTTTTGCTTACATGTTTGTTATTCAAAAAGAACACACATTTTGAAAGTTTATACCTTTATATGTGTAAGTCGTAAATTATTTGTTTAAAGGGAAACGATTGCTTTAGAACATCAAATATAATTATTTGTACAAATTATAATCTTTTTCTCAGTAAAAATTGTACTAGTAATTACTTGTACAATTGTATTTGTACAAGTAATAACTTGTATGATGGCTTCATACAAGTAATTACTTGTATAGAATGTTTGTACAAGTAATAACCTGTACACAATAATAACATGTACACGACATATATATATATATATATATGTGTGTGTGTGTAGATGAACATATCATAGATACCATGATTTAAATTTAGTATTTGGGCCAGACGCGCTTTTTGTCTACAAAAGACTCATTAGAGACGCTAGAATCCAAAAGGATAAAAAGGCTAAAAACAGCCCATAGAGGACGAAACCTTATTAAACGTTTTTCTAAAAACAGCTAAGATTATCTATTTCTGAGGAGTATTTCAATAAATTCAGTGTATTCAGATTTTTGACCGATTTTAAATATGTTCTGAACTGATACATGTCATTCCAAATGTATGAATATGACAATTTATATATTCCAAGTATAGGGAATTTGTAATTTTTAAATTCTTTGTCAGGTATGATAATTGCCAAATATATGGAACATTTTCTTTAAATTGAGGACAAGTCAATACATATATGTTCATGTTGCTCAGTCTTTACCTTTTATGTTTTGTTTCGTATGATGTTGTTTGTCATTTAATCGGGGTATTTTGTGTTTGCTTTTGTACCATGACATTGCTTTTGTTTGAATATTCCTTAGTTTTATTTTGCCTCTTTTTTTCACGTTTTTGTTGGGTAGAAATATCTATCATACATTTAGCAACTATATTCAAAATCAAATATAACTGAGTGTGTGATTGCAAAAAGCTGTTTTTCATTTGTACATCTTATCTTGCTGATCAATTATCTGCATGCAATGAAATATATAAACACATTAATTTTATAAATTTCAGAAAAATTAGGAGGAAACTTTATAATGTGTGCTTGTCTTTGTGAGTACTTTCGTTTTTGAGAAGTAATGGTAGTTAAAAAAGCAATGTTAATGAAATAATAAACCTTGGATAATATATAAATATTAGAAATAGTGAGACCAAATTAAAACAAAATGGAGCAAATAAGCTATGAAAGTCTCTATCATGACCAATGAAAAACACTGCAAGCGAATAAAATAAATGTCTGATGTATGTAAAAACAGCAATCGAAAAACAAATATGAAACATAGTAACAAATACTTATAATCACATTTAGAACAGCATCGTGTAGAATTCAGCTATGGTCACTCCAATGCCCGCGTCACACTGTCCCGATTTTTACGCCGATGGCAACACGATTATTGAAATTTTCAAAATCGGGACTGATCGTATCCAGATCGGGCTATTCGTAGTGCCATATTTAACCATCGTAGAACTATCGGCCACTTTTTCTAGCCTTCGGGGACAACTTCGGGAAGGGTTCTAAATTTTTTAACATGTTAAAAAATCCCCGAAGGTGCGTATGATGTTGAGGGTTCGTATTGAGTTCGTATCACCATCCTCAATATCGTAATGTCACCGAGAGTGCATCTTTGAACATCGTATTGCATTCGTGTTTCCATCGTTTCCATCGGGTAGTTTTGACATTACGATGTCAACACGAATGAATCACGAAGCTACCCGAAGGTCTTACGATGGCAACACGACTTCGTGAAGACCTCGTAATCCCGTCGTGTTGCCATCGAATAAAAGTACGAAGGCGACAAGATGGAACTACGACGGCAATAAATCCAGCTAAATGTAAGTTGATTTTCGCGCTAAAATACATTTAAAGTGCCATGCGCGATATGCACTGGTCAGTCTAATACGACAGTTAAGAAAGACGTTCACAAAACACGGAGCTCATATCATATGATTCTATGAGAACAAGAAAGGCGACAGCGTTGTTTCTATTAATTCAAATGGAAGAAGAGCAGCACTTACAGGCTCAGGATTTACTTTCACAAGTTATTTTTTGTCAATTTTTCATATCAAGTAACATAATGAAAATCATAAACGCGCCTTGTACACCAACACTGCAGGTACACGTATATAGGGAAACCAATTTTTTCTTCATTATTCTGATTTTTTATGTATTGTCTGAGTTCACACGAATGTTTACTCCATAACCATTTTGTTTTCTATATGTCATATTTTGCCGCATTTGTTGCTTTCCCCACATCTTTCCGTTTGTCTTCATTATTATGATATTCTACTTGAAAGAGCTCTTTTTGAATAAAAGGGATCAACGAACCCATTACCTTACCTTTAAGATAGATCAGTAAACATGGGCATAATTATGGGTGATTATTCAGACTAGTGCACACATTTTACAGTTCAAACAAGGCAATGCCGAGCGTGGCATCCCCTCGTATGTAACATATTGGGGAGAAATATGGACACTATATTTGTATATGACACATGCAGGAAATGGTAAATTGAATATGCATATTTGAAACATAAACTATTTGTTAAGAAATCAACCAAAACATTCAGTAACTGGAAATACCTTGAATATTGTCTTTAGAACCAGCAGGTAAAAAAATGAGCAACCAATTTCCTGTGTATTATGCTATTTCAAGGAGAAAAAACAAGTCCATCGGCATGACCTTGACCTTTGGCCTTGAACGTAAAAAATGTCAGATCATTACAAGGAGGAATAATATACCAAATGTGGTTAAAATCTTTTGAAGCATATTGGTTTTAGAGTGTCCACAAGGGTGATATTGCCTTGTATTATAACTGCCACTGTGACCTTGACCTTTGAACTTTAAAGTCAATAGCGCTTAAGATATTCTTAACGAGTAACACCATACCAAGTTTTGAGCAGTTTGGTTCAAGAGTGTCCATAACAATTTTATCTACACGCAATTTACATTTAAATTTAAATTTAAAACGCGTGATGCCTGCGGCATATAATTTAAATGCATCGTAAGCTGTACACGACGTTTTTTAGACATCGTATGGCCATAGCGCCATCATCGTAATCCATAGTGTAGCCTTCGTGATCCATCGTGTAGGCTTCGGCTGAGATATGAAGCTTAAATACCCGTCTTCGGTTAACCTTCGTATGTCCATCTTTTGCTATCGTATATAATTTCGGCACCATCGTATAGACTTCGTTATTCATCGTACTTGCTTCGGTCACTTTTTGGTATTTTAACGAGATCGGGACCAACTTCGTATGAACTTACAATTTTCGCATTCGGGTGTCCATCGTATATAAAAATCGGGACAGTGTGACGCGGGCTCAACTAAGATGCATATTTTTAAGCAGTTCAATAAAAGAACAATTATAAAGATCAGTTGAAAAAGACATGACTTATCATATTTACTCGGAAAACACAGGAAACAACTATCACAATGACGTTAATAATAGAATCACGTAAACACGACTAATATATAAATCATTATGCAGCCAATGGATTTAATATTAAGACGTCAAAAGCAGTCAAATAAAAAACATTATAAATTAAAATGTCAAAACAAGAGTATCAAAATAATGTAAAACCGCAAATATTAGTGTTTATTTGAAACCCCTTTTGAATAAACTTCTTACAAGGACCGATCAATTCAAATGATAGTATTCAAACAAACAAAGACAATATTCTATGACGTGTGAATTTAATAGGAATTTAATAGGTCATAAAAAAATGTCTTCCAGAGATAAAATATGCTTAGGTAGAATCAAATTTTTAAAGATCTTATAAATAAAATCAACAGAAAAATAAGAATTTCTCATTTCTGTTAGTAATAATAAAAATGTTGTTATAAGTGAAGCATCTTTGAAATCTAATATTTGTATCTTTTAAATGTTTGTACCCTTTACAAATTTCAAGTAATTTGCATCAACGAAATTCCTGATTCAATTATTTTCCATGGTAATACATGCTAAACCTCGATTATGTTCTGTGTAATCTTAAACGTCAATCACGCTTTCAGTTAATCGAGAAAAGGGGAGCACAGCGCATCTTTAATTTTGTCTCATCAATGTTGATTTGAACATGAAACATAATTTCACCTTTGTTCATAGCAAAATGTTTTAATGAGTTGTAGCAAATACATTTTAAGTCAATTTTAGTTCTAAGTTTATCGACTATGTTAGCCGTATCAATCAAATGATCGTAGATAAAAAATGCAAATATAAAGTTAGGCCTATTCAAATAGAGACTTACACCTAAGCTTTTTTTGATTTGAGAAAGCAATAATTTTTCTAGCAGAGATGCATTCAATTTACTTATTGCGTATTTGTGAAGCTCTTCTTCCAGATGACACCATAAATAACGATTTGCATTTCATATCATGATTTCTGTTGATTTCAAGAGAGCTATATAGGTTTTAATGGTAAAAGTCCGTTCTCAACAGTTGTTAGGACTCTATGATCAGAGTTTAGTTGACTCTCTTGGTAAATCTTTGTCGTAGCTAACCACAGGCATGCTTGTCGTTACAACAACCACGTTCCCTTTTCTATGTAATTTCAACACAGAAACAATATAGGTTTCAAATTTGAGCATGCTATTTTTTCCATTCTGGATCTCTTTATATATCGGATTTCGTGGGATTACTGTATCCTGTTCGTCATAATAATTATGTGCGTTGTTGTGTTTAATTTGACTTACGGTTTTCAATTTCTCCTTTGATTTTCTCTCACTTGTTTTATAATGAAAATATTCATCTTGCTTTTTTTTAGACTCACACAACGCCGACATTGAGTTTTGGAAAGATCAAGATGTCTTTTTCGTTGAAACAGCTGTTGTTAAAGGGATTTCACAGACCCTAGAGTCAAAACATTGTGTCATGATAGTGGGTGAACCAGGTATTGGAAAGAGTATGATGATGCATCATATAGCTTTAAAACAACATTGCGAGAATGAATATAGAATAATTCCTTGTTCAGGAATCCAGGATATATTCTCTCATTATACACAGAATACTAGGCAGATGTTTGTGATTGATGATATTTGTGGGCGATTTACCATTCGTTTACAAGATATTGAATATTTACTAAAGGAGAAAGACACTTTAAAAAGGATTTTGAAAAAGGGGAAGACAAAAATAGCAGCAACATGCCGGTTAGATATTTACAGTGAAGAAATATTCCATGCATCATGTACTGCTTTCACATCTAGTATCTTTAATTTGTCTGCAGAATATTCTAAAGAGGACAAATTATCGATCGGTACGAAGTATTTAACCGAAACTAATATTCAGCTCTTGCGAGATCACAATGAACCGTTCACACCTCTCATGTGTTATCTTAATTCTAAAAATGCAAATTTTAATCTGACTAATTTTTGTCAATATCCTTACGAGACATACCGAAATGAATGGGAAATGTTAAAATCACTTGATCCATACAAATATTGCGTACTGTTGTTGTGCGTCATTCACAATGGCATTATCAAAGAGTCAATATTTGATATCAACAATGAAAATATTAACATCGATAAAAAAGCCTTGAAAAACATTTTTGGAATGTTCGAATTGAATCAAGGTACATCTAACAAGACAATGAAAAGGGTATTGGATAGCATGATTGGAACTTACCTCCGGAAATCAAGAAACGAGTATAGGGTTATACATGACAACATGTTTGATTGTATGTGTTGTTATTTTGGTAACAAAGATGCACTTGTCAGAAATATTTTGCGTTATGCACACAACGAAGTTATCAATGAGCGCACACAGCTGGAATCGATCAATGAACAATATGGCAAATTTACTATAATTGTATCAAGGAAGTATGAACAGGATTACTTAGAGAGAATAAGAAATGAAATACTACTTGGGAAACTGAATCAATGTTTTTGCAATGCGCAGATGAAGCATGCAAAATATAGGGCTTCATTTCTCAAAATATTAGAATCAACATACCTTGTTCAACACATTGAACATCCTTTCAAACAAGACACCGTTATACAATCATGCTTCGGAGGATATATTGATATAGTGCAATACATAATATCAAACGATGTTGAGTTAGATAAAGGATATTCGCACTTTACACCTCTAACAGCTGCGTGTTGGACACACAATGAGAAGATATTACAGTTACTTATAGACAAAGGATGTGATGTTAACCATAAAGATGGAATGAGTAAAACACCACTGACAGCTGCTTGCAAGAGAGGAAATGAGAAGATAGTACATTTACTTATAGATAAAGGAGGAGATGTTAACCAGGTTGATGGTATGGGTGAGACACCTCTGACGGCTGCTTGCATCAGCGGAAATGAGAAGATAGTAAAGTTACTTATAGCTAATGGAGTAAATGTTGACAAGGATAATGGTATAAGAGAGACACCTCTGACGGCTGCTTGCAAGAGAGAAAGTGAGAAGATAGTACAGTTACTTATAGACAAAGGAATAAATGTTAACCAGGTTGATAACATGTTAAAGACACCTCTGACTAATGCGTGTGGGGCAGGAAATGAGAAAATAGTACAATTGCTTTTAGAAAATGGAGTAAATGTTAACCAGATTAATAGTATGAAAGAGACACCTCTGTCTGTTGCGTGTGGGACAAAAAATGAAATGATAGTACAGTTACTTATAGATAAAGGAGGTGATGTAAACCAGATTTATGGTGTAAGAGAGACACTTCTGACGGCTGCTTGCATGAGAGGAAATAAGAAAATAGTAAAGTTACTTATAGCTAATGGAGTAAATGTTAACCAGGTTAATGTTATGACAGAGACATCTCTGACGGATGCTTGCAAGAGAGAAAATGAGAAGATAGTACAGTTGCTTTTAGAAAATGGAGTAAATGTTAACCAGGTTGATGGTATGAGAGAGACACCTCTGACTGTTGCGTGTAGGACAGGAAATGAGAAGATAGTTCAGTTACTTATAGATAAAGGAGTAAATGTTAACCAGGTTGATGGTATGAGAAAGACACCTCTGACGGCTGCTTGCAAGAGAGGAAATGAGAAGATAGTACAGCTACTTATAAAAAGAGGAAGTGATGTTAACCAACTAGATAGAATGAGTGAGACACCACTGACAGCTGCATTGAACAGTGGTAATGAGAAGATAGTACATATACTTATAAAAAGAGGAAGTGATGTTAATCAGGTAGATGGTAGGGGAAAGACACCTCTGTCTGTTGCGTGTAGGACAGAAAATGAGAAGATAGTACAGTTGCTTTTAGAAAATGGAGTAAATGTTAACCAGATTGATGGTTGGAGAGAGACACCTCTGACTGTTGCGTGTGGGACAGGAAATGAGAAGATAGTACAGTTGCTTTTAGAAAATGGAGTAAATGTTACCCAGGTTGATGGTATGAGAGAGACACCTCTGACGGCTGCTTGCAAGAGAGGAAATGAGAAGATAGTACAGCTACTTATAAAAAGAGGAAGTGATGTTAACCAGATTGATGGTATGAGAGAGACACCTCTGACGGCTGCTTGCAAGAGAGGAAATGAGAAGATAGTACAGCTACTTATAAAAAGAGGAAGTGATGTTAACCAGATTGATGATATGAGAGAGACACCTCTGACTGTTGCGTGTGGGACAGGAAATGAGAAGATAGTACAGTTGCTTTTAGAAAATGGAGTAAATGTTAACCAGGTTGATGGTATGAGAGAGACACCTCTGACGGCTGCTTGCAAGAGAGGAAATGAGAAGATAGTACAGCTACTTATAAAAAGAGGAAGTGATGTTAACCAGATTGATGATATGAGAGAGACACCTCTGACTGTTGCGTGTGGGACAGGAAATGAGAAGATAGTACAGTTGCTTTTAGAAAATGGAGTAAATGTTAACCAGGTTGATGGTATGAGAGAGACACATCTGACGGCTGCTTGCAAGAGAGGAAATGAGAAGATAGTACAGCTACTTATAAAAAGAGGAAGTGATGTTAACCAGATTGATGGTATGAGAGAGACACCTCTGACGGCTGCTTGCAAGAGAGGAAATGAGAAGATAGTACAGCTACTTATAAAAAGAGGAAGTGATGTTAACCAGATTGATGATATGAGAGAGACACCTCTGACTGTTGCGTGTGGGACAGGAAATGAGAAGATAGTACAGTTGCTTTTAGAAAATGGAGTAAATGTTAACCAGGTTGATGGTATGAGAGAGACACCTCTGACGGCTGCTTGCAAGAGAGGAAATGAGAAGATAGTACAGCTACTTATAAAAAGAGGAAGTGATGTTAACCAGATTGATGGTATGAGAGAGACACCTCTGATTATTGCGTGTGGGACAGGAAATGAGAAGATAGTACATTTACTTATAGACATAGGAGGTGATGTTAACCAGGTTGATGGAAAGGGAGAGTCACCTCTGATTGCCGCAAGAAGAATGGAACATCAAATTATAGCACAGTGTATTATAGACAAACGAGGTGATGTTAATAAGGTTGATAAAAAGCAGTCAAAGGAAAAAAGAAAATGCATTACATCTTAACATTCTACTATTTAACACAATGTTATGAACCTTAATTACTTTAGTTAACTAAAATGTGTTTTTTTTTTCTTCTATATTATGGGTTTAAATTATTCGTGACATTAAAGATTCGCATAAAATACTAACTACGGATATTATATGCAAATTGCGGTTATAGTTCTTTGATTATACGTTTACACTTTATAATGATGTAATTTTACACTAACGAAAACGATAAGTAAACAAATATATTGTACAGTAAAGGATGTTTTCTTGTCATGTTTTGGCATTTTTGCCATTTATTCGAAATCCTCTGGTTTTATCCAATTAAATGCATAACAAAAATGTACGTCGACCCCCATTTTCACTTTTTACAAATATTTTACATGTATTATGATAAGCCATATGAAAAATCTTATAATTGTTTGTAATATATTTAATAGATTTTGAGAACTTTTTGAACTTGTCAATGATAAGGGTATGAAAAGTCAAGAGAGAACATTTTCCCTCCGAAATTTCAATGGCTTATATATCGAAAACAAGTACATTGACCTATATATGTTTATTTCTCTTTTTAATCCTTCATTTATCCTCTATCAATATAACCTAGTGTTTGGAAAAGCTTATTATTTTGAAACTGAGAAGCGAACTCCCTTAAATTTCTTTTTTTTTCATCAATTCTTTTTATAAAGATATATTTTCTTCGTTATATATATACATTTTTTTTCTATTTTGAAGAACCTTTTGGTGTTCTTTTCATGCAGCCATCTCATTTGTTTATACATTCGATACGGAAGGTTTATGTCTCGCTTGACGGATAAAAAAAGCAAGACACATTTATGCTGTTCCCGGCGTCGGCGGTGTCGTCAACAATGAATTAGTTTGTGATTAGGTCTAGTTTATGGTGAACCAGTAGTGGTCAAACAAAGATATCGGGTATGCAGTTGTATAAATATAAGCATATCTCATTTCCATGAAGATTATTTTGCCCCGCCATTCAGTTATGGTCTTTCAACTTTGAAACTTTCGCTTAGATGCCATGTATTAGTAACACTACAAACCATTAAAGTCTGAAATGGCCTATATCTGTACTCGACTGTACTGATGTTTACTCGACCAGTCTGAATTGGTCTGACTTTTACTTGACATTACTCGACCCCAGTCTGAATCATACTCGACTGTACTGAATCGTACTTGACCCTTATCTTTGCCGTTGAAAATAGTCTGAACTATTACTCGACCAGTCTGAAACAGTCTTAACCCATTCTTGATCTGAACTCGACCTATTTTTCCAGTCTAAACCATACTTAACCAAAGGTCTGAACAATACTCGACCAGTCTGAAAGATACTATACCAAATAACCTCTACCTTTTTAACTGTTAAAATAAATTCCTTTTTAACTGACATATATAACAAAAGCCAACAAAATTTATAAATTGTTTAACCTTATATTGGAAATATATCTAATATTATATTTAGGATAAACAAATAATATATTATATATAATATATCAAAAAGGAATAAAATTAAATAAATAAATAAAATTGTTTTTCTGAGTAGTAGGGAAATATAAATTATAACCTCTGCTTGGGGCAAACTCATAAATACGATCACACCTGGTCAGAGGTATTAAATTCTAAATATTATTTATTCAAAATTGCAACATCCTGTTTAACTTTAAAAAAAACCAAGGCCTTTCGAAGATACAAGATAAGTAATACACGAATTTAAGAAAATAAGGCTTCCTTTTTAGCTACAGGTAAAACACACATATACTAAGACAATTATACCATATTGAAGTGCTTAAGGAATGCCATGTCTTCAATTTGACAAAAAAATACTTAAATCAATTGAAATAAATTTTTACTGTTACTTTGGAACACATTTCCTTTTTCAAAAATGCTATCAAGGATCACTCTGGGTATTCTATTATCATGATTATATTAAATTCGTGGTTAAATGAAACAAAACAATTGAGGTCTCATTTTTTTTTTAAATTATTAAGTTGTTTTATATACTATTTTATATAAATATTAGTACAAAAAAATCACTCACTGCATTATTAACTAAAGTCTACTGACAACATAAATCTATACTAGGCTTAAGTTAATAGTGAAAATAATCCAGTTAGCATAAAATACTTCAGAAATATTCATAAAATTTGAATAATAATATTGAAAATATTAGTCACAATTCATTTTTAGATTATTTGATCAGCTTATTTTATTTGTATTTTAGTGTTGATATATATTATTATGTAAGTGTTGATTAAAATTGTGTTGAAATTATATTATGATTGATTATTGTGAAATTTTAATTTCAATACTACATGTATATTGAATACATTTTTAATATCAAGTTGTTGTTCAAATTTCATTTTTTTTAATCATTTCCTAAATGGATAAAATTCAGTTGATAGATACAAAGAATAGGTCAAAGATACCTCAATGTTTAAAGTAGAGAACGAACGAAGGGATTTTTATCAAGAACTGACAACATCAAACGCCACTATTAAACGAAACACATGAGGAATAACGCATTTCCGTTTTTTGACAAATGGTGGTGAGCAAACCGTGGCAATGAGTAAATGTGTCAATTCTTAGAACTTTATATCTAGGGGACAAATGTGTGTCAACATTCATCACAGAAATGCAACACAACTGCGGTGTAACGTTATGGAAAAAAATGGCTTTGCACATTGTTGAAGGCCGTAAGATGACATATAGTTGTAAGTTTCAGTGTCATTTGGTTTTTTGTGTAGAGTTGTCTCATCGGCGATCATACCATATCTTCTTTATATATATATATTTATATATATTCCACGTCTTCCTTCATTCAAAAACTCATTATAAAACAAAATCACATAAACACTGAACTTCGAAAGTCTCTAATCAAACGGCAATATTATAAGCTAAATCACATCAAACGAATGGATAGCAACAATCATATTCCTGACTTGGTAAAAGCATTTTCATATGTAGAAATGGTGGATTGAACCCGATTTCATAGCTAGCTTAACCTCTCACTTGTATGACAGCTGACATATTGCTTTCATTGGCTATGCGGTATTCATAAATTCAAAGACACTTGTGGTCAAAATGTGGACTTTAGCAATGCAAAAGCTCTATCCCTATTCGATTTACTTCAATTTAAACTACATGTTTCTTACATGTTCAGAAGAAAAATTACGATCGGCCGAGTAATTATGCAGAATCGTCTAGTCATTTATTAAACTATTGTCAAATATGACTTGCAAAACACATTTTCAAATTCAATGTAACGTCCTTTTTTTTTTTTATATGCATACAGTTTTTATTACTAAACGTTACCTCAACATCAATCAAACTTAAAAAGCAATAATTTCATTTGTGTAAACTCTACCATTAAAATGGAAGGCTTATTATCGCCGCGAACAGCTTTATGTCATTTTCGTTTCTATTTTGCTACATTTTTCAAAATTAAGGACTGTATTTCCCTCATGCAAATCTCTCAGGCCTTGCCTGGCTTTAACTTAGATTTTTGTCCTTTTTGGTTTATAGCTCTTCGTCGTTTTTATAAGCTTTGGGTTTTCAAATATTTTGGGCTTGAGCATCACTGCAGAGACATTGATTGGCGAAATACGCATCTGGTGCAGAAGAATGTATGATGTTGCTAAAAGTTTCGTTTTGTTTTCACTTTTTCACACCAAAATGTCCCCCTCATTTTCAATGAAAACAGTATGTTTTTCAGTTATTCTGGTTTGTAAAACAAAATAGCTTGACTAACAATGCTAATGCGTATTTGCTTAAAAGTCATACACGTTGTTTTACGTATTTCGATTGTATTGTATAAGGTAAATCTCTTGCAAAATAAATCCTTAAAAATTATAACTGACATTTCTGATAGAAATTTCGATCACCATGATAAGAATGACTAACAAATTCAATAAAAAGAATTCCATTAAACTCAAGATAACGTTTAATAACCAAACTGTGTATGTTAAAAATAAAACCAAAATACTTAAAAGATCAAGTTATAAAATAATGCATAATGGCCCATCATGTTTCTTACCTTTGGATGAGTAATGGTTGGGAACACTCCAATAAAACTAAGTTGTTAGACTATCAAAGGAGTAGGTTCAGTAAAATCCCTTTTTGGCCCTAAAATATAGCAGTTTTAGAAAATTGTGAAAATGTAATCTTTAAGCTATATTTTGGAAAGTAAAATGCTTCTGCTACATAAATATGAGCTGTTTTTGACAATACAATGCACAAATATTGCGTTAGAGTTAATTTTTGGACGGTTTCCGTCTTAAATGAAAGTATCCGCATTCGTGTTCATTCATAATATTGAAATGTAAGTTGTATTCGATGATAATACAAAACATATATAAAGGTTGAGGGTGAACACGGATGCGGCCACTTTCATTTTTGCCAAAATATTAAAAAGTGACGTTTTTTGGCATATTTGATAGATTTTTCATATTTAAGCATGAATGACTAAATGACTAAATCAGTTAAAATGACTAAATCAGTTAAAATCTTTCACCACAACCATAATAATCAATTGAAATAGACACTATAATAAGTGTTTAAAAAGTGTCCAAAAACTTTCGTTACCGTACCTACTCCTTTTGAAATGGGCGAGGTGATCTTTTGTTTTCATAAATCTTTTTCTAATTCCCAACTCTGTTGTTTGTTCTTAACATTACATTAAATGGTAAACTACAATATATGAGTGCGTACACATGATAAAAGAATGACAATCAAATGATAAAAAAGAAGATTCACCTTATGAAAAGCACCCAGAACAATTCCAAATACTAGATGGCAAATTGGACCGTTGTCAACTATTAAATTTACAGAACAGATACTTATCTATATTAAAATATTGAGTTTTAAAAAAGGACTCCCCAAATTTATTTAAAATTCTGTATAGGACTTAATGTTTTGATAAATATGTATGCCCCGACGACAAAATGTCAAGAGGCATATTTATTAACCCCCGTTTATCCAAATCTAGTTATATGAAGTTTTCAAGATTGATTTGAATTAAAACAATGAAACTGATAATCCTATAATTCAAAAGTCTCACACCAAGCTTCTTTTAGTTTCTTCTTTTTCTTTGCTCTGCCTTGGCTAAGTACAACGAATCAATAGTTTGATATATTTACACAATGTAAATGAACAATACATTTATAGAATAACAGTAATATTTTTACTGTTTACGAAGAAATAACATAAACAATGTGGTGTGCACTGAAAAGTCTGCGTGGTGGGTTATTTTAAGGTGTGCAACACATTTTTGCTGTTATTTCGAATAAACATAAAAAGTATTACAGTTATTTCTTATAATTTAATT
Organism: Mytilus edulis; assembly: GCA_019925275.1. Classification (NCBI taxonomy): domain Eukaryota; kingdom Metazoa; phylum Mollusca; class Bivalvia; order Mytilida; family Mytilidae; genus Mytilus; species Mytilus edulis. Next base: position 60,638,289 of record CM034362.1, read on the forward strand.
CCAAATTTCATTTTAAACCGAAGTAAACCATTAAAAAGTTGATATCGTCACGGTCACATTACTTAATTATGTCTATGAAATGATAAACAAAACGACGTTAGCCAATCAGAAGACGCGTCGCATTCAAAATTAAATAATCAGTCTTTGATATTGAAAATGTTCCCCAGCACCCCTGTATATTTAGTAATATTGTATATAACACAAAATCGTTTCTTTTTTCGAAATATCAACTTAATAAAACCAACCACTTTATATTTATTACTTTTCTTTTTAATTGTATATATATATTAATATGTGACACTCATACAACCAATCTAATTAAAAACCGATCTCTCAACGCTCCTGTTTCTGATATGTCGCCTGGGAGATCTAACGAAACCCGCTTTGAGGTCACATGTGAGTAACCTTGTCGGTGTGTCTTTTTCGACCAATGAAATTGAGTCTTCCACGATCTTGAAAGTTTATCGTAGGGTAAAGGGATGTAAATCATTTTATAAACATGATACACTCGTGGACTCGATAGGTTTTAAAACTTATTGTTTATGTTAATTATGAAGAAGCAAAAAAAGATTTTCAAAGAATCAAAAACACCAACTGTTCGTCGTTATAATGACAGTGAGAAATATTCAAAGATTAGATTGAACCTAACATTTATTTCAGTTAATAAAATGTATCAATACTCACTGGTTTATTTGTACGATTAACATAAGGGTCGTCTTCTTAGTGTTCTATATTTTGATTTATTAAACGAATTTTGCCTTTCACATAAAGAGGACAGTTGGCATTGAGAACAATTAAAATGTAGTTTCAGAACTGTTCCCACAAACGTGGAAAGTGGTGTATAAGCAAAACAACAACAAAAGTATAAAAAAAATATTAGTTGAAAAAGGCTTGATTCGTTTGACAACAAGAAGCGTGAAATACAATTTGTTATCTATGACATTGCTTTGCAAAAGCTCTTTTTGAAACGAAATCGATTAACTAAATATTTTACCAGTTAAAAATATCAGTATTTCAAAAATAATTTATAATTTTGATTTTATTAAATACTTCTCAGACGTACCTAAAAATGATAGCAAAATCGGTTCATGTGTTGTAAGATTCCATGCAGTTAATGAACAGTCCTGCTTATCTTGTATAGAAGGTCAACATTATATCACGTTTAAAGAAGCATGGTAATGTCCAAACAAGATATGTGATATTGTCACCATGGATACATGTACTCCCACTGACATATGTTCTGATGATTACGGTTACATCTACGTCAGGGATCGAACAACATACACAGACTAACAGATGGAAAAGATGAGGAAGAAACTGCCTATTCTAGAGGTGGCGTGAATTAGATGTGGATACTAGAGTTTTAAAATATGTTTAAGGGTATATACAATCTAAAGCCCTTTTATCTTGCAATAGTATTAAAACATTTGAGTTTTGTACAATTTACACAAGTATTCCCCATTCCAAACTTAAAGACAAATTGGAAGAGTTTGTGTGACTTTGTTTCATAAAAAAGAATGGCTAACGTATATACAACTATCTTGTCCTAGAGAGGAATGCATCCTTCTTTGTAAAGAATCACTCTAATTCAAACAAAAAAACACTGAAACTGACATTATCAAGATGCTTGATTTCTTGATTGGCACCATACTTGGTACTATTGGAGGACGTGTTTTTCTACAGACTGTCGGCATTTCAATAAGAACAATTGTGCCCCTCTTCTTATCCACTTGATTCTTTATTATTATGAGGCTGACTTTATACGGGATCTTCTAAGGAAGAAAGATAAGAAGTTTGCATTATCCTTTAACCTTACTTTCCGCTATACAGATGATATTCTCTCACTAAATAATTCAAAATTTGATGACTATAATGAACGCATCTATCCCATCACACTACAGATATAACATTTACAGTTAAGTCTGTCTCATATCTTTGACTAATATCTAGAAATTGACAATAATGGCCGGTTGAAAACAAAACTATACGAGAAAAGAGATGAATTCAGCTTCCCAATTGTGAATTTTCCATTTCTATATAGCATCATTCCAATGATACGATAATACCGGGCATAAATTGCCTATCATGATTTTCTTGTTAGAGTGTTGCTGTTCACAAGACAGCTAATTAACCAAGAGTTCCGAATGGTGAAGTTAACATAATGTCTTCGTAAATTTTACGGACGCCATCACGAGTTGGTTGACCGTTATGGAATAACAGTTTCACAGATGATATCGGATATGTTCCTTATGTCGAAACTTTGATCCCGTCACTTTACACAAATGTGACCTACCGAATTAGAATATTTACGATTTTGTAATTACAAGAGCAGCACGACGGTTTCCACATGTAGAGCAGGATCTGCAAACATTTTCGGAGCACCTGAGATCACCCTAAATTTTTGGTGGGGTTCGTGTTGCTTAGTCTTTAGTTATTTATGTTGTGTTTTATGTACTTTTATTTGTACGTTTGTTTTTTTTCCTAATTAGCCATTGCGTTGACAGTTTATTTGTTTATCTTTGAGTTTGACTGTCCATCTGGTTTATTTCGCCCCTCGTTTAAAGATAACAATCAGATCGAAATGTAACTTCAAAATTCGAGTGCACCTTACTATAGCTACTTTCGAGTGTTCTCTAACTCAAAACTTGTGTAAATCTGTTAGGGTTTGTTTTGGGTTTTTAATACATTTATAAGAATTCTGGAGAACAAGGTCATTTAGACATTTAATAACAAAAATCCTGGCGAAATGTATTAAATTATTATATTTGAATATTTGTAAATCATGCGGGCATTCAAGTTTGAAGCATTTCATATTGTGTACTTCTGTATGTTCGTAACACAATGTGTGAATATTTTGATTTGCTAAACTCTTATCCCTGAAAAGTAACTTTACTTCGACGGAATTCAGTAAAAGATCGTTTTAACTTAATTCAAAATTTTCTTAAAACTACTGATTTTGGTAGGTTATATTATTTTGGATCTTAAAGATGCATGCATGATTACACGAATTTCAATTTAAATCCGAGAGTCCTAATTAGATTTGTTTATACCTCATGCGTTTACAGTTGTCTAAGTAAAACATGTAAAGTATATATGGGACATGACTTCGGGAAATACAGAACATAATCACTGTATATGGTATAGATGGGACGGGAGACTAATACATTTTAAACAAAAAGAAAATTGTCCATTATTGAATACTCAAAAGGATCCGATAACATTTTGATTGTACTGTATTCAGTTGACCTGTAAACTGAATTAGGCTGTTGTTATCTCTTAAAATCACGGTTTTGATATCGAACACTTCTTTACAACAAGCAAACACAAATTGACAAACACTGTTGACTGGACATAACTTCTTACAAATATTGCCATACATTTTCAATCATTTTCAATTGACATACGAAAACGTAAAGTAATTCCAGCGACATAACCAATCACCCATTTTATAATAATTACAAATATACGAAAGCCAAATATGACACAGCATCAAACAGTTAAGTAGGAATCGTAGGCTCCTGACTTGACACAATCACATATAAAATATGACGGTGTTAAAACAAAATGCGAACGTACAATCCTCCCTCAACTTGGAAAGTTGTTTAGCAGCATAGCGTTATATATAGATAAAAAACGCTTAGTATTTTATTTTCATGGTCATGAAAGAAATGATAATATACAAAATTTATTACTTTTAACATGTTAGTTCATTTTTTTAGACATAAATCATATTTCAAATGAAAGACAAACAAAGGAATATCAGGAACAGAAGAAATACAAATATGTGTAATTATGATTACTACTGGTATTTGAACTAGAGGCTCTCAAGAGCCTGTGTCGCTCACCTGTATTATCTGATGCTTTTGTAAAATGTAAAATAGGATTAGAATTATAATTAATAGTATTAGGTATCAGATGTTATTAGATACTATAATGATATCTAAGATTATAAAAAAAAAATGCAAAATTTCCGTAAAATTACTAACTCAGGGGCAGCAACTCAATATAGGTTTTTTTTATTCGTCTGAAAATTTCAGGCCAGATAAATCTTAATCTGATGAAACTATTTGCCACCTGTTCGATTTGCTCTAAATGCTTTAGTTTCAAAGATATAAATATATAAGCCAAATACTTCATTTAACCCCTATGTTCTATTTTTAGCCATGTCGGCCATGTTGGTTGGAAGGCAATGCTCATGGGACAAATTTTTAAACTAAATATCATAGTGATGATTATTGCAAAGTTTGTTTAATTTGTCTCAGTAGTTTCAGAGAAGAAGATTTTTGTAAAAGATCACATAAATTTACGGAAAATTGTTAAGAATTGACTATAAAAGACAATAACTCCTTAAGGGGTCGACTGACAATTTTGGTCATGTTGATCCATTTGTAGATCTTACTTTGCTGAACATTATTGCTGTTTACAGTTTATCTCTATAATAATATTCAAGATAATAATCAAAAACTGCAAAATTTCCTTGAAATTACCAATTCAGGGGTAGCAATCCAACAATGGGTTGTCTGATTCGTCTTAAAATTATAGGGCGGAAAGATGTTAGCCTCGTGAACCTTTTTTGTTTAATGTCAAACTTGCTCTAAATGCTTTAGTTTCAGAGATACAAATATATAAGCCAAATACTTCATTTTACACCTATGTTCTATTTTTAGCCATGTCGGTCATGTTGGTTGAAAAGCGGGGTGATCGGATATTTTTTTTAAACTAGATACCCTAGTGGTGATCGAGGGCAAGATTAGTTAAATTTGGCTGAGTAGTTTCAGAGGAGAGGATTGTTGTAAAAATTAATAGACGAAGACAACGACGACGACAGACGACGACCGACGACGGACGCCAAGTGATGAGAAAAGCTTACTTGACCTTTTCAGGAGAATTTTTAACCAGACAAGCAAGTCAACTTTGTCGTTGGTGGACCAGACCTACGGTCTGCTTTTTATAGGACCGCTGCAGACCTATCGACAGGTCTGCTCCAGATCAGACCTATGGACAAGTCTGATTTTGACTAGTCCTTAGGACAAGTCTGCTTTTGACCAGTCCTGAGGACAGGTCTGCTCCAGACCAGACCTGTGGACATGTCTGCTTCTGACCAGACATGTGAACAAGTCTGCTATTGACCAGACCTGAGGACAGGTCTGCTTATGACATAGTATCGTGTTTAAGAGTTTTCATATCAGACTTGAGCTTAAATTAAAATATGTCAACAAGATTCGAATTGTTTTCCCCAGATAGCAAATGTCTTTACTCGCTAGACTCTTCTAGATATTATACATATCAACAAAATTCCTTTTTTTTATTTTATATATTCTTATATACATAAACCAATGGCTATACAATCACATTGAGCTATCATAATTTAAAGAAAATGAGAGGGTTTTTTTTTTAATTAGAAGGCGGATAGAAAGGGTATCCAACACATCGGAAGAATATTCTTATAATCATAGGATATCAACATCATTGTCGACGTTGCTACGTTCCCCGGGTTTTATCTGTCTATTCCTTAATTTTACTTTATGCATATATATATGCGTGGATATTTCATTGTTATTCAACTTGTTTGCATTGGATTTACTATTCTATTGTCCGCAGAATATTCTAACGAAAATTGTACAGTGTCCGGATACATACGGTGTGGTTAAACTCGTCAGATTTGTGAGAGATTTGTCTTTGCCGATAAATTGATGTATGGGACGTCCCAAAATTATACTCAATGTACATGTGCACTTGAATGAAATAGTTGCCACTTGACCTTTAACTACAAACAAAATCAATCAACCGACATAATAGATTAACAGTATACTATTCCAAGAAAAGAACCTTATAAACATTTTTTATTAAAAAGTACAAATGAATTCAGACATGTCAGTGTTGGTACTTGGATGATGCAGCCTTGTAGTTTTGTTTTACACACCATCTTGAACTACTATATCTAGTGACTGTTCAATATTATAAATACAGAGATGAAATGCTGACACTCTAAATTAATGCAGAAAAAAATTGAACTAATTGTTTTCCAATATTATTGCTTATACATTTTCTGTTCTACTAAAATGTGAACAGGAGCGACAGGAAAATCCATAAAATAATAATACTACTGATCTGAACAACAGGGCAAATGTGCCCTCCTATTATAGTTGTATATACTTTTTTATTATTCAAAAGAATCTTTCAACAAGGGTTCTACAGTGATCCCAAGTCCTCACGCTTTCATTTGATACCAATACTACCCAAATATTTCACCTATTGACAGCTATGTGTAGGAACTATTTTGTTTAAAATATGTACTACTTTCTTGTATGTTCTTTCCGACCGGGGCCGAATTAGTGGTTTTATACCTTAATATTAAACTAAATCCCGCATGCAGCTGTAACCATGCTGTTGAGGATTGTATTCAAAAAAATTGTCGATGCCCATCTCACAACGAAGGAAGAGAAATATTGGTTTTGATTTTAAAAAGATATGCTATACAAATTGAGTTTCTATTGGCTGTTCACGGTGACCTTTATACTTTTAAGCACAGTAAAGCCATTTTTGAATCTGTTCAATCTAATATCAGAATTACACAAAGATTCAGAACTTCGCATACAATTAAAATTCTGAATTCCTACTAACTCACACTTCACGCCAGTTCATATTACAACAATATTATATTGCATTTTCGTTTTTGTTTATAGTTTGTACTACATGTATTCCTATTTTGTTTTTCGTTATTATCTTATGTATTTTGTGTTTGTATAGGGACAGGTGTTATAACTTGTATTCAATCCTATCTGCTACTTTTGAAAATAAAATGTGTTTAAACAAATACAAAACAAAAAAAGGTAAACGGAAATAAGTCACAAAACAATACTCACGTGAAAAGTAACAAACTTGTACATTTGGTACATGTACATGTATATGTCACAGAAATCCCTAATTTATGTCAATATTAAGTTTTTTTAAACAATACAACAGAGACTAATAATATGACTTCAATTTACTTGTTTCTGTTCTTGTAATTCATTTACATAAACTGCCTATACATAATATAATACGGAAGGAATCAACATGTTGAAATAAAGACGTCCGTATAAATACCGCAAATGACCACCTCAATAATACGCACTAGGGACTTGATGTGAAGATATAGTTGGCACAAAGAACATGAAATATAAAAGTAGACTATGTTATTACAAGTTTATAAATAAAAATAATAATTCCAAATTATATAATCATATCTTTAGTAATTACCATGGTTAAGGTGCTATTAAGTGTTTTATCGACACGTGCCACACTCTATTTGATTGTCATCTATGTGTAATCGATTGAAATGCATGTTCATTCAACCAAAATCCGTTAACTACGCACGTGTAATCTATACAGATTTTAGATTTTAAACGGATATATTATTTTAGCAGATTCAGATTCAATAGTTTATTAAGTCTCACCACATACATACCAGTATAAACACAATAAAATCTAGAATGCATGTGCCATTCTTAAAAGAACTATGAGAGACTGTTATATACAATTATAAAACAACATAATTAAAACATAGGCCGTGTTCACACCAAACGCCGTGTAGAGTAAACATGTTTACAATTAGTTTAGTGTAGTGTACACTGGTTTCACATTACATTTGTTCACATCTATACACCTTGTTTAGCTACCTGTACATAAGATTTGTTCCCCCTTGTAAACTATATGTCATTTAAATGTTCATTACGTAGAACTGAATTCAAAATTTTTGGACAATTTTTCTAGCGGTAAGGGAACAACAATTTGGCTTCAAAAGGGTGGTGGTGGTGGGAATGGAAATATTCCGATCTCCAATTTGATAAAAAAAAAAAAAATAATGGTCATACAGATGATAAAAAAATATTCTGAATCAAGAGTTTCCCCATTCATTATAGTGTTAAAAAAATCTGACTCAGATAAAAAAAAATACACAACCCTCCACTTTTTTTTGGTTAAGGGGTTGCTACTTTAAGAAAGCCATTTTTATAATTTGCAGTAGTTTGAATATACTAGTAAGAGATGTCTCGATTACGCATTAGAAACGTTAGCTGCAGCAGCGTGCTTACAGCCGAAAAAAATGATCGAGATATTAGGGATCACTACATTTTTATCTTTTCTGTTTGTTTCTAATGGTATTTCTTCTCCAAGGAGTATTTGGTAAAAGAATAGGGTAACGTTTTTTTATTTATTTTAAGTGTTATTTAACGGATCTGAGATACTAGACAAACGTATCATTTTCCCCACACTTTTTTTAGTCATGCTTTTTTGCGTGAATCGTTGTTTGAGTAAAGACCAGTGGCGAATATTTCTGTGTACGTCAAGTCGATTCGGGAAGACCTTTTCAAATAAATTAGGCAGCAACTATTTACTTCATTTTTTGGGGAGGGGGAGGGGAGCAGGGGGGTAGAGGTTCGTGGGCTTTTGATTTTTTTTTTCAGGACAAATTTTAGTGACAAGTCGAAATCAATTTTAGCATTATATAAAGTGGCATCTGAGAGTGAAACAAACAACTTTTTTTTCAGGGCCAAAAACTGGAAACATTTTTTGTTTCCAAAACAAAATCCCTAGCTCACCACCCCCACCCCTTGCCTTTATGTTTTATACTCACTATAATAGCCCCCCCCCCCCCACAAAAATCAATTGGTTGCTGCCTTATGGGTTCGGCAATGATGCTGCTTAGAGTCTTGATCAGGGGTTAATAAAGTACGTGTAAAATTTAGACACCAATTTCTGTAAAGAACTATACTAATAATTATAAAAAATATTAATTTTACTCAAAAATAGTTTCCTCCTTAAATATATACACGGGTAAACTAATGTTTATGTACACTTAACCTACACAAGGCCTACATTGACTATCGACTGTGTGTAGATAAAACATGATTTAAACTACATGTAAACATTGAGTTTTATAAATGGGAACGCAATTGTGTTTAGTTTACGTGTGAGTTACACTAACACAACACCGAATTTAGGTCAATGTGAACACGGCCTTAGTTTTGTTATTTATACAAAACATAAAAGTGCAATATCACCATGTACATCCAAGGATAAAACCTGATACATGAACATACTAAAATTCACTGATTTTTAACAGTATAAGATACTATTTCGTCGTAATAAAATATTATGGCAGGTTTTGGCAACAGAACTACAAACATTTTCATTTTTGAACAAAAATATAATTTTTTCATCATCTGACAAAGTTAAAAAAAAAACATATCATTTTGTTGAATTATATCAATAAATAAAGACTGCCTTAAATCTTCATATAATGGACATGTTAACAATACAGGTTTTTCATCTTCTATATTATCACAATTGAAACATAATCTTTTATCTAAATCTAATCTTTCGTAACGACCAGTTTCAATTTTTAAAGGTGCTACTCTACATCTAAATTTCGCATATGCACTGCGATATCGAATAGGTATATTTTGCAACAAATATTGTTTAGTAGAGTATGAAAATTTAAACAATTTATAAAGTTCTTAACTTATTTCCTTGACCATAAGAATCAAGCCTTGTACTCCATTCAGTTTTATAATTATCAAAAATATTAATTTCTAACTGATGAATTATATTTTTAACCAATATATAATCATCTACATTACAAAATCTGTCCATATTGTAAAGTTTCAACATTTCTATCACTTTATAACTCCAATTTTTAATTTTATAACTACTTTTTTCTAATTAACCATATGAATACTTTATAATTTATCCTGTCTTTATCCATTTTTGTACATCTTGCCCAGTGTCTAAAAATGTTAGACCACTGTTTAACATATGGAGGCTTCCAACCCACGTCACCTGAAACAGCATCATTGGGGGTATACTTTCCAACTCCCATATAAAATTTCATGGCTCGGTTCTGAACTGCTGAGATGCAGGAGAACTCACTTGTACCCCAAATAGCTGAGCTGTAATTGATGACTGATAAACTAAAGTGTCAAACAATTTGGTGAAAATATTGTGTTGGAAGCCACCATGTGCTTTACATTTTACTATAAGAAGGCCTAATGCCCGACTTGCTGACTTTGCAACTGCCTTTGCCATAACTTTATAATCTAAAAATGCATTTAATACTAATCCTTAATAATGATTGCTAGTAACATGATCAATGACTTCATCATTTATATTAAAAACAAAATCTGATCTTATCACAGAGGGATTTCTAAAATGCATGATTTTTGATTTATTTAAATTAACTTTTAAACAATTATCATTACACCATACACCTAATACATTAATCAATTTCTGCATATCTTCTGTATTTTCAGACAATAAAACAAGATCATCTGCATATAATAAAATAGCAACCTTTTCGCCGTCAATGTTTATACCAATATGTAATGCTTTTATATCATCAATTAAGTTATTAATAAAAATATTAAACATGACTGTGGATAAAACACATCCTTGTTTCAAACCAGTATTTACACTGAACCAATCAGTAGTATTTCCGTTCACACGAACACAGCATTCTATATTTGAATAAATGGCTTGCAAAGCACACATACACTTTGTACTAATACCTACATCTGTTAATTTATTAAACAATAGTGACCTGTCAAATGTATCATATGCCTTCTTAAAATCTACAAAAGAGACAAAAGTTGACAATTTAAATTTTTTCCTTGTTTCAATTATTGACGTTAAAGTGGAGACATGGTCAATAGTACTCCTGCCTTTGATAAAACCATTTTGTTCATCATTAATAACCTCCCTTTCGTCTAACCATTCTGTTAATCTATTATTTAAAACACTACAATAAAGTTTGTATGCGCATGGTGCTAAAGTAATACCTCTGTATGACAATGGATCTCTAGGATCAGAAGTTGAACATTTAGGTATTGGATTAATCATACCTTTATTCCAAGTATTTGGAATTTTACCAGATTTAAAACATAAATTAAATAATTTTGTTAAAGTACAAATAACTAAGAAATTTTTACACAATTCAGATTGAATTAAATCTACACCTGGACTTTTATTATTCCTTGAATTCATGACAATATTATGAACTTCATCAAAAGTTATTTCATTATCTAATAAATCAGAACTAATAATATTTTCTAAATTTAAATCATCTTTTACAAGTTCAGGATCTGAGTTGTTACTCTGATTTAACAAATTATAAAAACAATACTTCCATTTATGCAATACTGAGTCCGAATTGTTTGTTACAGAGCCGTCTGACAGCAAAACTTCATTCGGAATAGCCGATTGCCTCTCATTTCCTATACCAATTTTCCGCCAAAATTGTTTGGAGTCATTATTGTTCAGATAAAACAAGTCTTCTTGACATTGGTGCCAATAACAGCGTTTAGATTGCTGAACAAGTTTATCAAAGTCCTTTCTCTTGTTCAAATACAGAGTTCTTAATGCAGATTTATTGCTATTGTTCGTACAACGTAGATACTGGTTCTGAGCCGAACATGTCTCATTCCACTTTGAAGTCAAGTCATTGGACCACCACGGTTTCTTGAAACGTCTTCTTTAATTGTTACAACTATTCAAAAGTTTTGTTCTTGTATTTAGTTTTGAATTCATCTCATTATGCATTATATTAACAAATTCACAATATATATTATCTACATCATCTTGATCACCATTACCTTTTTTCTATATCTCTAACACATTTTCATCTTCAAACCAACTATTCGGAATATTTTTTACATCATATGTAACACGTTTCTGAACATTTTGATTTTTTACATTGATATTTTCCTTTTCAATATTACCTCACATATAACTTTCCATTTCCCAGCATAATATGGAATGATCGGGAATAAATCTGTGTTCAACTGACCCTATAGAAACACTTTCATTAGCTAATTTACTAGTTCCAATTACTGCAAATTTCTTGAAACAATTTGAATTTTCATATGGTACGACACAATAATCGACAACTGATGAACCCCGTGTTGATATGTAGGTTAAATCATTTTCCAAACTATTTCTACCATTTAATACACAACAATTTATATTTGACAAAAAATCACAAAACAATTCTCCATAGCTGTTGGATTTAATATCAATCACTAGCATGTTATCATAGTTATAGTGTTTTTGTTTTATGGGTCTTGTATTTTGTAAAAAAAAATCAAAATTTGTGGTATTTCTACGCAACGGTAAAAGTTGTTTCAAACATTTTTATCTGTTTTCCAATAAGTTCAATAAAAGAAAAAATAATATTTTGATATCACAACACACAAGCACAACTTAATTTAAAAAACTTACTTGTCATTGCTTCATATTTAACTGGATAATCAGAGTTTTATGGAAGTTGCATGTTGATTGCAACTTTTGATACGAAACAATGTTAAGAAGATATTGCAAATCAAATGTTTTACAAAACATTGCCAGTGTTTATCTTATGAGACAAAACTGATAGATATGTCTACCGAAACAAAAACATATTCCAATAAAATTGTTATCACGATGTGTTCGATTTTTTAATATTTTGATGCATTGTTATGCATTTCTAAAATTATTTGATTGCATAATTTTAATTCACACATTATGCTATGTTATAATATTATTGATTTTCATAATATATCTTAGATTATGGGATACCATAATACTCATTATGGTGTAATTTAAGTGCATGGATTGTCTTGTATATGGTTGGTATGTCGCTTTCGGGAAAAAGTGGTCTTTCACTTTACCAAAGAAAATAAGCCTTCTTTATAACTCTTCGTTCATTAGCTTCAGTTTATTAAAGATGTCCATGAAAAAGAGGTTGAATGGTGTCGAAATCGTCTGCTTTTTCGTTCTTTTATATGGCTCTTTAATCCATTTAATTAAGTATGTAGGGATGTAAGTATTGTTTTATATAGTTTCAGATGAGTATATGTTGACATTTTTTGTATTTACTGCCTAATTTGAATGAACGAATCAGTGCGTTGCTCAGCTTTGAAATTAATGAACTTATGTAATAGAATCGAGAAGTGCATCCATAGAGTATGGTTATGAATTGTGGTATGTTGTAGATGATAGGTTACTTTCACAGACTCTGGAAGTGGTTGTATTTTTTAAGTATTTTGTGAGTGCAACATGTTTGTATACTTATATAGTAACATTCATATATGTTATATATAGTTGTATTGGTTTATAGGAGGAATAATGTAGATCAATTCAATGGGACGTCATATATCATATATAAATTCACTCGTTTTAACTGGGAAAAGACTTTTTCCTAGATAGCAAGATAAAACACAATAATATCATATGAACCTGGGTTTGTACTATTCTGACACGTTGGTCAGGATTTCAGTCGTGCTAGTTCACAAAGAATCAGTCTGTTGTCTGCTCTTTGGTCGAGTTATCGTCTTTTTGACATATTCCCTATTTCTATTCTCAATTGTATGCAATAAGGCATGTCGTCCTACCTGGACATACTATTGAGAATCCGGAGCAATCAGTAATTACTCTCAATCTGAATTTGAGAAAAGGAAAGCGGCCATACACTTTTCAAGTCTTACGTTTGATCCGACAGGGATCAAGCATCTACTTCTCGCCCTCTAGGTGCTACACCATGTATCACCAACGAGGCGGTACCCTCATAGCATATGTAAAGTTTCATATATAGTACCATGCTAATAGAAAAGACTTTAAATAAGGGTTATGAGTTTGAACGTTAACAGTGTGTTCATTTTTCTTTGCGTAACAATGCAAAGGAGATTTTAATAAGATGCAATCAACTTATATCTTAATTTGTTAGTTTTTATGTCTTTTATGTGTAATTGGTTTAATTTTGAAAAAAATTAAAAAAAAAAGATACTCCCTAATTCGGAAATTTAGGAATACAGGTTTTATCCCCACAGTTTACTTTAAGAAGATTAGCTGAGCTAATAGAACAATTGTCAGACATTTATGCAATATTTTTCGTAGCTTAAATACTATATACTATTGGATGAATCAACTGATATATCAATCAATGAATTAAGATTAACATTTAGTAATTGACAATTTTTTTCTCCTTGGGTGTTCAGATTTTTTTATTGTAAATTAATGTTTTCATTTATATTATTCTGTATTATATTTTGTCTTACAAACTTCATGTATTTGATAGAATGATGTGCAAAGGCAGTCATCGCATAAATTTGGATTAGTAAAAATGAAAAAAAAAACAGTTTGTTTAATGTAAACAGGTTATATATAAAACAAAACAAAACAAAAGTCTATAATATATGTTTTTAAATTGAATTAAGTCATCATCCACATTTCAAACTTATATTGTCAGGTTGCACTCAGATATTAAGCTACGTTGTGCATTAATTTCAACAAGAAATTAAAACTATGAGTTCATCCTGTAATTTGTATAAATGTTCATATCAAACGTAAATTATGTCATCTGTTTCATATCAACTCTACATATTGCTAAGTTACAATTTATGACAAAAAATAAGCAAAGAGCCATCGAAACAAAATCTGATACAAAACTTTAATAATACTTTTAGATATTTGGAATATATATTGGCTCTCAATAATGACGACTTCAGTATGTATACTAAAGAAATTTATCCTGTTGAACTTACTTTAAATAAAGCTAATACTAACAATGACCACTGCCCTTTCCTCGAACTTGATATCTATATCATTAATGGGAAGCTTAATACTAAAATGTATGATAAATGAGATGATTTTTCATTTCGGTTCGTAAATTATCCATTTTTAGATGGTGACGTTCGCTTGTCACCATCTTACGGTGTTTATATATCCCAACTTGTACGATTTGCTCGTGTTTGTAACAACGTTTTAGATTTTAACGAGAGAAATTTATGTATTACTGAAAAAATATTACACCAGGGTTTTCGATATCACAAACTAGTCAAAACATTTACTAAATTTTATCATCGGTACAAGGACATCATTCGTAAATATAACTCTACATGCAGACTTCTTATACGTTCAGGTATTTCACATCCAATCTTTTATGGGTATATTCTATATAAAGCACAAAAATGTCAGTATTCACCTCAGAAGCAAACAACACCTTTAAATAGAGTTAAATAGACTTATTAAGAAGGGATATAGTTACGATACTGTTGTCAGGTCATTAAATATTGCATATTTAGGCTTTAATATTGATTCACTTGTAGGGTCTTTGCATCGGAACTAAACACATTTATTTATAAACCAGTTGTTGGCATGACACGGGTTGTGTTCTGCTCAAATATTTTATGATGGTATGATACTAAACCCCTTTTGGGAGGGATTGTGCCTGATATTCATATGATGAAGACATAATCCTCCAATCAGTGTAATTGAAGTCTGGAGCTGGCATGTCAGTTAACTGCTAGTAGTCTGTTGTTATTTATGTATTATTGTAATTTTGTTTAGTTTCTTTTGTTACATCTTCTGACATCAGACTCGGACTTCTCTTGAACTGAATTTTAATGTGCGTATTGTTATGCGTTTTATTTTATACATAGGCTAGAGGTATAGAGGGAGGGTTGATATCTCATAAACATGTTTAACCCTGCCGCAGTTTTGCGCCTGTCCCAAGTCAGGAGCCTCTGGCCTTTGTTAGTCTTGTATTATTGTAACTTTAGTTTCTTGTGTATAATTTAAGTTTAGCATGGCGTTCATTATCACTGAACTAGTATATATATTTATTTAGGGGCCAGCTGAAGGACGCCTCCGGGTGCGGGAATGTATTGCTGCATTGAAGACCTATTGGTGACCTTCTGCTGTTGTCTGTTATATGGTCGGGTTGTTGTCTCTTTGACATATTCCCCATTTCCATTCTCAATTTTAAATAATATTGTATTACATGACCTTGCTTCGCACTGAAATAGCTTAATCTTTGCATATTTTTTTTCTGTTGTATATAAATGGATTTTGTGGTTCTCGTTAATCAATATGATTTAATTTTGTTTTCCGGCGTGTTGTGTAGAGTTACTGTTATAAATACTCAAGTTCACCTATCATCAACTATTAGCCGACGTCGTAATAAATATTTATATGTATTGTAATACATCAAAATGTATATCTTTTTCTACCTGCTTAAGTTTTAAGGATGTGATTTTTTTAAAGTTCTGTCGTGATGTCTAAATATGAAACAAAATTGTATATATACTGAGCCAAAAAAGTTTAGCAACAAAAATGTGAAATTTTATTTTATTACAAAATTATAACAACATATAATTCTAATAATAACAAAATGGAATTATGACATGTCAGAAGCTACATGAATGTTTATCACTCACATTCGTTAGGATTTTCTTTGTATGGAGCGCAGGAGGGTCAAAATGCGGAAATGAGTTTGGTATTTTTCAAAATCAATTTCTCAGCCATGCCCTAAGTGCACCAATGAAGGATTGGCAGGCACACCAGCAGCTGCCTTAGTCAATGCACTACTCTTGTGGCCAGAAAAAAACTTGTCACGTGTTGACATAAAGCGAAGGTAGCGCTCCTCCCTTGACGATAGTTTGTTTGGTCTACGAGATATCGACCTATTCTGTGCAGTAGCAATTTGTCGCTATCTGTTTTTTAGTCTCTAAACTGTTGCACATTAAATCGAGCCACGATGTCAGTAAAACTCTTTCCGGCATCATCCATTCTACGAACTTCCATTCATTTTCGGGGAGACCTGGTTGACGCCCCATGCAATTTTTTCAAAGGTGTATGTGTTTTTCTTACCAATGGTGTGTTTCGGAACGTTAGTGAAAACGAAATTTTTAATATCGTTTTAAAAGTACAGATACAGAAAGAAGGAAAAACATCAATTACACGTGCAAAGCTTAAATGGCATGAAATCAATCACCAGGAAAAAAGTATGACTGTTTAAAATTACAGGTAAAACTTAGGATTATATCAATTGTTTAAATCTTTTTTTTACAGAAACAACAAAAAAAGAAATTAAAAAGAAAAGCGTAGCTAAACTTTTTTGGCTCAGTATATATACGTAAGACACCAACAAAACAAGATCATTTATTTACAAAGAAAATTTTAAGTTCAAAGGATTCGGAAAGGAACATAATGCATTTGATGGTGATTTTTTTTTTGTATAGGCTGTATGTGTTTATCAAACTATATATCTAACCCGATATATACAAACAAAAAAGTAGTATTGAAAAGTTAGGAATTAGATAATAGATCGCTTGTATGCAACATAAACTGGATTGAAACAATGAAAATTCCATGTAATGAATTCGCTTATTGTAGTTGTGAATTTGACTATTAATTAACTTTCGTCAAAATCAAGACTTAGATGCATGCGAAATTAATGTGTTTCTTAACCTAATGTGTATATAGTCATTTACAATTTTAAAAGAACTCTGAAGGAAATTTACTTTTTGATAACCTCTCCCCCTTAATAAAACTAATGTATTGTAAACGAGGGCAATTGACACAATTATTTTCCACAATTATCTTCTACAAGACGATTTATTCATTGTTTAAGGAACGATTACAATTTTAACAAAAATTTGGCATATAAGACGACACGAGTTGTCTTTCTTGTACAAAATTCTGAACCAGATTAGGGACGGCTAAGACGTAAGCATTTATAATGAAGACGTAGAGAAAACGACGATTGTCGGATGGATATAATCAATAGATGATCATAAAAATAGCATTCTAAGATACATAAATTACGGAACTTGTTAGTAGTGCCCAAAACATTGTGTTTCGGACATATACATTTTATTTTTTCATGCATAATAATGAAATTCAATAATTTTCAAAATTATGGGCTCGCATAATATTACTGGAAATATTATTTAGTCTCATAATATTATGGATTTTTATAATATAGTCGAAATTTGCCAATTCCATAATATTATTGAGTTCGCTAAGTGCCCCGACTGGTCAAGGATATACAATAATACGAAAATCCCGTATTGTTATATACTACTGATCGAATCATTTGTTTATACAAATCCAAATAATCATGTTTTTTTTTTTTTTTTCCTTTATGGTGATGATGCATTCGTCTCAACTCGGTCGATTCCGTAGAAGGAGAGTAGCGGATTCTACTTAGGACTGCCGAATGTAATAATGATGTTCTGTTAATTAATGACCGTCATTTCAATTAGTGGGTATCCCAGCAAGCTTGAAATTATCATTGAATTCATATCTCGGTATTGACACAGACTGACAAAAATAGAATCTATGGCAAATGAGATGATTTCAACTTCCCAATTGTCAACATCTTGCATTTCTCGCAGGAGCATACCATTTGCTCCAAGTTTGTTCACATATATCAGATGATCAGTTTCGCTAATGCATTTTCACACTATACAAACTACATTGCCACGGGTGTGATCTTTAAAGAAAATCGACATAACATCAATTGATGGTAACCATCACGAATCGGTTGAACATTACTATGTGTCGGTGTCTCGAAAAAAACTACTTAAATCTTTCACAGTCTTGCGGTCTTTGACATGTTAGATACCAATATAGTACACACCCGGTTAGCTTGCTCCTTTTAAAGATAATGAAATTTCCTCAGGTTTTATCTTTATCCGTTATTTGTGTCTTCCTGTAATCGATGTACAAGATTGAACAATCGGTAAACATCTGTCGCCCTAATTTCCCTTTTTTTTCTTTTTGTAAAAAAGAAACAGATTGTGTTTAGGATATGTTCAACATCACACTGTTTTATAAACACACACACACACACGATTTATCAAAGTGCATTATAATGTTCAATTCAAATATCAAACATATAGTTGTTTTGTAAACAAGTTTACAGTTCGGAAGCTTCTACATGAAATATGTCACTTTTTCCACTGGTTGAATTTCTCTCTAAAACCATTATATTGGTAATTGAAGGAATATTGCTGAACGAAGACAGAAGCATGTGACTTTGAGGTGGAATGTTGTTGTATTTCGTGGCCATCTCTCCATCTATTGTTGTGATGAAATCGATACCATCATTGATTGTTCTGTTGTTTTCAGTGTCAGTCATGTCCGACTTAAAAATAGAAAATATTTGTTGTGGAATTCAATTGTACAGCTTGCAATTTAATTTTAACCAATATAGGCAAAACAATAATGATAAAGGTAAAAATAAAAGTGTACAATAACAAATAAACACTATATATATATATGAAACATCAAATCATCTAAAAACTTCCAATATTGTTGTTAGATTTTTTGGAATCCAAGATAACACTTGAAATAGGAGGATCAATTATTATAGTCGATGTACAATGATTTTTAATGTTCTGTATTTAGTAATTTTAGTTTATATGAAATGTGGGATGAACTAGAGCTTAATCTACATGTTAAAACATACCCGTCAATTATAAAAACGTCCGTTTTGACAAAAATGTGAAATAAAACTTTTGGCACTCATACCAGATCTTTTTATATCTATTCATGTATATTGATATTGAACGTTTTAGCTCAAGTCATACCATACTAAGAGACTACAACTTATTTTTATGCTGATACTGCCAGCTTAAAAGTTACATTAATAGAACATGAATGATCAAGAATAATCTACATTAGGAATAGTGGCAAAGTACTGTTTGGAAATCATATACTGTAAAACCAATAAAGAGTAAAGGAATTTGGATTTGAAAAGAATACATTATTTTACTTCAAATCACACTAGAATAACTTCCCGATTTATTACATGAGTCAGAAAATACACGTACACGGTTCTTTACAACTATCATTAAACGTATCAAATGTAATTTCATTGAAGGGTGCAACCTTTATGGGAATCTGTGACATCTTATAGGAAATGTTCCTTGTTCTTTAACAATGAAACAGAAACCAAGACAACGCTGAGGCATTCGCTCATTTTTTCTTTGCTGATACCACATAGACATAACTAAACTAAGAACCTTAAGAAGCAAGTTTTTAACTAATATATGCTCTAATTACACGAATTGACAAATAATTTGATTATGGGAGTCTATAGTCATATACTTGATGACGTACATAGTTTCAACATATAATGCTAACACATAAGCCAATCGAACCCAAGCTTTGGCCTTTCTACGAATGACGCCAATTTTCACGACACAACACATTACCGCATGTTTCTTATCCCCTCTCTTTTGTTAATAGTGCCTAACACATTGCAGATAGACAAGGTTATTGATTTTAGACAATCTCTGCGAGGATGTTTTTGCAATTAGAAAAAAACTTCTAAAAGAGGAGATTGATTTACAATCATTATATACCGAATAGACATACTTAAAGATATCATCTCTGAGACGGCTTTTTTTGCAATTAGAAAAAAAAATCTTAAAAAGGAGAGTGATTGACAATCAAAATATATCAAATAGACATACTGATAGATATTATCTCTGAGAAGGCCCTTTTTGCAATTGGGAAAAAAAACACTTCTTAATAAGGAGATTGATTGACAATCATAATATACCGAATAGACATACCGATAGATATCATATCTGATACGGCTTTTTTTGCGATTAGAAAAAAACTTCTAAAAAAGGAGATTGATTGACAATCATATACCGAATAGACATACCGATAGATATCATCTCTGAGACGGCTTTTTTTGCAATTAGAAAAAAACTTCTAAAAAAGGAGATTGATTGACAATCATAATATACCGAATAGACATACCGATAACTATCATTTCTGAGACGGCTTTTTTTTTTGCAATTAGAAAAAAACTTCTAAAAAAGGAAATTGATTGACAATCATGATATATCGAATAGACATGCCGATAGATATAATCTCTGAGAAGGCCCTTTTCGCAATTGGAAAAAAAACTCTTCTTAAAAAGGAGATTGATTGACAATCATAATATACCGAATAGACATACCGATAGATATCATCTCTGAGACGGCTTTTTTTGGCGATTAGAAAAAAAACTTCTAAAAAAGGAAATTGATTGACAATCATAATATACCGAATAGACATACCGATAGATATCATCTCTGAGACGGCTTTTTTTTGCGATTAGAAAAAAACTTCTAAAAAAAAAGATAAATTGACAATCATAATATACCGAATAGACATACCGATAACTATCATCTCTGAGACGGCTTTTTTTGCAATTAGAAAAAAACTTCTAAAAAAGGAGATTGATTGACAATCATAATATACCGAATAGACATACCGATAACTATCATCTCTGAGACGGCTTTTTTTGCAATTAGAAAAAAAACTTCTAAAAAAGGAGATTGATTGACAATCATAATATACCGAATAGACATACCGATAGATATCATCTCTGAGACGGCTTTTTTTGCAATTAGAAAAAAAACTTCTAAAAAAGGAGATTGATTTACAATCATTAGATACCGAATAGACATACCGATAGATATCATCTCTGAGACGGCTTTTTTTTGCAGTTAGAAAAAAACTTCTAATCAAAGAGCTGAGAGCTCTGAGGAAAAATGACGCCACTGTCTCCAATATTGGGATATTTTTAATGCAAGTCTTGATTTTCAAATACCGTAATTAGTTTAACAATGCAACATGTCTCGTAAGCATATAATTGATATTCGTATATGTGTGTGTGTGAAGTGAAGATGACAACTGGCTGGTTTTTTTTAAGACAAATGAAAAGGTCAAGACTACCTGAATTGTACAAATAAATACCGTAGAAAGGCTTGTATATTTCTCACTGGTACATAGTCCGAACCCCCTTCTCCCACAAAATTTTAGGTAAATAATCTTTGTGTTACTGTTATCAAAGGTCTAATGAAACTCAGGTAATTTCAAAGAATTCTAGTCAAACCGGCACCTGGTTAAATTGGCACCGGGTATAGTCAAATAGGCACCTGGTTAAATCGACACCTGATATAGTCAATTCGTCACCCATGTTAAATATATATTTTTAACAGTATTTTAAGCAAAAAGAGTAAAAATAAGAAAGGGGTTGCCCGAATTTTGTTCAGTATTTAAGCAAAAAGAGTTAAATACCTAAGGAAGGGATTGTCCAAAAATATTAACTTTTACATTTTTGGGGGTTCATGTACATTTTGTATAAATTTATTTTTCTCAACTAAATGTGTATTTTTAATCATATATATGAGGTATTGGATATTCTTTATGCATTTTTTAACCAGTGGAGCATTTTACAGGATTGTTGGTTTAATGCTGTATAAACTTTCCTGAAAAAAACACCTTAAATTTGCTAATTATTTAGTATGAAAGTTTGATTAATTGAAAGGGACTCATAGTTTTCCATTTTATTTTTCTAATTGTCTCATTGTTAAAACAACAGCTTGGGTAAGGGCTTCGTTGTTTACCTTTATACACAACAGCATATTAACTATGTACTTGGTAAAAGTTATTAATCAATTGAATAGAAAATATTATAACAAATATTATTGGATGCCGAATTGACTTCAAATAGGTGCCGATTTAACCAGGTGCCGATTTGACTTGTACATTTCAAATCCTCTGCGATCGTTTGCGGTATTTTCTTGAGAAAACATGTTTTCCATCATCAAACAGAAGTAGAAACTGTTTTAAAATGATTCTAGAACGCTTCATGATTGTAAAAATAAGTTTAATTCACTTAAAAAACAATTTTGAAACTTGCGATGTTTAAACAGGAATTTTAAAAAGAAATTAATCGGTGAGAGTCGAAATCCGTACATGACAGATATCACTATAATACGACTTTGAAAGTAAAACAGTTCCATCCTCTTGTAAAACTGTCTTTATTATACCTATCACATTAATGTTTGAAGGGTCTTAAGCTTATACAAACCATATAAGTCGGTATGAAACACCAAAATGGAATGAACAATAATCGATTACGTTTTGTAGTTTACAAATTCTAAGCTGGTTTACGGTTGTCTTTTTTACTATGTTTGGATCGTTTCAATCTAGCAGATACCAGTTTATTTCAAATGCATTGAAAAGAAACGAGAAATTTGTAATGAAAGGTTTAGTTTTTATATTAATCAGTTTTAATTTGATAATAAATAGAAATAACTTATTAATATGGATGAGTTAAAATTATTAGTTTGAAAAATGATGAGAGCGCCCTCTACAATATCAATGGTGGCGGGACGTAAACAATCACCTCGCCGCGAAATTGAACTTGTTCTCTTAGTTCTTGCTTATTGTACTCTATAGTCCGCACCCCCTCTGGAAGGTCCAATTTTGGAGAATAAAACCGCGGACTATATAAGCCTTTCTATGGACAGGTCAACATTTTTGTTGTAAATAAAATAAAGTATGTAAACTGGTTCCCTTCCGACTACAACACTTTGTTCGAGTGTAGCGGAATACAAGCAGATACCAGTTAGTTTATAAAATAGTAAATATGAAACCGAGTGCGGTAGGCGGAGGCAATAATCGACTTCCTGTTGTTCTGGTCAATGGTATCGGAACAATGCCGCTGAAGTGTCATTTTCCAAAAAAGGAGATTGATTTACAATCATTATATACCGAAAAGACATACCGATAGATATCATCTCTGAGAAGGCCCTTTTCGCAATAGGAAACAAACACTTCTTAAAAAGGAGATTGATTAATATTTTTAAAAAATTCACTATAGACGACAGATTAACAGCAACTCAATATCAATCTAAATATGATTTTCACAAGCATATCAATCCAAACCTGCCTTTCCTAAAATCTTGATAAAGACATTTTTATTCGTATGACCACAGACAGAGTCGGCAAACGCATGCCATTACACATATAAAATAAATTGTACAGGATACACTTAATCTTCAAGTATGTCTAATAGAAAGAGTAGATCGTTCTAAGCTAGGTATAAGAAAGGCAAAAGTGCCTAAATTAAAGAAAAACGAAAAATATACTATATGAAACGACGGCAAAATTATAACCACTGTAAACAATCAAAATATATTAAGATAAGAAAGGACATACAAATAATCAGATTTTAACAGATTGACCAGGTGTCGTGCCGCCAAAGTGTAACTGCATTTGATACGTTATTCGATAGAAACATATTAAAAAGTAATTGTAATCAAATGTTATAGTAAATAAAAATAAATTAGGCCAGGGCACCTGATCAGGATGAACGGCCTTGGTCGAACTTGACATAAATGACATCCGAAACACCAGGTGAAATATCATCAAATTAAAGAAATTCATAAACGACCAGTTGATTACCACATATCATTTACGTTGGGAAAATCCTTTCAAATAAATAGATGTGTAAAAGTTTATAACTTACCACAGAACAACCTACCGAGAAAAGGTCAAATCAGGTTTTAACAGTTAAAGATAATATACATAATTTGAATTAAATATATATAAGCAAAACCTGCTGTATATATATGAATCACCAAATCATGCATTAACAAAGCAATAACAGAATAAACCTGTAATTTAAGACAAAACATAACTTACACACAGCGGTACATGGAAAATCATTTTAGAAACTCGATACGGACAAGAAATAAAATATCCTATAGGCAATAATATAAGAAGGTTTTGCTAAGATTGGTTCATGGACACGATTATTTATAAAATATTCATCTATTAACTACATATGTAATTGATATAACTACCAAGGTCCTGCCATCTCCATCATATTCATACAGTCAGGCACTTTTCAATAAGTTTTTAATTGTCTGTAACAAATAGCTCATGCATACGAAAAACAATAATATATTGTTGAGTCATTTGTAACGTACTTTGTTTCCGACTAACTCATTGTGTTTAATTGTTTAGATGATTTCTCCTAAGATATTCTGACACGGAGCTAACAAATCCTTCATGTCACGTGCTTGCTGGAGACGCGAAAATAACAAATATAAAAGTCTTGGTTCTGACCCATACCGCCTTAAAAATTATACAGAGATCGAATAATTGGTGTTTCTTCTCACCTTTTCGATACACCCGATAGTACCCACGATTGTGGTAGGGTTGTGTTGCCCCATCTTTTGTTTTTGTAGAGCTCTGTAGCAATTGTTTTTATCTTAGTCGTTTTTCGTTTTGGACCGTTATGTGTTTGGTGAAATAAAGGTAACAGTAGCATCAAAAGTCATAAATCATTGAGAGAAAACAAATCTGGGTAACAAACTAAAACCATTGGGACGCACATCAACTTTAAGAGGAAAAATAACGGAACAAATGAAACACTGAAGTGCAACAAAAACACACGCCATCACTTAGAAACAGACAATTTGTTAACAACTGCCATATTCCTGACTTGGTACAGGACATTTTTAGGAAAAGAATGGTGGGCTGAACGTGGTTTTATTGCTAGCTAAACCGCCCGCTAATATGGCAATTTTAAAAAATATCGCTAAAATTTAAAAAAAAAACTCCGTGATATATACATAAATCGTATATACGTGTGTTTCTGTCTGTATCTTATAAAGAAAAAGCATATTTACATGTTTAATTCTACTCGTTGTGTTTATGAACCTTCTCAGTGCTGTGAAAGTTGTTATAAGCGTAAGTGATGCAACCATTCCACTGATTATGCCAGCTATATATGTGTAATATGGGTCTAATTGTAGGAAAAATAAACAAAACCTTATTTGAGTTCAATTAAAAACAAATCAACACTATAATGGTTCTATACGATTAGAGCCCATACATCGATATATATATATATAAATATAAATGTAGTATTTGTAATCTCTTCTGTAACATTATAGCAGTGTTTACCTAAACAAAGTTTCTGTCGATATTTTAACAGTAGAGTACGTTACGTTGAATGCGTATAATTTGAAATCTCGCTGATTTTCCTATTCTTATTAATTAATTCATTGATGTTTGTTTAATGTCCAATGGCAAATATTTCATGCATGTTTAGGACGACTATATTGTTATGGCTATATTTTCTTTTAAGGACAAAGTCAAGCGAAGGCATATTTTGTTTATCAGTTCTGCAACAGCAACTTCATCCATAAGAATTCGGCAAGGCAAGGCAAATTAATTGTGTTTTATTATTAATGTATGCATACTTAATCGGTTATACAACTACAGCATTTTCAATTAGTACAGATAATGTTATAACATGTTTAAAGATACAAGATAATTACTGTGTGAATCTTCCATGGTATTAATACGTGTTTTGTCAAGTTGCTAGATTTGCTAGTTATCATTTAAAGGGATACCTAGGCTCATGACAATGATGACTTCTGTTTATCATGTTTATAATATACAACTCGTCTAAACATCAACCCAACAATGTTAGATCTGTAAATTTGCTTTCGCAATTTTTTTGTTATTCCCTCGCCGGTATTCGAACCCATGCCACTGAGATATCGTGACACCAAATCGCCTGCACTATAACCGGCGCGCTAGACCACACGACCACCTGGGCTTCATAAAAATGAAGCTTTCGGTGGCCGGGTGTTTCCTTTCCACGTCAGTTTTAATCTCGCGTCGTACTACAGTACATGATATATAACGCATGAAGATGTTATTTTTATATATATCAGTTGTTCCCATCTTCAATCACTAATACATATATGTACGAATTTAGATATTTTTAATGTGACTTGCCATCGGTCTTGGTCTCATGATGGACTTTGTCCGTGGTTGATTCCATAGCCCGGGTTGTTTCAATCGTTGAATCCGCAGAGGATGATTTCATTGAAATAGACTCTTTGCAATTACACGATGATTCATTGTGTATTCTCGTCACTGATAAGCGTGATCCGTCGTCTATAAAAAAAAGTGTCTTTATTGGAGAATTTAAAATATGAATATCTATTTAAAATATGTAAAACAACTCTAAATATCAGCACAACAATGTCAAATCTGCAAATTTGCGGAAGCAAATTTTTGTTCTTCTGTCGCCGGGATTCGAACTCGTGATCCGTCGGCTATAAGAATGTGTCATATTTATCTTCATTGGAGAATTTAAAATATGTATATATATTTAAAATATGAAAAACTACTCTAAATATCAACACAGTGCATGATATATTAGGCATGAAGATGGAATTGATTGCAGATCAGCTTAATATCTATCGTAAAGGATCGTACATGTATGATACAGTATATTTAAAATATGTATTCTATAGAGAATAATACATGGCAAAATCCGTATCATATGTCGTATCATCCCGAGACATCAATATCAGCTTAAGGGCCTTTAGGCCCGAGGGATGATATTGGTCGAGGGTGATACGGCATGTGATACGGATTTTGCCATGTATTATACACTTTATCATATATTTCAACAGAAGAGTATTATATTATATGAACTGTTTTCTGATCCATAGCACTGGGTTACCTTCAGTTCTACTTTTGTCTTGTTTCAAAGGCCTTAAAAGAACTGCTTAATTACTTATCCGAAGCACCTGGGTTACCTTACAATTTGCGTGCTGTTGTTTGAAAAATATTTTGTTTATTATTGTATTAATTTGTGTGTTTTGTATTTTTCATAGTTGCATTTAGTGTGCCAAAAAATATGAAAACTTGACGTTCGTGACGTCACATACAATATGAAAACTCGACGTTCGTGACGTCACATACCAAACAATGACGTCATTCAAAAAATTTACCTATTTTGAGGGAAAAATTTTCTTAAGCAAAAAAAAACCCAAAACTGACTTATGTAAAAAAAAAAAAAAAAAAAAAAAGTAGGGGTGTGATAAAGGGTAGGGGTGCGATAAAGGGTATGCGATAAAGGGTAGGGGTGTGATAAAGGGTATGCGATAAAGGGTGCGCATCAAAGTTGCGCGATATGGATTAAACAGCAGGCTATTTATCACATATGCAAAACTACTGTATTTACTACTAAACATATGATAAATATATATAAACAAATGATGCATCAGTATGATATGATTAACGCTTTCTCTTATCATTTGTATATCTAACATGTCTAAACCAATTATTAACAGTTAAAACAATTATGAAAAAGGACACGTTGATTACATGTTCGCAATTGATTTCGATCTAGATCTGTTCGGAATATTATACTCGAACTCTCTTTGTGTGATCAAAGAAACAGTTTCCGCTAAAAGTGCTACATATATTGATTATCCTTTAGTTTAATAATGTACAGAACTCGATACATTTCAACCTTAAAATCTTTAATTATCGTAAGTGAAGCTATCGTCATTAACTAGTTGTCGGTGAAGAATATATCTGATTTTTTTCGGAATATATATATTAGCAATGTTATAGCAGGATAATGATAAAAGAAGTACAACTTTAAGAAAATCTGAGGAGAAATATGAGTGAAATTAACAAGCCGATTAAAACTCTTTAAACATTTACTAGCTTTTATATAAGGAAAAACAAATAGGAAATACAATTATTCAATGATTTTCGTATTTATAAATAGTCTTTTAAATGCCTTAAAAAACCATGAAAGCTGGGAAAAAATAGAAAAAAAATATGTCTGTTGTATAAAATACCTTATTCTAAAGCAAGGAAATCATCCCCTTACTCTTATTAATTTATAATTCAAAAACGTTGCAGTAAGGTTTGTATTCCTACTTGTCTATTGTTTCTAACACTGGTTGTAATTCTCAAGAAACAATTCTGTGTGTAAGACATGGTAATCATTTTATTATTAATAGTTAGCATTAGTGATTAATAACGAGTGTAAATGATAAGTTATATAGTTGTCCATTTTGATTTGATTTGTGTACCAAGTCTTGCATACGTGATGAATATAACGTATCATCACCATTGAACTAAATGTGGTATCCTCAAGTGGTGATAATGCGCGTTTACTCAAAACTATATATTCTTAATGGTATTCTTTTTTTTTAATAATAATCGGCGCACCTTCTAGGTCCTACTGACTCTCGATTTTGACGTACGGCGTCGGCATGTTGGATGCTTTGGCGGCTACTGTGCTCTCTTTTTCGTGACATGATATCTCCCAAATTTATTTGAATTGTTTTTCAATTTTTTAGATTTACTTTTTTCAATTTGATATGTGCTGTATATATTTTGTTATAAACAATATTTTGACCTTTTCTTTGTTTTTGATGTGCTATTATTATGAAAATAGTTTGTACGTCATATGATACCGATTTGCAAATCACCGCGTTAAAAGGCTATCTTCGATGATGATCTGTAAGTTAACAACTTTTCATTTTGAAGCTATTTCCTTAATCGATGATGTTAATGCATTTTTAATTTAGAGAAGATAAGTACACTTATTTGTGCATTATTCATTGATTCTATCAGCGCCACTTGCCATTCGAAGCAATCTGACTTCTTTTATCAGACAAGCAAACTGATCATTTGTATTTTTCCTGAGAAAATACTTTTCGTTATCACCGTGATTTGTTATTTCACCTGTGAATAACATCACTATTAAGTATAGAAACACTGGGTTTTTATAGTGTTACTTATACTATTACCTGTATTCTTATGAGATATTTGTATTACTTGCTATGACTGAACATACCTATCTTAAAAATATTGCATTTCATATGGACGAAAGATGTATTTATCACTGTTTATATTGTTTATACGGGTGTCAGAGTTTCCCCTCTATAGTAAGAAATACACCGGGTCCCCTATTACATCATTGATGCGCGGGAATTAGTCTCCAAGTTACAACAAAGACCAATCACTCACGATCGTATTGAAATATCTCTCAATTATAAAAAAGAAGATGTGGTATGATTGCCAATGAAACAACTGTCCACAAGTGACCAAAATGACACAGACATTAACAACTATAGGTCACCGTACGGCCTCAACAATGAGCAAAGCCCATACCGCATAGTTAGCTATAAAAGGTCCCGATTAGACAACGTAAAACAATTCAAACGAGAAAACTAACGGCCTTATTGATATAAAAAAAAAAAGACGAAAAACAAATATGTAACACATAAACAAACGACAACCACTGATTTACAGGCTCCTGACTTGGGATAGGCACATACATAAATAATGTGGCGGGGTTAAACATAATAGCGGGATCCCAACCCTCCCCTAACCTGGGACAGTGGTATAACAGTACAACAAGGTCTGTCTGCGTCTAGTGATTACACTACTGGAAAGGACCCTTTCATTCCGGGGGGTTGTTAATCACCGCAATATTTCAGGGTAATTCATGTTTTGGTCTGCTGCTCTAAAAATTGGTTTTAAATTTTTTGATTGATTTCTAAAATTCCGGTCAAATTTCAAATGTGTAACTCGAAATTCCACCATTTGACATATTGACAATGATTTATATTTACTCATTGGTGAGTTCCGAGTTGTCATGTTGCTTAGCAGAAGTTTTTTTTGTTGATATAAAGGAAATAATCCAAACTTTAGTGCACCTGTAAGGAGATTGTAAAATTATAATGAAATTAGGACAAAACTTCAATTTTAACAGTAAAGTGATAAAGATGAATTTATTTATAAACAGCTTCCACAGAGGGTGATGTCGTCGCCATATTGCGCACTCATGCATGGTAAAGTACTGTACATTTTGAATGTTATATAAAGTATAATGCCCGAATATCCATTTCATAATGATATAAAACAGTCTGAAAAGTATTCTATAATAACAAAAAAAGCTGACATGATAAGAGAACAACTGTTTACAAAGAGGACACCTAACCTGAGCAATTAACGACGGTGTTGGTGAAAGCTAATCCGTTACGGCATGTGAATGCGTATCTTCCAAGGTCTGTTACCCTTTTCGTTATCCATCTATAGGTTGAAACAGACAAACAGTCACATTCAAAACATTTTTCGCAATCTCTAAAAAATAAGAAGCGTTATATGTGAATATGCCATGTTGCAGTTTGATTGTAAAATATAGGCTGACAAGGATTTGGCAGTTTAGAATCACTCAATTTTAGAAATATGCAAAACGTGGTTAATAGTAGAATGAATGTTTAAAATTTTAATTATCTTTTTTCTTTACAATAGCATAAATATAGAGTTTAAAAAAGCTATCTGTTATTGGTTTTGATTCCTCCATGTACACGCGGTGAGAGAAATATTTAAATCAAACAAGGTCAGACAAAAACAAAATGTGTAGCTGTTTTTATGTGTTTTTTTTATTTTACGATTGTTAAATGGATTGATGTTTTAGTCTTGATAGCCTACCTTCATGATAAAAGAGATGATATGTATAAATCAATGAGGCAATATATGATTAACATTAGTGTAAAACCTTGTGTGTGTTTTTTGCTGTGCATGCATTGATGTTGTGTCATGGATGTATACCCCTATCCTTCGTCTTTCATATCTATTAAAATGTAAAACCAGATCAATGTCGAAGTGATTGTTTAAGAAAACAAATAAATCACAACAGATTGAAACCTTTGACATTGGCAAGAAATAAATCGCCGGCTATTTATGTAGTACTTCTCACAATGTATATATCCACTGTAAAGAGTCAATTTCAGGTAGACCGGTAGCATGTAACAATATTGACAGCGTATAGCCACTGTCTAGTATAAATATTTGGTACACTGGGAGCATGTAAAAGTCCTAACAATGCATATCCACTGTAAAGTGTCAATGTCAGATACACTGGAAGAATGAAGCACTCCTACAAATGTACATCTTCTATGAGGTATCAATGTCAGGTACATTGGAAGCATGAAACACTCCTTCAGATGTATATTCACTTTGAAGCACAAGCGTTGGGTACACAGGAAAGGACCAGTGCCAAGTACACGTGAAGTACCCGCGTCTTGTACACGGTAAAGACCAGCGTACGTTTATGTGAAATACTATCGTCCGGTACACAGAAAGGACCAGTGCAAAGTAAATGTGAAGTGCGTCCGGTACACAGGAAACACCAGTCTGAAGTACATGTGAAGGACAAGCGTCATGAACATTTGAAGGAGCAGTGCCAAATACATGTGACGTACCAGTGTCGGGAACACAAGAAGGAGCAGTGCCAAGTAGAGCTGAATTACCAATATCAGAAACACGGGAAGCATGTAACATGAACATACCAAAATTGCACCTATTTTGACCGTTTTTTTTCACCTACATTTCTGTATAACCCGAGAACAGTTTTTATTTTGGAATTATTTTGTAGATGTTTCATTATTTTTTATATAATTTAATCAATTTAATTTTGAATCTATACTGAATCATTTGGAAAAAAAGGGTTTGAATCGATTTTCAAACAATTCCTGACTCTTTTATGAGGAGAACCCACGTTCTTAAAATTTTAATAACTGATGTATTGTTCTATCTAATAAATATTTAGAACAATTTGACAATAGTCCGTGCTAAATATTCATTTTCAAAGAAATCGATGCCTGTAACATATTCTAACTGCTTATTTTTAAAATTGATTTCTTTGTGAAAATCGCATAACAACGTTTCAGTAGATTTTACTTATGTCAGTGGTTATAAAGTGTGAAAGTTTTGTGCATATTTAAATGTTATTGCTATGTTGAAAGACGTGTAAAATGTCAAATTATGAAAATGAAATTGTCTAGTCTCTAAAAAATCAGAGTTTTTCCCTGCTTTTTCTGCTAAATGCAAATTGGTGACTTTAGACGCTAGCACTCCCACAAATGTATGTTCACTGTAAAATACTAGCGTCTGGTTAACGAATGGACCAGTGACAAGTACTTGTTAAGTACAAATATCATACAATTTTTTTCTCTCGATATTATCAACTAGGTTGACGTCACGAAGCCGTTATATGCAATTGCAAAAGGAGCTGAGCAGAGTGATATAGACTGTGTTAAAACACTGTTAAAATCCCATTTACTACTTGAATATATAATGTGGTTTGTTTGATCCTAAACGTGTAGTATTGTGACTTTTTGATATCATATTTAGATTATATTTTTGTTGTTATGTCACTTCTATCTTACTGTTAGCTAATACATCCTATGGTTTGATATTTCTGGGCAATGATTTATCTCATAACAAAATAAATCATGTTGCTTGATTTATTGGGTGTTGATCTATCTCTTAACAAGACTTGTTATACCTTTATATATAATCTAGATAGTACTTAAGGAATGACTGTAATATTTTTTTCTGTCTATGAAGAAATAACAAAAAAAAATTGGTGCACACTGAATAACGCGCAGAGCATTTTTGTATTTTATTTTGAATAGACAGGAAAAATATTACAGTCATTTTTTTAAATTTAATTCTAAATTCCATTTTAAACGCTTGAAAACCATGAAAAAACGTTGATAACGTCAGGGTCACATGACGAAATGATGTCTATGGACTGATAACAAAATAACGTCAGCAAATCAGAAACGCGTTACATCCAAAATTAAATTACGTATGAATGGAGAAGATACAACCAAATTATATAATGAACGCAAACTGTTGTTAAAAGACATGGAATATTGCGACAAGAAATTACAATGTTTCACTAAATAATATTGCCGGACATGGCCAGGTCTAGTTCGAGACATAAATGAAATTAAAAGTTTTGGTTTACATGTACTGATTCCTATCTTTAAAAAATAGAATACAATTGATAACGTTATACAAATCTTCTTCATTAACAGATAAAGGTGCGTCTCAAAGCTATTTTGATTTATTGTTAAACTACTTCAAACATATATTCCTATGTTCATGATATTACAGGAAGATACATTATATTATTTCTTACAGGTTACTTTTGGGTTTCGTGTTCTTATGTTTTGAGTAATGCTATTGCTGTTTGAAAGTTCGTCGTGTTTTGTTTGGCCATGTTGGTGTTTACTATTAAACTGATAATTTGTGATTGCTTCCTTTATATCTTTTCTCTTTATTATACAAGGTATTCAATGTAATAACAACCTACTAACGTCAACTATTAGCCAATTTCACAAACATAACCATTATAATATTGCCAACTTTTTTGAAAACGAGTACAGACATGACAGAGCCACGAAGCAAAATTGATTTGTTTAGAGAAACAGATTACAACTGTATATGCATTTTTAATGATTGAATTATTTTGTTTGAGAGTGCTCATAGTTTTCGAATTTACTATCCACTTAGTCTTGGTACTGCACTATTAAGAGCATTGAATTTCATGAACTATACTAACGTCTTTATGGTATCTTGTCATTAGGGCAGAACTAAGATCATTAATGTTAACTTTTACATGTGCACTCAATTTAGCTCGCGTGGTTCATCTCTCTATGACGAAAACTACTATTTCAGTTTCAAACCATATAAGCATTTGGCCAATACGCCACTGGTCGGACCATATGAGAATATATTAGTTTGTTTTATTAACAGCCATATGAATATGTATGTTATGTACCTAATATTCAAAAAGGTTAACCATTGTACTATTTACAATATAAGCGAATAACTTATTTTTTGTGAATTTTTACAGCCCATACCACTATGGTTTGGACACATATTAAATTGATCTTCCTTTACATTACAGAAACACAGGGACATGAAGAGTGTTCACATAAATGTTTCCTTTTAAGCAAACGAAATTTCATACAGGTCTCAAAGAAAATATTCCCGGCCTGACGAGCATGTCGAAGGGATAACAGTTTTTATTATGGTAGGCATTCCTTACATTTGTTGATAGCACAAATATAATAACAATTGTGTCAAGTATCTTCAAAATGAAAATAGTGACATCACTCAAAAAGACAAAAAGGCAGGTTCTAGATCAATTTAATGGACAGTGCATACCACATTTTTTTTTTTTAATTTGCTAAATCCTGTTTAGCATGTATCAATGTTCAAATGTTTACGATCACGATCAGAGACGAATAACAAATGTGATAACTCGTGACGGCAGAAATATCAATTATATACTTAACTGATGAAATACCTATGATTGTAAAGCAAAACCATTTTTATCATATTTTATGCAGAATGTTCGGAAGGGACAATACAAACTTGTCAGATGGAGAGAACAGACGATACCCTGGCCAAAAAAGAAAACAATGATGCAAAGAATAACATCAGTGCATTTAACACTATCCAGAAATATATTACCGAATAACCTACACAAACTAACACCAAATAGAGGGGCCGATTTGTGGTTCTCCGGAATGCAATCGTACATTGATTAAAATATTACTGTGCACTATGATGAGCTTTATGTATCGTTTTACTTACACAAAGAGACCTCCGAGGTTGGTGTTATTATCAAATAAATGTATGTCTACATTGTCGATGGGATTTCCTCCAATATATCTAAAATTGAAGAAATATATAGCTTTCTATAGGCAGTGAAAGAGTATGATCAGTTTTCAACTTTTGTACTTCTCGTTGTAAATTTTTTTGTTTTTTCAAGAATTGCTGAAATTACTTTAGTTCGTCAATGTAGTCTTGATAAAACCAAAAAAAGACATTATCTCACAAAACATCGGAGATAGCAATCTAATACTTCATGAAGTCGATATATACTGAGACATTTATTCTAAGTGGGTAGTTTAGGTTGTTCTACTTGCACCTCTTGTGATATTACTTACATTTATATATATTTTATAAGTCATAGTATGTGACAACTACAATTACTGCGATTAAAATCTAAATGAAGGCAGCAACAAATCTAACATATTCTTTTTATCATTGAAATATATTTTTTAAACGCCAACTCACGTCGAAAAAACGCATTTATGTTGTAAAGTGATAACCGAACAATTGTGAAACTAGTTACATTGTGTTCACAATATTACTTCATAATTATATTTCTCTCGCTGTTTTTACATTTAACACTATTGTCCAAATCTAGTATGAACTTTGAGTATTGAGGACCTAAATCCAGATACAATATGCTCTTTTTAGGCAATAATTTTAAAAAGTTATATTTAAACGTTTACTTTATTTGCTAGTTATCTATCAATATAAACAGATCTTGAAAATTAAGTTAATGGCATCCTTGATATGCTGCTATTCAGAACAATGCACAAATATAGTAAATTAGGTTGCTCAAGATGTCGTATACACATTATACATATTTCAAATTCTGTATACCAGTAATCCAATCGTTGTAACAGCTTTTTATACATGAAATATATGTTATATAAAGCATCGAAGATATTTGAAATCCCACCGCTTTCAAATTAACAAAAACAAGAAATCCGTTTAATTAAGCAATTTCAAAACTCTTTCTTTTATTCTGTGATACTTACACCTGCTCCAACTGCTTGTTGTTTATAAACAATTCACCAGACAGGTTGGTGAATATATTCCATGCCAAACCACTAAAATCAACAACAAACCAAAATAATCTAAAGAATTCTTACGAAATAAAACAATGAATGCAATGATTCCAAATTGTTAAAAGCGAACAAGTTAACAAATTAATAATCATTTCTACAAAATATTCAGTTAGCCACATAATACAATTCTGAAAGAAAGACGTTAGAGGTGTTAATAATACGTGTGTTTGTTATTACATTGACATTTTGAGGTGCAAGACATCTCGGCACATTACAAACTCGGGACATGTCCACTCGACATAGTGCAAACTCGGCACATTACAAACTCGGCATATTACAAACTCGGTACATTCATAATAAAAATGTATCAGATTTATTATTGTGCCAATAATGACTTTCATTTCATTTGAAATATACTTAGAAAACTATATGAACAATTTATACTGTTATAAATGGCTTAGCAAAAACGGTATAACTTAAATGTGTTTTTGTAAATAATAACAAATGTTTAATTATAGATACTATAAATACGTGATAAATGACTTAAATAAATCATAATGTAAACATATTTCATATTTCAGGCATTATAGTGAATGTTAACATGGTTAATAAGGAAACAAGTAACTGTTGTACTAATATCTTGTTTTTTTATAATAAACAAAGTATTATTGTATCTTAATCCTTCTACTTGCATTTTAGCGATAACACAAATGCGTTATAAAAAATTGTTAACACTGTCAAGAATGTGTAGATGCAGAATTCAGACTAAATTTATTTTGTCGATATAGTGTTGAGACATATTTAGACTTCTTTAATATCATTAAGAAGGTGTCAAGATATATTCAGACATCTTTCAGACTGTCGATAAAGTGTCGCGAAATATTTAAATTATGTAAAAACTGTTAAGATATATGTCGAGTAAAATCAAGTAATAATGCAGACACTCGAGATAAATCTTGAGATCCTAGATACTTATCTAAGACAAATTCAGACTTCGTCAAGAGTTTTTACAAAAAAATCAAACAAAAAGAAAATGTCAAGTAAATATTCATGCAAATTCAGACCAAAAATGGACTTTTCAGACTTTTGGACCTTTGACTTTGTAGTCTAGTCAGGACAAGAACAGTTGTTTTGCATTCGTTTGATGTGTTTGAGATTTTGAATTTTGTAATTTGATAAGGGACTTTCGATTTAAATTTTCTTTAGAGTTCTGTTGTTTTTGTTATTTTACTTTTTTTCATATCCAACTTGATATGAAGGATACCCGATAATCATATATTGACTTATATTTAGACACAAAAAATAACTGCAGATAACAAAACTGTCTAACAAGAGAGATGATTTTTAGTTTTCGATTGTGATGCTTCTATGTAGCATTATTCTAGCAACGTTGCATCCGTATCATCAAACGATATTCAAAAGCATACGTTTTTTTATCACGATATCCTACATATATTATTACTGCCTACACGAAAGTTATTAACTTAATAATCCAACGTAGTAAAGCTGAAGTAATCTTCAAACTTCTCCGTCTTCCCCGGTTGTCATGTTTCAAAGGTGACTGGAAGGCATTTGTTTGTCTTATGGTGTTTTCCTGTTTCTCCCATGGTTTTGTCGGTTACTGATTAGATAATGGATTTTGAGTATCCTTTTTGCATCTGTCGGCACCGTGCCGTAACGAAATAGTCAGTAGTTTGCTTCCATTTTCAAACAGCCTTTTCAATTGCTGTTTTTAACCTAGAATTTATCGAACATAAAAAGGCTCTCTAACTCAATAAAAACGATTCGTGTCAGAAGTGGTTAACACACCATTTGTATAACTTATATGTTCGAAATAGGAATAATGTAAAGACCATTACAAATCTTATTCAATAAAAAAAATGTAACAATTAAGATTAAGATTAAGATAACATGTTATTATTTAAATACATTTTTGCGCCTGTCCCAAGTCAGGAGCCTCTGGCCTTTGTTAGTCTTGTATTATTCTAATTTTAGTTTCTTGTGTACTATTTGGAAATTAGTATGGCGTTCATTATTACTGAACTATTATATATTTGTTTAGGGGCGAGCTGAAGGACGCCTCTGGGTGCGGGAATTTCTCGCTACATTGAAGACCTGCTGGTGACCTTCTGTTGTTGTTTTCTTATTTGGTCGGGTTGTTGTCTCTTTGACACATTCCCCATTTCCATTCTCAATTTTATGTTCTATCATTTGAAAAACAAACTCATATGATCAAGGTTATGTTCTACTTACATATATCCCAATGCCACGTTGTTCTTGAAAAAATTATCGGGCACGTTAGTTAAATAGTTGTTCGATAAATCCCTACAATAAATAAAACAAATCTGTTTTTTTTTTCAATTACATGTCTTTGATTTCAAAAACTTACAGAAAACAGAAGACGTACTTATAGGAGAGCGATTCGTATATATACATGTACAAGTACATATAAAAGTTTCGATAGTTCAGGCATTCCTACATTGAAGTAAAAGTTTTACACTTAACTGTAATATTCTAAACACCTACAGAGGAAGAGTGTATAGGAAGGTACATTGTACATACACAATGTCACAATGTCAACAAAACAATAAGCTCATCTGTAAAGCAATAACTTGCTTTCTAAGTGAAACAAATCTATTTACCAGTTTTTTAATGATGTTTTATTTCATAACATTTTATTTCATGAATTTGCTGGTTGTTAAGTTTTATAGATACCTTTTAGATAGACGGAATCATTTAGGAAATATCAAAGAACTCATTAAACCTTTTATATATACATATATTCAAAATGGGCATGTCATAATAACGCAGATGATGCATTATATATACATTCTGAATTGGTGAATTGTTCGGACGTTAATCATACAAAGGAATCAGAGAATTAAAAAAAAATATAATTGATTTTTTGAAACTCATTGTTATGATCTACAATGTTTATGCATGTTTACATTATTTCGAGCTTTTTCAGGCATAACAAATTTCGCTTGTAGTATACATGTTATTGTAATTACCGTCAAATTGTTTAATTTAACACTATCCCTATAAATGATTTCAGAGCTTATCTGGAGGTTATATATATATTCAAACAGGTGTCAAATACAGTAAAATAAAAAGGCATCTCGGTATGTCATTTACTTTTTTAGTAGATAATTAGATAAGAAGCTCAGCGAGAATATTCCTCTCCGAACACGGAGTCGGGCTTCAGCTTGCCCCTAGACAAAAATGTGTTTAAGTTCAGTGAACATTGACATCGCACTAAAATTTAAAGTATATAGATGAACTAAAATTGTAAAAATATATCATCGTGTTAAAACGATAGTCAAGAGCTGGCGTTAATATCATATGTTTTTTTAATAAAGTGTTACTGCTTTTGAGGTAGCGACATCAATATGTATCAAAGAAGTAAAGTTGAAGGATTCTCTTCAACAACTGTACGGATGTCATCATAAGTTTGTTATGGAATATATTTATGTCACAAATAACTACTGACATGCTTCAGTTGTCGGAGCAACAATAATGACATAAAGTCTGAAGGGCAAATGATCTAACACCTGTAAGAGTTATCATTGTCTCTTGCTAATGGTATCACGACTGATTCAACATATGGACCATTCACTGTCTGCCTGTCCGGAGCGTCTGCAATCATCCTCATATGTTGGTTACATTATTGATATGTATTGTTTTATGAAGATAAGTGTCTTCTCTTATGGTTGATTTTTTTTCTATTTCCGCCATGATTTTGTCGATTTCTGATCGACTCATGTATTTTGATTGTCCCTTTTGTATCTCCCGCCTTTGTGAAATAACAAACTAGTCAGCTTGACATTTGATAGCTTTGTTAAACAATACTTACACTTGTAGCAAAGCAAAGTTAGAGGAGAACAGATTAAGTGGCAAGGTCGTCAACGAGTTCCTATCTAGGAATCTTTAAAAAATGTAAATATAAATAGTATCGGGAAAAAATATATAAATACAAAAATAAAAAAATAAAAGTATACGCTGTTATAAACCCGAACAGAAAGAGTAGTTGTGCATTCTTATAGCCAAAACACAAACACATACGATCGGTTGCGCTTAACAACTTGTTTTGATATTTATATTTCATTTGACATTATAGACACTACATCTCCGAAATATAAAAAAAGAGCAGTGAAAAATCATTTAAATATCAATGTTACCTGACGCTGATAATATTGTTTGAAATGTCATATGGGAGATAAATTGCTTTATATCTAAAATATTGTGCTATTTTACTATGCCCATGTATTATATCAAACAATTGCTTATAAGTCACTGTGGTGTTTATTTTAGACATAACGAGTCTTGAACATGAATACTAGTGACCTTTAACAAAAATGATCATGTTGATATAAAAAAATTCAACAAACTTCCACCATATTTGCAAACAAACTTAATAGCTTGTATTGATAAAGGCTGACAAATTTCTTAATTTAGAAAATCATAATGAAAAATATTTAACAAAAACCATATTCGAATAAATGCAGTGGCGAAAACTGCACTAATCTAGGTCGTCGCCTTTCAACATCGGAACTATATGTCATTTTTATGTAGAATAATCAAAATAACTTGTCTCGATCTGCGCAGCAAAATTGCATAAATCTAACCTCAAATCCTATATTCGCTAGTATTGTATCAAATCGCTAAACATGTTATACCCTTATAAAATAAACTTTTCCATCTCAATTTGACTAGTGTGTACATGTTGTATATTTCAAAAGAAATACCGAGAGAGATTTGAAATCATGGTACGAAATACAAGCCCTGGATTATCGTATCGAATGGGAGATACATACTCCGTATGTAAGGGCTGCTGGAATGTTGCTGCAAAGAATATGAAAAGTTCAAAATTTGGAAGCTGAAATGAACTCTTTTGTCATTATCAATGTCTAGATGTAAGTCAAGATATGAGGCAGACTTAACTATATCTAGTGTATCCTTTATCTCAAGTTCGATTCAGCAGTTGTGTTCAACATAGTCATAAAATTTTGAACTATTTAGTGAGACAACGTCATCTATATAGTGAAAATCAAAGTAACATAATACTGCTAACTTCTTTTCTTTTTCCCTAAGAAATTCGGCAAACCTACTGACATGATTACATTTAGTGTTTACTTACACATTTGTCAATGCAACATTACTCTTGAAAATAACTTCAGGTACGCTAGTTAAATTGTTTTCCGATAAATGCCTACATCAGATAAAACAAACAACAATTTATTATCAGATCTTCATTCCAAAGACCCTTTGAAGTGAAATAATGTATGTCCAAGTTGGCTAACGATTTTGTATTGTACTATA
Organism: Mytilus edulis; assembly: GCA_019925275.1. Taxonomy (NCBI): domain Eukaryota; kingdom Metazoa; phylum Mollusca; class Bivalvia; order Mytilida; family Mytilidae; genus Mytilus; species Mytilus edulis. The sequence goes on from CM034362.1 coordinate 60,679,544, forward strand.
AAAAAGAAGATGTGGTATGATTGCCAATGAGATAACTAACTTATTTGTATAAACAAACCGAAATTAAGATAGTCAACCTTGTCATTTGTTGGTTGTCTCATAACAGTTGTCGATTGTCTTGTTTCCACTTGTAATGTGCCTGTTTCTTCTTATTGACAAAGTGTTGCCGGTTTCAGTTATCGTCTATCTTATTTAATTAATTTATAACGTTTAATTTGATTGGTGCATGATCATGACATTGTAAAAACTGTTTGTTCTCTTTTCAATAAGTTTTAGTTGTATTAGGATGTTTGGTCGCTGTGCATATTCTCGTATACCAAATTATTTTTAGACCATAGTTATCATGTACTCTGAACGTTATATTAAACTGTGAGATACTGAAAAATATCTTACAACAGTAAATTATACGATATAACACCGGATAGAAATATCTCTATTAATGATATATGAGGTATATTCCGGATGTAATATCGAGTATCCTTAGAACAAGAAACCTTTATTTTTGGTCTACCAAAAAGGTCTTAAAAAAATAAAAAAATATTTAAGTAAGATTCACAAAAAATTAAAACCGTATTCAGTTTATGTTAATCCATTTGCAATCATGTTAATACCAATCAAATATATTCATTTGCGGTTATTTATGTTATTTGAAGATATGGTTAACGGAATTCCTTTGTTCGAAATTAAGTGCAAAATACTAAAGATGTGACAAAACCAGTTAAAAAAATGTCGATATCTTTTACGTTTAAGTAGCATGTAGTAATAACAAGGACAAGATAACAAAACGTTGTAGAGAGACGGTATTGTCTGAGAGGAGGCAAAATCAAACGCACCTTAACAATTAACATCAGTTACCTTTTTTTGACAACCTGATATTCATTTTGTTTGTATTCTTAAGAAATTTCTATAGAGTAAAAATAGGGGTAAATATTTCCTAAGGGGAAATTTGATGTACAGAAATTTATATACAGGACATTTGGAAATCAGTAATTTTCCTGAGAAGAAATTTGTGGCATCAAATTTCCCTAAAGGAAAAATGTTTGTCAAAAATTTCCTTAAAGGATATGGTAGTTGACAAAATGTCCTCACAGGTAAACTTATTTCCTCGTTGGAAATGTGATGCAGCAAATGTCCTCAAAGTAAAAAAATTGATGCAGCAATTTCCTTAGGGAAATATTTTTTCTATCAGGAAGAAAAAAAATCCCTCAAGGAAAAGTCTTTTTCCAAGAGGGAAATTTGATTTACCTTGAGGAAAAAAAAATTCCTCTGAAGAGATGTGCAGAAAAAAGAGGCATTACTTTTTCAACAGTGGTGCTAGAGCCAAATATTTTAGGACAAATATCAGGGAACAAATACCAACCATGTTATCAAATTCCTTTTGACCTACTTCCAAAAATTAGGTTGGCAAATATTGCACTCAGCGGAATTGCAAACTTGTCCCGGAAACTGTTCTATGCTCGACAACACACAACATCCCCCATTTTTGGGACAAGCCTCAGAAACTTACCAATGTAATGTAAAAGCTTAATATTCAAGCAGAATCGATACAAATAAGTATTATATATGATCGTTTATTTTTTATTTCGGAAAGAAACTGCATTTTTTTAACGATTCACTCAACAGATTGAGAAATGAAACATTCAGAAGACAAAATATATCTATCGACACGGAAATTTGACAAATGATTTATTAACTTGTTGCTGTAAAAAGTAAATACACACACTGTACATGGGTTATTGTTCCCAAAACACTTTGTTAGAAATACTTACAGTATTTGTAAATTCAAGTTGTTAGCAAAAATATTCCTTGGTAAACTATCTATATTGTTGAATCCGAGACGTCTATAAAATGGAAAATTTAAAAATGAAAGATTTAGATATCTGTGCTCACTTGTACATGGAAATGAAAAAAAGTATAATGCAAAAGTACAAATAAATATTGTTTTTGCACAACTAATACACAAACCTTAGAATCAAAGAAGTTCAACGAATTATCGGACAATTTTTGAAACCAGTGCTATGGCACATAAAACAAATACTTTTGTTTTTGATCACGAGTTCCAAACTTTGTTTTTTATTTCAATTTTAGGATGCACTTTTCCTTTTATGACGTTTGTATTGGCAAATTTTGTTCTTCAAACAGCGGATTTCGAACCCTTTGTTTTGTCACTTTATGGCAACTCCACCTGCACCGTTTCAAGCGACTAAGACCACTTGACCATTAAGACTTTATTAAGATATAGATTTTGGTGGTCATGTAAACGCATAATAACAACGGACATCTCCCATGAATTGACGACATCACACCAGGTGTATTAGATGGTGTACCTTTCAGTTCAGCGATTTTGTCTGTCGTAAATCCCAATTTAATAAATTTAATATTCTTGCACGTGTCAATAACACAAGTTTATTTTATTTTTTTGAACTTTGCCTATGATAATATAAGCGTCACAAAAAAAACGTAATTTTTTGTGGCGTTGTTCTATTCTTGTGACACGCAGTTCATACTTCGTTTGTGGTGTCCTAGTGTAATGTATTTGTTAACATGCGCTTCCTTGTTGTAATGTTCTTGTATATTATTTATTTATGTATTTTTCTCTGCTGAGTGTTCTTGTGTTTGTTTGTATTGTATTTTTGTCAAGTAGTGTCATTTATGCGGTATTGTTAACATTGCAATGTTAGTGGGGAGTTTAATCAATCATAAAGCCAGGTTCAACCCACCATTTATTCTTACAATGTCCTGTACTAAGTCAGAACTATAGCAGTTGTTATAAAATAGATCGTTTCTATGAATGTTGGCGTTTGTTTTTGTTACAGTTCAGTGCTTCTGTTGTTCCGTTGTTTTCATCTTATCATTGATGTGCGTTCATTATTTTAAAAGTGTAACCCGTATTTACTTTTTTCTTGGTCGATTTTCGGATATTAAACATTTGTGTTCTACTGTTGCCTTTATAATTATGTTAATCACCATGCCGTCACATCAAATTTGATTATGATTTCGATTGAATTGAAATATTGTGAAATATTTATTTCCATATGTTTTCAGAAAAAAAAACCAGTAGTACTAAAGATCAGACTGTCGTAATTACGGTTAACGCATACATAATATCATAAGGTCGGTCGACAAAAACGTATGTCTTGATTCATAAATGAACTGTGCATTAAATGTTTCCTCGAAGAAAAATAAAGCTTTTAGTCAGCATGGCACTTGATAGTTTTTGGTAGAAGTTATCGATAATCAATACTTACAGGTGTTCTAAAGCAACGTTAGAGGACAACAGATCACTTGGCAAAACCGTCAAAGTATTTCTTTCAATGGATCTTTTAAAAAAAGAAAAAAATAATAATTGTTTAAGACATAATTAAATACAAATATTAAAAGATAATAGTTTACGCTTTAGTGACGTCAAAAACAGTGAAATTTTGTATGCATATAACATGTATAAGTATTCAAAAGAACAAAAAAAACCTGCGGTCGATTGTTTCGCCTTACAACTTTAGAACTACGCTATAATAATAGATATCAGAGTCAACTATAAACACTTTCTTTCCTCAAATATTAAAGATTATCAAAATAAATCAGGAATAGTCAAAGTAAGCTTTGTTCCACAATTTTGAAATATTACGTATGAATGTCACTAGAGGATGCTAGAATTGTTTGGAGTGGCATATGAAAATTAATTGAATTATAACTGAATAAACTCATCATAGATACCAGGATTGATTTTTTGTATTTGCGCCAGACAAGTGTTTCGTCTACATAAGGCTCATCAGTGACGGTCGAATAAAAAAAAAGTTAAAAAGGCCAAATAAAGTACGAAATTGAAGACCATTGAGGACCACAAATTCCTAAAAGTTTTGCCAAATACAGCTAAGGAAATCTATTCATGAGGTAGAAAAGCCTCAGTAATGCAAAAATGTAAACTTTGGGCCTTGCCATATCAGTAAATGGTGAATGGAGATGTTTATTATTGCAAAATGTACCCGAACATTATTTTTCCCTTCAAGCGCATTTAATTTTAACTCAAACAGACAATTTTGATGAATCTGAATTATGTATATGTAACCATACAAAATATTAAAGTGTTATAAAATATTTATTCAATCGTATTTGGCCCCCAACAACTAGGTAAAAGAAGCAGGTTTTAATTCAAATCAGAAAAGGAAATTATAGACCCTGATTTACAATGCATTGTGGGGAACACTTGCTAATATCCCAAAATTAGTCATATGATTAAAAATTAATATAGTGATTAAATAATACTATGATTAAAATAAGATGAACAACACAATTTATTCATTGTACTCGCTAATCATGCGATTAACTTTTAACGACTCGTTAAAATAAGTCATATGATTAGTTTTCCCAGTATTTTGAAGTTGTATATCCAATTGATGGATTTAGGCTCACGACGTTTAGGCCTTTAGATAACACATTTCGCAGATAAGTGTTTTTGACAATGTTTAGGTCACCGGTAATATCATATATAGGCAGCCGGATGATATATGTTAAGATCCTGCAACAGGTGTTTGTAATTATAAAAATTACTTTCAATTGGTTTGGTATATGTTTATGAAATGATAAGTATAGGCTGATCTTTTAAATAGGGAGGTATTTTCGAGTGATATAATTCATGGTGAAGGATATTGCCGAAGTTGATGGAATGGAGACCTTTGTTAGCAGAGGAAAGTTAAAGAAAGAATCTTTTATTCTTTTCATCTTTTCCTATGCGAACTGATTTGAAAAAGTTGTGATTTGCAATATCCGAAATGATAGCTGTTAGTTTGTATTGTTTTGAATGAGGGTTATTAACAGTTGTCTCCTAACATAATTTGTACAGATAATGAAATTTTGAAAGGTGTAATACATAAAGCTTCGAGCAAATGTGATGAATACCGAACGGCTTTTGTATAAATGGCAGCAGGTCAGGCGCCTTAATTTGCAGTCAGGCCACCTTATACTATGTATCAAAATCTCTGAATGAGGCATGAGTATGACACGATAATGTATACCATGTACAATCAATCAATTAATCAATGACAACTCTTGTATAATTTTACTGATATCACGTTGTAGTTATTGTATGACTATTGTCTAAGTTTGATATATGTTTCGTTTTTAATGACCATCACACTTCTTTTATCTTTTATACCGGAGAAAACATGTTATTTTCACAAATGTTTTACGTGCTTAAATGTTGAAAAATAACTTTGTTCTTATGAAATGTTTGTTCTTTGCAGCGCACAATTTCATTTGTGTGGTAGAGTTGCTCTTGCATGCATATCTTTGTGGCCTTCAATTATGTTGTTGTCGTCGGGCTGTCTGTCATATTTATTTTTTCGTTTATGTTTATCATACATTGTAGAAGGGCGACCATTATATGCTCTGCCCCGGGGATAGGAGTGGCAGATGGGTTTTGAAAAAGAAAATTCTGACCTGCTATATGTATGACAAATATTTTTTTTATAACTATGCACATGAGAAACAAACGAATTGTATGTCTGGTGACTCATAAGTATTGGTATTCTTATTCCCGAGTTGAATCACTGTGGATACTTTAACGGCCAGGCTAGTTTTTTTATTGCTTAAGTAGTAACCTCCCTTGTTAATGTGATAAAGTAATGAAATATATATTTACTATCTTTATAGTATATTTCATTGAATAATTCAAATTTGTAATCCATTTAATATTCAAATTTTACAATTTGTATTTCTTATTATTGATAAAAACCAAAACAATAAAAGTTTTTACTTCGTTTATCACCTTATTACGATTCATTAGTCAGGCGGAATAGTTTGTCTTCTTTTCAAATCTTTGAAATTATAATAATCCGTTAACTAAAACGACCTACGTTGACAATATTCATTTTTGATGAATATGAAAATTAAAACGAAAACAAATAGACGAAAATATACACGGACCTCCCATCTTCGTATAATTCAAACATGAAAATATTGATAATATCGGAAAAAACTAATAAAAGATATAAACAAAAATCAAAGGATGATAGTATCCACTTTTATAAGCTCGAACAGAGAGAGTATTTTTGCATACTAATAGTCCAAAGACAAGACATTACAAATAGTTGTCGCGTTTCACAATTTTTTAATATTTCTGTTTAATTTAATATCATAGACATGATAGACACTACTTCTCCGAAATATTACAATGATTTATAAAGGGTTCAGGAACAGCAAAAAAGTATACTTATGACTTTCGACATAATTACCAAAAAATCTATATTTGGTATTGATAGATGCTGATAAACTAATTAAATTATAAAATCAAAAGAAAACTATTTAACAAAACCATATTCGAAGAATACGGGGGCGAAACCTGCACTTATCTTGGTCTCCTTTCAACATCGCTACAACATGTATTTTTTTAAAGAATATGTCAAAATTACTTTTCTCGATCTGCGCAGCAAAATTGGATTGTTCAACAAAAAATTCTGGATTCGCTCGTCCAATGTATCGAGTCAAATCGCGGAACATGATATAGCGTTATAAGATCAACTGAAAAGGCATGCTGGATTTTCAATCTCAATTATACTAGAGAGATGTGAACATTCCTATATGTAATGCTGTTATGATTTTCGATTTTCAAATTTTATTGAATATCAATATTTTTACCAGTATTGTATCTTTATAAAATGCTATAGCTTTTCTTTTTCTTTTTTTCCCTTTTTTTGTTGATATCAGAAAAATGTTCGCTGAGTATTTGATTTACATTGCGTAAACTGTTTGATGAAGTCATTGTGTATTGAAATTTTCCAAGGAAACTCAAAATAAGTCCTCATAAAATGAAAATTGAAATGCTGAATCTTGTTTTTAATTCCTCTGAATTTTAAAGATGAAGAAATGGATCTTATTTCACTGTCATGGATAACAACAGTACCAAAGTTGAATAAGAATATAAGGATAACAAATTATGCATTAGGCAAATACAATTATGTATGTAAACATACTGACATGATTACAATTATGTTTACTTACAAAAGTCTCAATGCCACGTTGGTCGTGAAAAGAGCATCAGGAACGCTAGTTAGATTGTTGGTCAATAAACTCCTGCATTAAATGTAAAACAAAGTCAGGAACATCACATGTTTATCTTTTTCGTTCTGTTGGTTGATAACGTTTAATTTGGCAGTATGCATTGACTTCTCCCTGTTTCATATTTTCATTGGAGTTCGGTATTTTTATTATACTTGTTTTTCATAATAATAAAAATGTGAATCAATAATCAACTTTGACCTTGCTGTACTTTGAACAACACATCATAAGGAAGTTATATACTAGTATTCAGTTATTCCCTTATTTCATGTTTTCATCATACCAAGAATTAATCAAACAATGATATTTCAACTCTAAACAACGCGTCAGAAAACGAAAACTTAACCTTTTATTTATAATATGACAACTGTCATATTCCCGACTTAGTACAGGAATTTTCGTATGTAGAAACTGGTGGATTAAACCTGGGTTTATAAACATGCGCGAGGTTGTTCATTCAGTAAAACTTGCGATTTTTATGGGGTATAGAATTGCTTATTGTCCAATTTGGAAGTAATGTTTGTACACATAGACGGATAAAAAAAATGGCCAAAAGGTTAAGATTAGTCTTTTTATTTCTTGGCACAAATATCGACGCTGTCACAAATTGAATTAACTTGTAAAAGTACAGTTTTGTACCAGATGCCTTCAAGACGAATATCTAACTTATTTGTTTGAATTTCTCTAATTGAATAAGAACAATTAACTGTAACGATAATGAGTATGGAATTTGTTATTATTCTGTATATATGTTTTTCATTTCAGACATTCAGTTTCAATATATTAAGTCCTTCCCGCAGTAGGACACGTTCGGTATATTTATTTCTCATAGCAAACGATTTTTCATAAGTGGGTTTAATTTCGAAAAGCACACGAGTCTTAAACATTGTTAAACATGGACTCGTATGACCATTAAAACAAGTGGTATTAATAAATAAATCTTAAACACTTCCAACATAATTATGTATTGATAACGACTGCAAAGCTTCAATCAAGTATAAGAGTCATAATGAATAATATACAGGTTTAACATATTTACCGAAAACAAAATTAAAATGTAAGCGTGGGGTCGCATCTAAACATCGCAAGAAAATGTATTTTTTTGTCATAGAATATGTAAATAACTAGTCCAGCTCTACTAATCAAAATTGCATGTGTCACACACCTCAAATCCTAGATCCGCTCATATGGTGTCCATTAGTTATACATACTGAAGTGTTTTTAAGATGAACGGAATAAGCATGTTGAATTACCTATATCAAGAATCTGAGGTTGTACATGTTGTATATTTCGAGAACCTAGGACAGATTTCAACATCGCGCAACTACATTTTTATAAGTGATGATTATATTTACTCTCATAATTCAATACTGTTTGCGATTTTTAAATTCTGTTAAATACTTATATTTGTACTATTGTTTTGTCTTAAGACAAAACTTAAAAGCCGGCTGTTTTTGTCATATTTGGGGCGGAATATCAAACACATTCGTTGATTGTTTAATACACATTGCATAAATTGTTTGATGTTGTCATCGTGCATCAATTTTCACATGGAAACACACCAATTCAAAACGGAACTTCCTTGTCACATGGAAAATTCAAGGTTAAAAAACATTAAACGAATAGAAAAAAACATTTCATATTCCTGACTTGGTACAGGCATTTACTTATGTATAAAATGATGGAATAACGTTGAAGTTATCTCTTTGAAATTTTACGGATGTGATCAAGAGATAGTTATGTAATGTCTGTGTCACTGATGTCTACTGCAATGTTTCAGTTGTCGGAGCCACACTCCCGTCGGGTTTTCTAGATTGTCGTATAATTAAATACAATACAAAATAGATTGGCACTAACTTGAACAACATGACGGGTTCAACATATAGAATATGCACTGGCTACCTGACGGGTGCGACTGGATTCACCTCCATTAAGGTGTTTGTATTGCTCACTCTTTAATTTACATGTGTAGTGTGTTGTAGATTGTTGTTTGTTGTTTGCCTTCTTCTTTTGCAATGGTTTTGTCGGTTTCTAATCGACTCATTGATTCTGATTGTCTCATTTATATCTGCAGTGTAAGTACAATAACGAACTGGTAAGTATTTTTACATTCATGTTCAATTTTTCTTTTCATTCTTCTGAATCAAAAGATTAGCATAGCAAATGTTTTATTAGGTAAATACTATCCCGTCAACAAACAACGCAAATCATTGAAGTTATGTTCTACTTACAAAATTGTCAATGCCGAGTTGTTCCTGAAAACACCATTAGGTAGGCTAATTAGATTGTTGTTTGTAAAATACCTAAATTGAAATTAAAAAGAGTACAAGCCGATGTTTACTCTTAAATGTCTTAGATTTTTAACACTTACGAAAAAAAGTAGAAATACTTATAGGAGAGTAAACATTATTATATTGTATTTATATATATATAAGTACATAGAATGTGTCGATTGTAAAGGAAGAAAACCTAAACCACCAGACAAGTAAAGGCAATCAAAAACTAATTTTACAGAGACTAACGTAAAAATCCAACATTAAAAGTATGTGTTAGACACCAACAATGACCAAATATGTAAAATTTATGAAAGATACGTTGTTTCCTCTGTTAATCTTTCCTTTCAGATGACGAAAAAATGGCAGAGTATAAGAAAAAATATTCAGTGTCTGCAAGCATGGTATACACGTGGTCAAAACGAAAGTAGACTGCATAAAATATATGAAATTAAAATAATTTATAAAAACTAGTCAGTAAATGAACAGAGTATCGAATGAAATAAGTTCGCTGTATCTTGCCAAGGTCCCATTCTCAACACTCACCCTGGAATTCGTTCCTCATTTACGTTTTTTGCAGGCATCCTGTCAGATTAAATTTTAACACTGGCTCCACAGTTCCTTTGGAGCCCGGAGCCCACGTTGCTGGAGCCAGGATCCCTACCTCTAAAGCATGCATACCTATCACTGGAGCCATTGGCACAAAACCCTGTTTGAATGGAACCCCTAATTTGGAGCCTAGGACACACAAATTTGCTCAAAGTCAAAGGAACCCTTAAAACGACCGATATCTATTTTAAAAAAATACTGATATCCAAACACTGGTATGTCTTCATATCAAATAAATACCATGGTGTTAAATGAGGATATTCGTTCACTTTAGTGCAATCTTTGGATAGCATTTTATTTTTAGATAATATACATTCAAGTTCTTCATTGATACTTTCTTTTACATTCAAAGATTCCTTTAACCTGGACTTTAGAGTTGAACATGTAATATACGACCTTCAGTGACGACTCGGGTCAGGTGACTACTTTTACTTTCGATTTGAAAAACCCATGCAAGAGTGAATATAGGTCTCAATGTTTCATTTTACGATCTCTGTTTTCCTGATTGTTTTACCATTTTTTTCATGATATGCACTCCATAAAACATGTATTTTTATGTATTTTTCTTGGTGAAGTGCCTAAATATCACTGCGAAAATGTCATTGCCGAGTTGTTCCTGAAAACATCATTAGGTACGCTGTTTAGATTGTTGACGTTCAAATGACTAAATAAGAATGAAAAAAGTACAAACCGATGTTTATTCTTAAATGTTTTAGATTTTAAACCCTTACAGAACAAAAAGAAGAAATACTTATAGGAAAGTAATTGTATAGCGATTAACGTATTAATACAGCCAACAATTTATAACAAGATCTGCATTCCAAAGTGCCTTTGAAATAAACAAAAAAATAGTAACCGATAGTCTAACGATGTTTTTGTTTCGTAAAATGATTTGAATAAACAAGGAAAATTTAAAAAAAAAATAGTCAGTGCACGTGGCTGGTTGCCTTATAACAAATGCTGATTGTCTTATGTCCTATCAGTATGTGTTTGTTACTAAATAGCTGACATCAGCACCACTTTGTCTTAACGTCTGTATTGTTTGATGCATGTTATTGACATCCGATTTTTGTCAAGACTGTTTGTTATCCTTATGATAAAGTTTAGTCAATTGTGATTTTTGGTCGCTCAGCAATATTTTAATCATTGTTATTATACAAATCAAAATATAATTATAGTTCAGCTGGTCATGTTATTAATGGTGACCATCGTATTGTAGCAAATGGACAGTAAAGAGAGTTTTAAGCCTGGAACCAAAATATAGAATTTCCAAGCCAATCAACTAGACAAAAAGAACTTATGGTTACATGGATGCAGATGAGGACTATGTTAGAAGTGGGTTAAGCGTGAGCCAGATTAACCAGAACTGTACACATGGTCTGAATGGATCAATACTATTCGATCATGCATTCCGAAGCACATTCAGAAACTTCTTTGAACACAAGGGTTTCTAATGCATTCAAGAACCAGGAGGTTGTGGATTATTTATCGCCTTTTCATTACAAATATGTCGTAAATCCATCAGATACAGCCTCCAATAATATTGTTATCATATATAAAAACCATTATTTGGAATGTCTCACAAAAGAGCTTGGAATAAACAGCAAAACTGGTAGTCATACATATTCCTTAACATCATTGACAAAGGACGAAATGTTAGAAAATCTTTCTTTTAGTATTAACTTCAAAGAAAACAAGGAAATTCTACCGTCAACATACTAGAAACCAATACTTTACAATACTCCTTATAAAGAACAGTACATAGCAGGATCATCAAAATGTTTCTAAAGTGCTGACTACAGTACTTGCAACCTTAGGCGTAACTGTTTGATGGATGCTTTTTGTACATCAGGATTGGTTGTTTTATTTCTTAAAATATGCTTAATTTCAGGGGAAAGTTACTAAAACTTTTTTCTCATTGCTTAAAGTTGCAAATATTTCTTCTTTTATATAAGTATAATGCAATATCATTTGCAATCATACATTTTAAATGTCTGTAGATATTTAATTTGATATAAAAGTTGATTATATAAGGATAAAGATACTTTAAGTTTAGATTGTGTAGAATACAAGAATGCAATTATTTCTTTATTATACCGGAAATCATGAACTGCCCATTGATTTAAGTACTTTTTCTAAATCAGGATTGGTTGTTATTCATAAAATATGCTTAATTTAATGGAAAAGATATTAACATTTTGTAATGAAATTCCTCAAAATGCTATTTTACTTCTTTTATATCCGAAATAATGAAATGTCATTTGCGATCAGTCATTATAAATGCATTCAGATAATTAAGTGTATATGAGATGTAAATAATAAAGGGATAAATACACATGTATATTTTATCTTTTGTTTGTGTTGAAAAAGAATGTAATTTCATATTCATTTAAATGGTAATCATGAACCGCCATTTCATTTTATAACTTTTTGTACACCAAGATGGATAGTATTTTACAAATAATGATATATATCCCAGAAAAGATAGTAAAAACTGTGTTTAGATATGCCAATATTTCATCTTTTTATCCAAAATAATGCAATGTTATTTGCCGAATTCTTGACTGCCAATTGATTTGAGTTTTTTTTTCCATAAAATATGCGGAATATCAGGGAAAAGATACTAAATATTGTTATGCATTGCTCAACAATACAAATTTTTTTTCCTTAATATCAGAAATAATGCAATGTCATATGCAATCAGTCATTATAAATGACTTTAAATAATCAGTTTTTATGTAAGATGTGAATAATATAAGGATAAAGGTACCTTAACTGTTTTTGTGTTGAAATACGAATGCAATTATTTCTTTTTCATAAAGGAAATCATGGTCCAACATTAGATGTTAGTACTTTTTGTCCATCAGGATTGGTAATTTTTCACAAAATATGCTGAATGTTTGGGAAAAGATACTAAATTGTGTTCGCATAGCTTAAACATGCAAATATTTCTTCTTTTATATCAGTAGTAATGCAACGTCATTGGCAACAAGTCATTATGAATGCCTTAATGGAATTAATGTCGTTTAAAATGTGATTACTATAAGAATAACAATACTAACACATTTGTTTGTATTGCATAAGAATGCATTTATTTCTTTATTTTAATCGAAATCATGAACTGCCTTTTAATTTTTATACTTAGGATTGGTTTATTTTCATAAAATATGCGGAATTTCAAGGAAAAGCTACTAAACATTTGGTTGAATTGCTAAAAGTTTTTCTTCTTTAATATCAGAAATAATGCAACGTCATATACAATCAGTAATTATGAATGCCTTTAGATAATTAGTTTTATGTCAGATGTGAACAATATAAGGATAAAGATACTTTAACTTTTGTTTGTGTTGAATAAGAATGCAATTATTTCTGTATCATTGTGGAAATCATGACCTGCCATTTGATTTTAGTACTTTTTGTACAACTGGTTGTTTTTCATAACATATGCTGAATTTCATCGAAAAGATATTAAAAATGTTTGTTTGAATTCCTGAAAATGCAAATTTTCTTCTTTTGATCAGAAATAGTTGAATGTCATTTGCAATCAGTCATTATCAATGTATTTAGATAAGTAATTTTATATAAGATGTGAATAACATAAGGAAAAAGATAATTTAAATTTTGTTTGTGTTGAATAACAATGCAAATATATCTTTATTTTAATGAAACTCATGGTGCACCATATAAAATTTGAATTATATAGAGATTGAGATATCTTATATCTTCTTTATGTTGAATTAGAACGCATTTTTGTTTCTCCATCTCATTAAGATCTAATTACACAAAATACATCATTGGATATAAATATTTTTGTTCGGTTGTTAAAAATAAACCAACAAAAAAAATGAATTTTAAAGGGTAGATATAATTTGTTTGTTTACATTGTTTTCGAGTCTCCAACTTGCATATTTCTTTATTTTATTGAAAACAGTACACCGAAATTCACAATAAATGATCATTTCATTTCATTTGTCAGAGCATTTTCTGACAAAAAATGTAAACAGTCACGATATCGAGTTTGAAAAAAATAACCTAAATATAAACGACAATCATGATCACAATTCTTAAATACTATTTAAAGTTAGATTTACCTACATACTTTTCATCTCAGTTAGTTCTTAAAATTTTGTTGAATGATTAATAATTAAATGCCGAGCTTCTGTCCTTGAACGATTTGAATTTTTCCGTGGCGCCATTTTAAGTAAATGAAACGAAACTAAGATTCCGTAATTTGTATGAGTTCAACATGTGACGTAGTAGAGTTCAATTCGTCAGAAAGATCAATCCGTCCGATCAGTTAAATAGTTTTACTATAAGTCTGATGGATCGTTGACGTGAGTTTGACGCGAACTTGACTAAATCGGTGACTGATCGATGATCGCTGATTGATCGCTAAAATAGTAACGCCTATGGTTGCAAGTACTGCACTATTCTTTCTACAGTAGAGATGGCCTTCAAAAATGGTGTGATAAGATACATTCAACTGATGTGGATTCTTAAAAATTATATAGATCTACTGCTAAATGCTATTATGATTTTCGATTTTCAAATGTTATTTTAGATCAATATGTGTAGCAGTGTTGTATCTTTACAAAATGTTATAGCTGGCTGTTTTTCTTTTTTTTTCTTTTTATGTAGATATCATAAAAAATATTCGCTGAGTTTTTTTTATTTACATTGCGTAATTTGTTTGATGAAGTCATTGTGTATTGAGAATTTCCTTGGAAACTCAACATAATTCCACTTCTTACATAATACAAATTGGAATGCTGAATCTTGTTTTTAATTCCTCTGCATTTCAAAGATGTAGAAATGGATCTCATTTCACTGTCAGTGTATTGGACACCAACATTGCGAAAGTTGAATCAAAAGATTTGGATAACAAATTATGCATTAGGCAAATACAATTATGTAAGTTAACATACTGACATGATTACAATTATGTTTACTTACAATTTTTCCAATTTCACGTTGGTCCCGAAAACATCATCAGGAACGCTAGTTAGATTGTTGTTCGATAAATTCCTACATTAAATGAAAAGAAAATAATGTTTCAATCAAATGTTTTAGATTTAGAACTTTCCGGAAAACAGGAAGTACTTATAGACGAGTAATTCTTATATATATATATAAGTACATATAATGTGTCGATAAAGTCAGCAATATGACATGTTTATTTTACTCGTTCTGTTGGTTGATAACGTTTGATTTAGCAGTATGTATTGATTTCCCCTTTTTTAAATGTTCCTTGGAGTTTGGCATTTTTATTGTACTTGTTTTAACTGATGATAACAAAATGAATCAATAATTAACTTTGACATTGCTGTACTTTTAGCAAAACATCATAAGAAAGTTATATACTAGTATTCAGTTATTTTCTTATTCCATGTTTGCATTATACCAAGAGTTAATCAAACAATGATATTTCAACTCTAAACAACGCGTCAGAAGACGTAAAATATATTCAAATCAGGATCTTAAACATGTTACCTTTTATTTATGATATATCAACTGTCATATTCCCGACTTGGTACAGCCATTCTCTTGTGTAGAAAATAAAGGATTAAACCTGGTTTTAGAAGCATGCAAGAGGTTGTTCATTCAGTAAAACTTTCGATTTTTTTTTTGTGTATATAATTGCTAATTGTCCAAATTGGAGGTAATGTTTGTACACAAACAAAAGTAAAAATACTGAACTCCGAGGGAAATTCAATCGAAAAGTCCCTTATGACAATGACAAAACACATGAAAAACGAATGGACAACAACTATCATATTCCTGACTTGATACAGGCGTTTTCAAATGTAGAAATTGCTGGATTGAACTTGGTCTTATAGCGCTAAACCTCTCACTTGCACGACATTCTCATCAAATTCCGTTATATTTACAACGATGCGTGAACAAAACAGACATGATAAATTAAAATAGTCAAAATATGGGTACAGCAGTCATCACTGTGTTACAATTTTTAAAACAAATGCCCAAAAGCATCTATCAAATTAAAAACACAGCCATTGCTTCGCGTGCCTGACGTCAGAAAATTAATATGTCACATAGGAAGACATTTTTTCGTTCAATGTTTATGCAAACAATTTTATAATTTTACATGCGGAATGTTGGCATACAGGGTTAAAAAATCAAAAGTATGTTAGAATTAATTTTAAAAATAGACCGAGATTTACTATTGTCCTGAAGTTCTTTAGAATTTCCAAGAATCCACAAATAGTTAATATCACTACGCGATTAAAGTAATTGTGTCGTTTGTCGTTCAACGTATTTTCTAATTTATAATAGAACTATAACATAATGACATATAATAGAATAATAACATCAAGTGCAGAGTCACGTTATAAAAACCAAAGAAACACAAAAGTCGCATATACAAAACACACCAGCAAAAATGAAAGATAATACAAACACATTGACGGGATGTATAAGTACCGAGCCACGTCAAATGGATATCATAGAAAATAATCCAAACAGTAAAAGTAATATTAATAATAGAACAAAGACAAATGAAAGAACAATATAACACATTTTTAAGATGATAAACAACGTCAGTACGCAGAATCTATACATCAAGACCATCATGTATTATTTGTGAATTTGATACGGAATATTTATCAACAAGGTCTTGGTACCTTCCGATGAACTTTTTTAGAAAAAGTATGAGACGTTCTGAGACATACTTCAACTGGTGACGTTTTACAAAGTCTGAGTAGGAGCTGCAACCTCTTGAATATCGAATAAGTTGGGAAATGTATATCCCATATGCAGGTGAACTTGGTATATTGCTACTAAGGTGGGGGGAATTTATAATTTCAAAATTGAAATCGTCTTATTTGTCATAGATTCTTGTACTGAGATGACTGTGTATGTCAAATTCGAGATATAAAATCGGTATATTCATATATGTCAGATGTGCTCTAGGTTGTCGCATTTTACCCCGCAGACTGTAGAGTAGTCATATTCTGAATATTCTATTTACTTTATAAGTATTTTATTTATTTATATATTCTGAAAGTATTTATTGTTTGGACGATTATCAAACAAAGGATACAGAGATTCAAAAAGATGTAATTCAAATGGTTTAAATTTGTGATACCCATTGTTATGATTTACCATGTGTATGAATGTTGTAGATTACTTAGAGCTCTTTCAACATGTTCAAGCATAATGAACTTTGTGTGCAGTATAAATGGCATTGCTATACGACAATCAACTGCCGATCTCAAACATGTCCTTCTAAGCTTAAATTGTGATAATTTGCCACTACAGGGACTTTGATTTCGAAAAAAAAACATTTCCTACTCTTAACCCAAGAGTACATCACTGAGGAAAATATTTCTTAACTTTTTTCAAATGAATTTGGACTATTGTAAAATATATTGTGAAACACATATTTCCGTATACTTTCAGAAATAAACAGCAGTGTTATATATAAGATTGTCGTAGTTATGGTTAACGCAGAAATAATATTATAAATCAGGTCGACAAAATAGGATATTAAAATAGTAAATGAAACTTTAAAAACAACATTTCGAAACATAGAAGTATTTAGTCAGCATGGCAGTTTATAGCTTTTGGTAGCAGTTATTTATAATCAATAAAGGTATTTCAAAGCAACATTCGAGGAGAACAGACTACGTGCAAACTCGTCAACATGGTCCTACAAATGTATTTAGAAATATAGACAAATTGAAAACTTTTTTAAGTCATAATCGAATGCAAATACACAAAAGTATATACCTATATGGAGTTATTTTCTTTCAGAACGTCAGGTCATTCTTTTTCAGAATCAACCCGGACGATACCATGTTTCAATGGTATATGCTCCAAGGCATAAAATAATGACCTGTGTAAGGTCATTATTTTCCTTGATTAACATGCAATCTATGATTTACTAAAATTTTATTCGTCTAATAGTGTTTTGGTGCCGATTTGGATATTTATTTTCTAAAGTTTAACCGATGATGACCCGCAATTTAATTTTAGAAACAAATTACGTGAAGTTTTGTTGATTCATCGCTATAATAAAGAAACATTATCATATAGGTCAGATGAATTTTAATGTAGACTTTCATAAAATAAATCAAGATTTAACATATTCGTGTGTAAGATTTTGAAAATCTTATTGAGTCAAACTGAATAGGTTGATTGCCTAACGTCCAGTGGCAAATATTTCATGCATGTTCAGAAAGAAACACACTGAATAGGAAATCATACTGTGACCTACATGTATTTATATTCGTCTTCGTGTCAGCTCGTAACTTTTAAAAATTTATGTATACCTTTTACTCTGTCAAATGATCAACTATTAAATAATCTTATATTCTATTGAATAACACGAAAGGGTCGGTGCGGAGGTATATAATTTTATCCTGATCATCTTTTAATAAAATGTATTGCTGTTCGAAAGACAATCTTTCTGAATTTTTCATTCGATTCAAGTAAAATGATTAAATAAATAACAACTTTTCCGCGATAAAAATAACATACCCCTCCCCCTTTTCCATAAGCTAAGTGATACAATAAATAACTTACAATGTGTCTTGTATTTGTCATACACCGTTATCGGATGGTAACAATACATTTGTGTCTTACTTCATGCAGTTACAGTAGTTTGTTTTATTGTGTATGGATAACAATTTTTAAAAGGTTTATATCTAAATTATTTAGTGAGTTTTATTTCACATTTTAAATTAGCCGCAGGGCGTATCAAACCTGAACGCATTAGAAAGGAATATCCCACTTTAGTGTTGTCGGTAAAAAAGGATACTTCATTTTACAAACCTTTATAAAATTAAATATTTTTTACGGTATATAAGTCAGATAATGCATATTTTAAGGTTTTTCTTGTCGTAGAACACACCTCGGAGTGTCAGGATTGTTCAAAGAAAGACCTCCCTCCGGTCGGTCTTTCATTTGATCAATCCTGTCACCCCTCGGTGTGTTCTACGACAAGAAAAACCTTAAAATATGCATTATCTATAACATAACGATAAAAGTTCGCGCTTTATTAACGCAAAAACAGAGAGAATATGTATGCATACAAGTTATCAAAAGACAAGAAACTGCAATCAATGGTTTCGCTTTACAACATTTTGTACGCTATGTCAATTGACATCACAGTTAACACTATTTCTTCAACATATTACAAATAATAAAAATGAAACACGAATAGCAAAGAGTAAGCTTTGTTCACAATTTTGGTCTATCATGTAAACATCAAAGTCATTAGAGGATGATAAAATTGATTGGAGTTACATATGAAAAATAAATTGAATTGTAACTGCAAGGGTGTGATATCATAATATTTCCATATCTCATAGCTAACGATTGCTACTAAGTGGGTTCTAATTTAAAAAAAAACACGAGTCTTAAACATTGTTAAACATGGACACTTATCACCTATGAAACAAGTGGTATTAATAAATGCATCTCAAACACTTCCAACATAAAAGGGTATTGATAACGACTAAAATGTTCCAATCAAGTAAAAAATCATAATGAATAATATACGGGTTTAAGATATTTACCGAAAACAACATTTGAATGCAAGCGTCGGTCGCATCCAAACATCGCAAGACAATATTTTTTTTCATAGAATATGTAAACAATTATAAAGCTCTGCTCAACAAAATTGCATGAGTCACACCTTAAATCCTAGATCTGCTCATGTTATGTCCATTAGTTATACATATTATAATGTTTTAAGAGGAACGGAATAAGCTTGTTGGATAACCTATATCAAGAATATTTGGTTGTACATGTTGTATATTTCGAGAAATTTAGAATAGATTTTTACATCGAGCAACTACATGTATCAAATGACTATATTTACTGTTGCCATAATTGAAATACTGTTTGCGATTTGCAACTTCTGGCAACTTCTACTTATATTTGCACTATTGTTTTGTCCTTAGACAAAACTTAAAAGCCGTCTGTTTTCGATTGCTTGTGTGTAGGATATTCCATTTCATTCGTTGATTGTTTAATACACATTGATTTAATTATTTGATGAAGTCATTGGGCATTAAAATTCACTCGGAAGAACCAACATTATTCCTCTCATGTCATATACCAGAAAATATCCGAAATCCTGTTTTAAGTTGAATTTCAAAGATAAAGGCATGGATCGTCCTCCATTGTATTGTATACTTAAAGAACATAATTGTTCTCACAAACAATTTTAAAAGCATTATATTGGTTGGTCTGTCAAATACTTCAAACAGACTATTTACAAATGATTGAATTCGTATTTATCTTATTGCCGTAATAAACCATTTACAAGACATTCTAGACAACTCCGTCTTCGCTGGCCAACGGTTACGATCCACGCCCCTCCTCTCCACCCCTGGCAGATTAAGCCAACATTTGTGATAACAATGTTGCGCCAGCTATCGGTTGTTAAAATCACGCTCATTCCGAATACATTATGTTTTACCAAGGGTAGCACTTGAACTCTCTTCATTGTGGAGGCGAAAACATAGTAGCGTCTAGAGTTTGCAAACTTGGGGAAGCAGGAAACGAAAATCTACGTTGACATTCCAACATTTGTGCAAGAAATATACACAGACATTTATATTAGTTGATTAAGAACATTTGAATCGTCATTGAATACCCTAGTATGTTTTGGGAGGTAAAGACTTCTTGCACAATCAGCACGTGGCAATTGTTTACCTATTTTTTCTACATTTAAACGTGATCATGTTATATGAGCTTTTCCATTGGATGCAGCCAGTTACGACTGCAACCAATGCAAATCATTTCCTTGTGTCTCCGAAATTCTATTTCAATCCGCCAAGGGTGGAAAAGAGGGGCGTGGATCGTAACCCTTGGCTAGCAAAGATGAGGCAACTCATGTATGTCCCCCTTTGCAATAGATAATAAACATCTGAAGTGATTAAACCTTTGTTCTTTGTATAAACCTAATGCTAAACGGAGAATCAAATGTCTTTCTTTCAAAAGAAACAATTTTAACTGTGTAAGAATCTTTTTGATCAAAATCAATATTTCTGGATGATTTTGTTGACTGACAACATACTTTGTAACGAACAATCTGCAATCCTATGGACACACACTGTGATGCTCTTTCGAGTCTTACGTTATACATGAAAAAAACAAGAAGATCACATCATTTCTTAACTCCTTTGCTCTCATTTCGATGATGTCCTCTCGTTTTATAATTCACAGTTTGGTGACTATGATAAACGCATTTTGCTATCAAACTTACAATAAAGGATAATGTAGAAACTTAGATTCGAGACCTTGCGTTTGATATTAAATAATTAAAAAAATATAGTGTTACTGCTTACAATGAAGATTTTCTTTAAGAGTCCAAAGTAGTACAAGGTTAAATAACAAAAATATAGAACTCCAAGTATAATTCAAAACGGAACTCCCTTGTTAAATGACAAATTCAAAGCCCAAACACATTAAACGAATAGAAATTTTTTTTTCATATTCCTGACTTGGTACAGGCATTCACTTATGTAGAAAATGATGGAATAACGTTGAAGTTATCTCTTTGAAAATTTTACCAATGTGATCAAGAGATTGTTATGTAATGTCTGTGTCACTGGTGACTACCGCAATGTTTCAGTTGTCGGAGCCACAATCCCGTCGGCTTGTCTAGATTGTCGCATGATTAAATACAAAAATAAATAGATTGGCACTAACTTGAACAACATAACGGGTTCAACATTTAGAATATGCACTGGCTACCTGTCGGGTGCGACTGTGATTACCTTCATTATGGAATGCTCACTTTTTAATTTACATGTGTAGTGTTTTATAGATTGTTGTTTGCCTTCTTCTTTTGCAGTGGTTTTTAATCGACTCATGGATTCTGGTTTTCTCATCTATATCTGGCTTGTCAGTGCTATAACAAACTGGTAAGTATTTTTACATTCATGTTCAATTTTTCTTTTCATTTTTCTGAATAAAAAGATAAGCATAGCAAGTGTTTTATTAGGTAAATACTATCCCGTCAACAAACAACGTAAATGTTTGAAGTTATGTTCTACTTACAAAAATACCAATGCCGAGTTGTTCCTGAAAACACCATTAGGTACGCTAATTAGATTGTTGTCGTCCAAATGCCTAAATTAGAATTAAAAAAAAAGTACAACCAAATGTTTACTCTTAAATGTATTAGATTTCAAACACTTACATAAAAAAGTAAGAAATACGTTACATTTATAGGAGAGTAAACATTATACATATATATAAAGTACATATAATGTGTCGATTGTAAAGAAAGAAAAATAAAAACCACACGACCAAATAAGGCAATCAAAAAGTAGTTGTTTAGCGACTAACGTATTAATACTGAAAACAATTTAAAAAAAATTATATGTCAAGGCTGTTCTACCTCAGGAATAGATTACCTTAGCTGTATTTGGCAAAACTTTTCGGAATTTTTGGTCCTTAATGCTCTTCAAATTCGTATTTTATTTTTATGTGGCCTTTTTAACATATTTATTGTTCGGGCGTCACTGATGATTCTATTGTAGACAAAACGCGCGTCTAGCGCAAATATAAAATTTCAACCCTGGTATCTATGATGAGTTTATTTACAAGATATGCATTCCAAAGTGCATTTGAAATAAACAAATAACAGTTACCGATCGTCTAACGATGTTTCTATTTCATAAAATGATTTGAATAAACAAGACAAACTTAAAAAACAAAAACAACATTGTCAGTGGCTGGTTGCCTTATAACAACTGTTGATTGTCTTATGTCCTATGATTTGTATGTTTGTTACTTAATAGCTGACATCAGCACCACTTTGTCCTTTTATTTCATATATTCATAACGTCTATATTTTTTGATTGAGTTTGACATCTTGTTCTTGTCAAGACTGTTTGTTATCCTTATGAAAAAAATTAGTTAATTATGATGTTTGGTCGCTCAGCATTTTTTTAATCACTGTAATTATACAAATCAAAATATAAATATAGTTCAGCTGGTCATTTCATTACTCCTGACCTTGGCATCGTAGCAATAAGACAGTTAAGAGAGTTTTTATCCAAGGACAAAAATATAGAATTTCCAAGCCAATCAACTGAACAAAAAGAACTTCAGGTTACATGGATGCAGTTGAGGACTATGTTTGAAAGTGTGTAAAGCGTGAGCTAGATGAACTAGAACTGGACACATTTTCTGAATTGATTAATGCTATATGATCATGCATTCAGAAGCGCATTCAGAAACTACTTTAAAAACAAGGGTTTCTAACCCCTTTCAAGAACCAGGAGGTTGTGAATGCTTAATTGCCTTTTCATGACAAATATGTCGAAATTCGATCAGATACAGCCTCCAATAGTATTGTCTTCATATGTAAACACCATTATTTTGAATGTCTCACAAAAGAGCTTGGAATAAACAGCAAAACTTGTAATCCTTCATATTCCTTAACATCGTTTACAAAGGATGAAATGTCAAAAGTCTTTCTTCTAGTATTATCATCAAAGAAAACAAAGAAAATCTACCGTCAATATACTAGAAAACAATACTTCACAATACTCCTTATAGAAAGGTACTCTATGTACTCCTAGAAAGATACATAGCTGGATCATCAAAATGTTCGACTAAACATATTTCTGAAGTGCTGACTACTGTTCCATGTACTCTTTCGACAGTAAAAGATGGCTTTCAAAAATGTTGGAATGAGAAATATTCAACCACTGGTGTCAATCAGATGTGGAATCTGAAAAATTCTATAGATCTACTGCTAAATCTTCGATCAAAGTATTTGCAATATTAGCGCATCACGAAGACTTTTGATTATTCTACGCTTCACACTACTATTCCCTATGGTCAATTGAAAGATCGACTTCACTGGCTCATAAAGCAGACCTTTTCTATAAAAATGGAAACCGTAGGTTTACTTTTCTTGATTTGGGGTATGCAGATGGATACAGTCCTAACTTATGCAAAGGTAAATTTGGAGCAGACTGTTTGACTGCTTTCCAAGTTAACTTGAGAAGTTTAAGCATACAAAAAAGTTTACTTCGTCGTTAATAGACCAGACCTAGGCTTGTTTTTAGGACTGCTGCAGACCTTTTGACAAGTCGGCTCCAGACCAGACCTGTGATCAAGTCTGCTATGGACTAGTCATGAGGACAGGTCTGCCCCACAACAGACTTGAGAATAGGTCTGCTACTGACAAGACGTCAGGAAAGGTCTGCTTATGACATCATCGTGTTAAAGACTTTTCATATTAGACCTGAGCTTTTATTATGTAAACAATAATCGTATTTTTTTTCACAGAAAAAATGGCTTTTAAAATTACACACTTGTTGATCAACAAATATAAATGGAGCTATTATAAATGAAAGGAAAGGTTTTTTTTAATTAGAAGGCGGATAGAAAGGTTATCCAGCGCATTGAAAAACTGTTCAACCAAAAATTGTATAGTTTTCGAATATACAAGGTGTTGTATAATATGAACCATCTGTCAATTTCGGCAGATTTAACTTTTACCGATTATAAATGATAGCTGGTAGTCCGAGTTTGCTCTGACGTCCAACGGCGTTTTGCTAGACAAACTGAGGACGTGGGACTTCAACACTCGTCAAAAAGTGGATGTGACCGCTTTGTTGCTTCTGGAGCAATCTCGGACTAGATATCTAGGGCGTCCAAAAAAATATACTGGGTCTCGGTCTAATAATTCTAATATGACGTGCTTCTTTCGCTTTGTAAAAAAAACCATGTGAAAATTCTCGATAGATCTATACTTAGCGCAGACTCAGAAATATTCAAAATAATGAATGTTACAATATACCTCCCACGTAAATTTAAATCCACATGTACTTGAACTATTTGCAAACGCATTGCCGATTTGATTGTATTAAAAATTGAAATAAAACAAAAGACAAAAGAATTTTTATTCTTTAATATTTGGATGCATAATAAAAAGAAATAATATACTACAACTAGTTGTCTTATTTCCTAAATATAGTAACACAGCTTTCTTTTGTGCTATGTCAATTTCATCATGGAGCGCTTTCTTTATAAAATCAGGGGTTCATTAAGGGATGAAAATTATCTTTATATTTATGTTACGATTTTAAAAGCTGTCAATATACTAATTTAAGTTGCAGTATAAAACAATATAATTTTTTTTTTAACCATCGAAGTTCGTATATTATTGTATTAAAATAGAATTCTGAGGTAGGTGTTGTTTTATTTTCTATTCTATTGCATTATTCGCATATTAACTGATTTCAGCGACTCCACGACATGTTAATTTTGTTTTGATGGTAGCTTACGAGAAAACATGAAAATTAAAAGTCGCAAATATTGGGTGTGAGAATTAAACATATTTTTTTCTAGCGGTAGTTTACGAAATAATCAATGCAAGCTTAAGATTTATGTGATTATCTGTGCTCTATCTAACCAGGAGTAAAAAAAGAACAGCTACACACACGGCATACCAATCCTTGCTTCAGTATTTGAATGAACTTATTTGTCCTATTAGAATCGAAATAATTCGTTAATGTTATCCCTCGCTAACGCTCAGGATAAAATTCGAATACCACGGCCCAGGCCATGTGTAAATTTCCAACAAATCTATAGCTTCCATGAGTTATTTCTTAAATGAAATATTTGCCCCTGGACGTTAAGCAACTAACAACATCAATTAACCGACATACAGGTTTTTTGTAATCTACTAACAGTCAGCCAGTATAGTATTCGTAAATGAGAACTTTTCACACTTTTAAAGTACAAATAAAATCAGTCTTGTCAGTATTGGATGATGCGGTCAAACAGTTCTGTTATACAAACTACCTGAAATAGGGTTCAATTTAATGAAATTGGAGAGGAAATGCTGCCACTCTAATTTGATGCGGAGTATATATTGTTGTCACCATGGCCACTGTGTTTAAATATTGATATCATTTGTTTTATACAATCTATCCTGAGTTAACAAATTTATGATTTATGATGCGGTTATAAAATAGCAAATGATCATAAATAGTATTGTCAGTCTGAGTAAACAATTCCAAGATGATGCCACCTCATATATGTCATACTTATTTCATGTTTATAATACACATGATAAAGAATCAATATAGTCAGTGTTGGTTGATGCATTCAAATATTTCTGTTGATCGAGCCAGCCTGAGCTATTAAAAGTTATAATTTCTTGTGACAAGTCAATATTTTAAATAATAATAAGAGTAACATGCTGGGACTTTAAATTGATGTAGACACAGTTTTGTTGTCATTGTGCTCCAATATTGCTGTCATTTGTAAATACAATCCATCAAACCATAAACAAAAATAATAATTTTAATGCAACCATATTAATTAACATAATAAAGTGCTAATATGGTTTTAGTTGATACAGTCAAATATTTTTGGTATACGAGCCAGGCTGAGGTATCAAAACTTCTGATTTGTTGTTACAAGTCAATATTTTCAATAAAAAGTGGACATGCTGACAATATAAATTGATTAAGACAAGATTATGTAGTCATTGTGTTCCAATTGTGCTGTCATTTGTATTATACAATCCATCCTGACATTAAAAAAAATACTGATTTATTATGCGGCTATGTAAATTTACAAAGAAAGTGCAAATATGGTCAGTTTTAATTGATGATGTCAAATAATTATGTTATACGAGCCAGCCTGAGGGATCAAAACTACTAATTTTTTGTTACGAGTCAGTCTTAATTGATGCAGAAAAGATTTTGTAGTCATTTGTATCATACAATTTATCCTTACATAAAAAGAAAAAAAAATGATTTAAAATGCGACTCTATAGATTACCATAGTAAAGCTCAATGATGGTCTGTTTTGGTTGATGCAGTCAAATAATGTATTTACCCTAGCCAACCTGAGGTGTAAAAACTACTGGATTTTTGTAACGAATCATTTTTTTTTAATGTTAAAAGGAAATGCTGGATTTTTAAATTGAAGTGGACAAGATTTTGAAGTCATTTTGTTACAATAAAGCTGTCATTTGTATTATACAATCCGTAAAAAATACTGATTTATTATGCAGCCATGTACATTTACATATGGAAGTCCTCATAGATTATTTTTGTTGATGCAGTCTAGTAATTTTGTTATACGAGCAAGCCTGAAATATGAAAACTTTTTGTGATGATTCAATTATTTTAATAATAAAAAAGGACATGCGGGCACATTAAATTAATGCGGACAAAATGTTGTAGTCATTGTGTTCCAATATGCTGTCATTTGTATTGTACAATCCATTCTGACATAGAAAAAAGAGTTCTGATTAATTTAGAGTTAATTTAGATGCCATCTCATTTTACATAATAAAGTCCGAATATGGTCCGTTTTTGGTTGATGCTGTCAAATAATTGTGTTATACTAGCCAGCCTGAGGCATCAAAACTACTGAATTGTTGTTACGAGTCGTTGTTATATTTTGAATAAAAAAGAAATGCTGGCAATCTAAATTGATGCAGACAATATGTTGTAGTCATTTTGTACCTATTTGCTGTCATTTGTATTATACAATCCATTCTGACATAAAAAAAAAAAAAAAAACAACAACAAAAAAACAAACAACAATGAAACAAAAAAACAACAACAAAATAAGTTATGATTTATTATTATGACTATCATTTGACTATGCGGCCATATAAATTTACATAATAAATTACAAATATGGTCAGTTTTGGTTGTAATACGAACCAGCCTGAGATACCAAAACTACTGATTTTGTTGTGGCAAGGCAATATTTTGAACATGTTGTATACAAAAAATACATACTGTCACTCAAAATTGATGCGGAAATTTTTAAAATGTACACTCTTGATTATAGCCGACAGTAAACATCATAAATATAGGTAACTGTTCAGCAATAATGGTTTCATTTATCATGATAAGTTGATACAATCTAAGTACTATGCGTCATTTGTATTATACAATCCAGCCTTTTTGAGCTTTTGGATTCTGCCATTTGACTACGGAATTTCTGTTTTATTTACTTTTTTCCGACATGAAAATATTACTTATTTATTATGCGGCTATATAGATTTACATAATAAAGTGCAAATATGGTCAGTTTTGAAAGATGTTGTCAAATGATTTTGTTATACGAGCCAGTCTGAGGAATCAAAACTACTGAATTTTTGTTACAAGTCAATATTTGAATAAAAAGAGGACATGCTGTCATTCTAAATTGATGCAGACACTATTTTGTAGTCATTTCGTTTTATTATAACTGTCATTTGTATTATACGTTTCATCCTGACATGTAAAACATAGAATTAATGATGTTTTATGCGGGTAGATAAATTTACATAATAAAGTGCATTCATTGTCAGTTTTGGTTAATGCTGCCAAATACTTTTATTATATTTGAGCCAGTCTGAGATGTAAAAACTGCTGATTTTTTTGTGACTATTCGATTTTGGAACAGTATATACAACATATACGTTCCTGTTTAATTATTTGAATAAAAAGGGGACATGCTGGCACTGCAATTTGGTGAAGAAAAAAGAACATAATGAATGGTAGCACTCTGAATTATAGTCTACGATAAACATCATAAATATAAGAAACTGTTCACCAATATTGCTTTCATTTGTCATGATTATTTTATACGATCGAAGTATTATGCGTTATTGACATTCTGTATCTGTGAGCTGAGGGTAGATTATTTAGTGCTATTATCAGGGACAGTCTATATGTTAGTATAGATTGTCTCTGTAGTATGCATCTTGCTTTTGAGATCCAACGTTGGAGTTGAATCTTTATATAAGAAGTTGCCGCTCTATAAGATCTGTCTCTATTGCAATTGTTTATCGATTTTATATGAGAGCCAAGTTTATCAAAATGAATGCTACATTTTAAAACAGATTAGAACTGTTAACATTTTATATTGAATACATGTATATACGATTTAAAAAAATCGATATTTATTGAAATATATATTCAATGTACGTACGCATTGTGGCCAAATCGGTTTCAATTTATAAAAAGGCAGATCAAGGTGAAATTTGTACAAGTAAAATTGTATGCATACTTTATTTACAAATATATCATGTGTATGTATTTAATCTGTATTGTTAATATCAAATAATCATGTCGGCTTAACAAGTTAACTGGTCAGTGCAGTCCTAAAACCTGTCACAGGTTTAATTATTTAGTGCTATTATCAGGGACAGTCTATATGTTAGTATAGATTGTCTCTGTAGTATGCATCTTGCTTTTGAGATCCAACGTTGGAGTTGAATCTTTATATAAGAAGTTGCCGCTCTATAAGATCTGTCTCTATTGCAATTGTTTATCGATTTTATATGAGAGCCAAGTTTATCAAAATGAATGCTACATTTTAAAACAGATTAGAACTGTTAACATTTTATATTGAATACATGTATATACGATTTAAAAAAAATCGATATTTATTGAAATATATATTCAATGTACGTAAGCATTGTAGCCAAATCGGTTTCAATTTATAAAAAGGCAGATCACGGTGAAATTTGTACAAGTAAAATTGTATGCATACTTTATTTACAAATATATCATGTGTATGTATTTAATCTGTATTGTTAATATCAAATAATCATGTCGGCTTAACAAGTTAACTGGTCAGTGCAGTCCTAAAACCTGTCACAGGTTTAATTTGACCAGTCAAAATGACTGGTTAGCAAGTAAACTTGCTGTACAGGTCAGGACTGCATTCATCTATATTAATTCTTATTTTATGAAAAACCACACTGCTACTATCAGAAAAAACACCCTAAGATGATATTACCAAATTGTTGATTCTATAATATATTCATTGAGTGTTAAGGTTTGATATTTCACCAGACAGTCGGTATTCAAACGGGTATTATTTTTGCACCAATACATGACGACTTGTTTTTGTACTCGTATGCACCAGCATTTATTCAGAACCTTTTAAAAGACAAAAAAAAAGCAACTTGCAAAATTTTTCAATTTTATTTTCAGATATGTTTTCAATGTTCGATTTCTCAGCAGTAGCATACCCTCTGCCCATGGTATTGTGTTTACATATCCAAATACGGACTTTATATACAGGAGTGTGTCCCTTACGCATCCAACAGATTAATAAAGAGGAAAAAATTAAACAACACTCCGTAATGTTTTTCTATACGATGTGTCTGTGACCAAACTAACGAAGTAAATTTTTACCACGTCTTAGAGTTCGGTTTACCATCTACGTCGTTTGATCTGCTAAGGACCGAACGTGACCTATTTTCAAGTATGACTGTTTGCCGAGTATGAATTTGCACTGCTATACGACGCACGAATGGACGACCAATAACAGTCATTATAGCTGAAATATTGTGCTATCCTGTTATGCCCATTTATTTTAGCAAACGATTTTTAATAAGTGTTTTTCGGGAAATAATGAGCCTGTTGAACATGGATACTGGTGACCTTTAACAAAAAGTAAGAGCTGATATAAAAAAATGCATCCTATAAACTTCAACATATTTACAAAAAAAACTTAATTTGTATTGATGAAGGCTGGTAAACTCCGTGAATTAAAAAAGTAATAATACAAAGTTTTAACAAAAACTATATTTCTATAAATGCGGGGACGAAACATACACTAATCTCGGTCTTCTTTCAACACCGTATCAAAATGTTATTGTTTTATAGAAGATGTCAGAATGATTTCTCTTGGTATCTAGGTCAAAATTGAATCGGTCAAACCTCAAATACTGGATCCGTTCGTAGAGTGTCAAATCGCTAAACATGATATCGTGTCGTTATAAGAGAAACTGAAAAAGCATACTGGATTTCCCACCTTAATTAACGTAGTTTGTACATGTGGTATATTTTAAAAGTAATACCGAGAGAGATTTGAACACCAAGCAATTGCATGTACTCCTCTCATAATACATATGGTTTTCGAATTTCAAATTCTATCAAATATCAATAGTTTATGTGGTGTTTTTACAAAACGTTATAGGCGGATGCTTTCGTCTTTTTTTTTCTTTTTTTTTGGGGGGGGGGGGGGGTGGATATCAAAAAATAGATTCGCTGTGTTTATTTATTAACATTGAGTGATCTGTTTCTTGAAGTCATCATGGTCATTGTGTATAGACAATTTCCTTGGAAACTAAATATAATTCCTCTCCTAACATAATGAAAAAGAAATCCTGAATATCGTGTTTAATTCCTTTAAATTTCAAATATGTAGAAATGGATCTTATTTCACTGGATTGGATATTAAAATGACATTAGTGCCACAGTTGAACTAAAAGATTAGGATAACAAATTATTCATTAGGCAAATACAATTATCTCTGTAAACATACTAACATTATTACAATTAATGTCCACTTACAATTTTTCCAATGCCACGTTGTTCCTGAAAACAGCATCAGGTACGCTAGTTAGATTGTTGTCCGATAAAACCTTGCATTAATTAAAAGAAACCAATTATTTTTTCAAGTAAATGTTTTATTTTAGATTTCGAATTTTTTCTGAAAATAGACAAAATACTTA
The DNA here is from genome assembly GCA_019925275.1 of Mytilus edulis. Classification (NCBI taxonomy): domain Eukaryota; kingdom Metazoa; phylum Mollusca; class Bivalvia; order Mytilida; family Mytilidae; genus Mytilus; species Mytilus edulis. The sequence continues at coordinate 60,710,960 of CM034362.1, forward strand.
AAAGAAGATTAATGCTTATGTATACAAGTACCTTTTAACTGAACAAATTTAAGTACCAGTTGTATGTTTTGTTGTTGATTGTATTAATAAATGATTTGAATAAACAAACCATAATTAAGATGAACAACCATTTCATGTGTTGGTTGTTTTATGACGGGTTTTGATTGTCTAATGTTGACTTATACTGTACCTGTAACTTGACAAAGTAGTGCAGGTTTCAGCTGTTTGTCCTTTTATTCAAAACGTTTAATTTGTTGATCATGACATTTTTGAAGAATTTGTTTTCCTTTCGATAAGTGTTTTGGATGTTTGGTCGATGTGGTTATTCGCGTGTACCAGTCTTCTTAAATCATAGTTATCATGTACTATAATGACAACTTTATCTGTAGATGCACGTGAAGTCGTTAAAATTCTTTAATAACAAATGTGATATGTACACTGCTTTATAAGCCTTAGTGATTAAAGTCCTGGATAAAATTGTGTGTACATTATATTCCACCTTATATAGAAAGTAAAAACTAGAACATGAATACGCAGTCACGAATGGGTACGTTACATTAGATGCCTGATGTATAGAAAATACCACGCTCTTTGCACATAAATAACACTTGGCACAACTCTTTGAGGGATCCGTAGGTGGTCTGCTGAAAGGCATTTTTTCTCTCCCTATCCAATAAACCCTCATTTTCCAATGGCATTTTCAAATTTCCTAACCTTCATCCTAGACGACCTGTTGTATTTATTGTTAATTTATTTTTGGCCTGAACATGTATAACTACTTGCCACTGGACGTTTAGTAATCAATCAATCAAACAACTAGCTTTAATTAACTTCAAGTACTCTCAGATCTACGTGTGATGACCATAATTATTCAAATTCCTAAACATGTACTTTTTACAGAAGAGGATATCAGAAAATATGAATTTCTTGAATTGTGTCACTATATTATGAACAGAACAGAACTTCTGTATTAGGCATCAACTGTGTGTGTTTGTTTGTGTTTGTGTGGCTGGGGTGAAGGTTTAAGAGTCAATAGAAAGAAAAGATATATGGTCGATGTCTAGCCCAAGGGATTGTATTATTATATAGTATTCTCAATGTTTACGTGCCAATGTTTTTTAATGAGAGGTCGGCCATATGTACTATCAGGATGTACTGCTTAATTAGAGGGCAACGCTGATCTACACAGGGCAATGCATATTATTGAAAATAAAAAAAAAATGAAGATTTCCGATTGTATGCGTTAATTCACCAGATCAAATGTTATTGTAAAATTATTTATAGTTTTCGAACTTGTTTTCCTGTATATAATGATAAAATAACCAGTAAATTTAACATTTTTTGTACACAAAATTTTGCAACCAAAATGTTGAACACTGTTTTCCGTCGGGGGGGGATGGGGGGGGCTTCGCTCCTGAACCCCGTACCAGGGCTCTGCCCCCTACCGCAGTCTGTGCCTACAGTTGATTGAATAATTAGCAACGCCCCTGCATTGGACCCCTTTAGTGACCCCTTTAGTGTCTCATTTATCTTCATACATCATACAAAAGGTCAGTATCTATCATATAATTATTTAACAGCGAACTCTAGGGTTACTGTAAAACAACTTACTATAGAAGCGATTTGAGTAGAAACTAAAAACTTTCCAAAGATCTGATGGAGTACATTCAATATAAGTCTCGTTTCCCCTTGCAGTAATGAAAATAAACATTGGATTTATCTACCCTCAAAACTAGTATTCCTCATGTTTAGAGATTGACATTTTGTCCGGCTTTGTTTTTCCCTAAAACTAAATTTTAACGTACTTTGAAATATCATCCTCAGAAAGGAAACATTTAAATTGTGTAAACATCATTCTGATTCAAAAAGAAGAAATGCATGGTGCTTTTATTGCTAAAGAGAGCAATCAGAATTCCTATGGGGTATGACCTTTGCTCCTCTTTGGACTTGTTTGGTTTTATTCACATCAGTCGTATGTCATAGAGAATAATAAATAGAAGCTTTCGTTATCCTTTAACTTCCGATTTCGATATACGGACGATGTCGTCCTCACTAAATAATTCACTGCTTGGTGAATATGTTAAACATATCTATCTTATCGAACTGAAAGTCAAGGATACCACCGAAGTATATCTTGACTAAAATTTAGAAATAAGAATGATTGTTGATAATAAAAGTTTAAATCAAACGAAATGATTTCAGCTTTTAACTATGATGCATAGATCTCTAGGTAGCAACATTTAAACAACGTTTCATAGAAAGTATCAAATCTACGTGTTGAAACGATGTTCAAGAGCTTGCGTTAATATCTTTTTTTTATAAGGTAAATACTATATCTTGTCAACATAAATACTAACATGATTAAGATATGTTTTACTTACAAATATATCAATCTCACGTTGTTCCGAAAAACAGCATCAGGTATGCTAGTTAGTGTATTGTTCGAAATATCCCTACATAAAGAAAAAATAAGCCCGTTTGTACAATTAAATGTTTTATATTTCGAACACTTACAGAAAACAGGGAACTTATAGGAGAGTGATTCTTATATTTACGTATATAAGTACGTAGAATGTGGCGATAGTTAATGAGGAACTACTTAAACCAACGAACAAAACCAGGCATTCTAAAAATAATTTTACAGCAGCTAACGTATTAATTTTTACAGCAATTTATTACGTGATCTTCTTTCCAAAGTTTTTTTAAAAGGGAAACATTGTAGTTTTTTGCATAATACGACTTAAATTAACAAGTCAAAATAATAATAGACAATTTTAACATTTTGTGGTTGTCAAATAATACATGCTGGTTGTCTTTTGTCCTCTCAAAATGTGTTTGTTACTAGACAAATTAGTGCTGATTGTAGCTTGACATTTTTATTTAATTCATAACTTGTTTTTGTTTAATACATAATAATGATATTTATTTTAAGACTTTGTTTTCCTTTCGATAAGTTTAAAATATTTAGGATATTTGACCGCTGTGTTTATTCACGTATATCTCATTCTTCTTCAGTCATGAAAATCTCGTATAACGAAGTTCATATTTAACTTTCAGATGCTGTACACATATCTTGCAACAGTAAAATATATTCTATTACACTGCAAAGGAATAAAATATACCTTTTAATGATATAAGAGCTAATCTTAAGGTAATGTATATTTTCCAACAAGTTTAAATCAGAGAAAAATTGAAAGAAAAGTATCTCGGTATGTCATTTAGATACGAAGAACAGAAATTGTGTCAAAATTGTGATTTTTTCTTGTCAAAATACTAATAATTTTACGAAACATGTTTTAATTAACATTCAAGTAATTAGGATATATTAGTCTGCCATACCAACCTGCATTATTTTAAAAGCAATTTAAAATAAATGTTTAATTGGATATATTATCTTTTACATCGTTTATAGCGAACTAAAACTAAAATTCATGGAACCATATTTTACTTTGGAGTATTTCAATGTAACTTTGCATCCTTGATTTTGTTGCACTTTGCACAAAACAGTAGATATAAGGTTCCATATTTAGTTACATTCTTATTCATTAATTAGATACAGGAAGATGTGGTGTGAGTGCCAATGAGACAACTCTCCATACAAATAACAATTTAAAAAGTAAACCATTATAGGTTAAAGTACGGCCTTCAACACGGAGCCTTGGCTCACACCGAACAACAAGCTATAAAGGGCCCCACAATTACTAGTGTAAAACCATTCAAACGGGAAAACCAACGGTCTAATCTATATAAACAAAACGAAAAACGAGAAACACGTATATATTACATAAACAAACGACAACTACTGTACATCAGATTCATGACTTAGGACAGGTGCAAACATTTGCAGCGGGATTAAACGTTTTAATGGATCCAAACCTTCTCCCTTTTTCTGAAACAATAGCATAACATCACAACAAAGAAAAACATACGATAAAATATCAATTGGAAGACTTAACTCAATCAAAAAACGTATGATTAAACAATGAACGAATAAATTTGATCTGCGATATCTGAATACAAATGCACAGTTTATTAAATATTAGAGACAAACATTCATGACCAAAAAGCTAACAAACAAATTCAAACACAGAACATGACTGAGAAATATTTAACCAATCAATGTTCACTTTTTATAATCTTGAAGTTTATACAAATGTTGTAAGAATAAGTGAAAAATTGAAGATATTACAAATAATCAAAGCTGGTGTACAGACAAGATCCATATAAATAAACCCACAAATAATCAAACAAGGATTTAACAAATCAAAACGAAAAATCAGAAAACCCATAACAAGTTCATATTATGTTTAAGATACAGAAAAAAACCCAGAAAAAAACGATAAGTAACAGCAGTTGTCGTAAAGGAGATGCAAGCTTGGAAAGGTGTCTAGCAAAAATATAAATTCCACCTTTGAAAAAAATAAATGCCGAACACTGTGGAGGTGAAAGTGGGGTCAACTCATAGCTTTGTTTTGTCTCGCACCCATTTTTTTTAAAGTTTGTGGATTACCTCCCTTCACCGCATCCTAATCATCTACACATAAATACTCCTCTACTCAGAGAAAATATCTTCAATTACATATGACCGATTTTTCATAACAAATATGGTAATCATCATAAAATATTTGTTTTTCATTTTCATTCTAATTATAAGTCCATTCTTTAGTTGAATATGTTCTGTATTATTGAACACAGTTTTTTCTGTAAGATCAGCTAATATCTTTTCCTTGATAATTTTACAGCTGTAAAAGAGATTCCCTAGTTTTTTGTGTTCTGTTTTATAAGACAAAAGAAGATACTTTTATTTCAAGAACAACTATGCTCAGTGTAAATGTTATAAACAATTTCATCCTATTTTTCTGCACAAAGTATATTTTATTTATATCGTTTTTTGATTTGATTCTGCTTTTATTGAATATTTTGTTTTGTTGCAAGGTTTGACATTTAATTAAGGTTTAACGAGTTCGGTGATATTTTTCAAAATTATTCCGTTTGTCGTAAAATTGATAAATATTCTAACATAAAACCAATTTATTACGGGGTGGGTTATAGATTTGTCGCCTTTTAACCTGCGCTATGATGATTTGAAGATTGAAGAGTACTCATATTCTGAAGATCTTATTGTCTAATTATAAATTGATTTCGAATGTATTTATATATATTTTTATAACAAAAAGTGGTATGAATGCCAGTGAGGCAACTCTTCACAAGAGATCAAATGACACATACATTAACAACTATAGGTCACCGTACGGCCTTCAACAATGAACAAAGCCCATACCACATAGTCATTGAAGTATGAATATAAAATATATGAACACAACGAAAAAATGTTTCAAATAGTTTAAGTAGGCATGCCATTTGTCAGCTTTGGTTAGAGGATATTTATTCAAACAATACTTACAGGTATACCAAATCAACGTTAGAGGAGAACAGTTCAGGTTGCAGGATGGTCAATTTGTTCCCATCAACATTTCTTTTAACAGGATTAAAAAAAGAAAAATTTTAACTTCTTGATAAAATATTTATACACGAATCAATTAATAAAAAAATACGCTTTTTATTCATTTATGGATGAAGAAAGTCGAAAGACTTAAATTTACAATCGATTGTCTTTCTGTTCGTCTTTTATTGGCGCTATTACATTTTCATAGCGCACTACTTCTTCTAAATATGTCAGAAGATTTAAATGATTCAGACACATAAAAAAATGACCAGAAGAGGATTAAATTGTTCTGATTGACATCTTTAAAATAATCGTAATTGCAACTTAAATATTGTCATAAAGTATTATGTATATGCCTTTTGGCTAACAGTTGACCTTATGTTATTTGCGAAACAAGGGTCTTGATCATGGATACTTGTGAGTATTGTGTCCGAACTGCTACTAATGGACTATCGGTGCCCCAGGACATCATGCCTTTAGCAGACAAGTATTAGATATTGGCACAGTTTATCTGTGCATTTTATTCCCGAAAAGTAATGTTACTGAAACTAGGATTTTTACTCCTTAGCGCAAAGTTGACCACGGAACGTGTTCTTAGTCTTTATTGACACGCTTTGTTTTCATTCTTCAAATGTTTCATACTATAATCTCTGATATTTTTTTTTCACAGAATTTTTTTCTAGAAACACATGTTGTTGGATGTTATGGCTTTATAAACGATATACGGTATGCTCATTTTGATACGATATGATTTATTTTAATTGATATTTGAAACTCATCTCAGAATTGGTACTTAACATGTGCAATAAAATGGGTGCCACTAGTGGGGCAGGATCTGCGTTCCCTCCCGAAGGCATTAGGTCACTCAATGCATTTTGTTCAGTTCGTTTTGCTCAATCTATAGTTTCCTATCTGTATTTTATTAACGTGTATGTCGTTTCGATTTCTCTAATTTTGTTGTTCATAGCAATGTCAGTTTATATTGACTTATTATATTTGAATGTCCACTGGTATCTTTAGCTTTATTTATTTGGTTTGATTTTTAGTTAAAGAGGTAAGGTTGGTAAAATCGTCGTGCTTGTGATGACTGATATTGTAATAAGATACTTACATTTTCATCAAAGCAATATTTTCTCCGAAACAGGTTTTCCGGAAGAGTTGTTAATTTATTCTTTCCTAGGTGTCTGAAAATAAATGCAATTGATTAATCTTGATTATGAAGTTTTTACACACTTAGA